>VZTR01012405.1:253816-307032 GCA_013400775.1 Chaetops frenatus | reverse complement strand
TCCTCTCTCTCCTCTCCTCTCCTCTCCTCTCCTCTCTAAGAACCTTTTGAAGGAGGGCTGTGTTTTCTACAGCCTTTGCAAGCATGGAGTTTTGCAATTCAGAAATACTAACAATTCCTAAATAATTCTTAATTCAGCAAAGCTGATTGCTTTTGTTCATGGCAGGAAGGGATGCAGTCAAACCACAACCTCCAGATGTCCCAGGGACTGTGTTTTGCCTTGAGCTGTCATGGGGAGGGAGAAGAGAGAACACGATGCTTTAGAAGTTAAATAGAGTTAAACTGCTGTATAGCAGTGCTCTGTTTGGAGGGAAAAGGCAGGATCCAAACAATCTTTTTGTTTCTGCTGATATCTCTGTTTAATGTTGAACAGCAGATGTTGAAGAGCTGATAAAATGAGTGTGTCACTCATGCCCGAGGAATAATCAATATTAAAGGCTCTTTTCCTCTCTGTAGTGTGTGCAAGCAGGTCTGTAAGCATGACAGAGAGTTAATATTACAAGTGAGAAGCTTTGGGAGGGCTGTTGTGACAGAAGATGAGGAAGAGGATGGGCCCCACTCCTCATCTGCATCTCCATGCCCAACCTGCAGCAGTGCAAATCTCTTGTTTAAGGATGTACTAGTTTGTGGCTAAGAGTCACTCATTTCAGCCATTCTTTTATTACATCTGTGTCCCTAGTTGGTGAACTTCTCTTCGATGAGCTATAACACTTTCCAGTTAATTTTTATTGACATGTCTTTGTATGGTTTTAAATGGAAAACTTACCAAAATTGCTGAAGTTAATGTTAAAGGTGAGGTGTTTCCAGAGGAAAAAAAAAAGTGCTGAATTGTGGAATATATAAACAAACTGGTGAAAAAAAAAACCCCAACCAGGTCACTGAAACTACGTGACCATGCTTCTTCAGGTAGATAAGCAAGAGCCTGTTTTTAGTTCAGTAAGTGAGTGAGAAAAATATTATTTGGAGGACTCAAATGTGCATCCTGGAATTAAACATAAAAAAGCCACTCTTCTGTCTCTGAAAAAGAAATTGCTTTTCATATTCACCAAAGGGTACTACAGGGATTTAATTTCCTAGAACATGGTTTATTTCTACCTTGTTCTTGCCCTGTGGAATCATGTGCACTGTACTACAATTTGAGAAATTACACGTTTTCTTCAAAGTTTTCCTCAGAATAGGAATTGCAGCTCCGTGCTTGGATTTTCTGATTACTCTGATTTTCTTTTTTTATTTTCTCCCCCCAGTCAAAGGAAATGATGGCAAAGTTTTATCTTAGCAAGCTGTGCTTATGTCTCTGTGGCTGTTCTGTGATGTGCAGCTCCACACTTCCCCTATCCATTGTGGCAGACTCATCTGCTGTTTAAGAGGAATGTAAAGGGCAGTGAGGTATTCCAGAGTTAAAGAAGTTTTCTAGTTGAAGCCAAAATTAGTTTCCTGGTGGTTTATGACTTTCAGGAAACATTCAAGGAAGAAAAGACAGGAGGGATAAGGAATTCATTCAGAAAAATGGAACACTAAATTATTTTCATTACAATGTGACAGCTGTTCAGCAAGAAGTAAATGTTCATTTTTTTCTGAAAAGCACAATGATGGTCCCTACGCTTTAAATTAAATAAAGAGGAAAAAGCATAAATTAAGAACTTAGCAATGTTCACAAGCAGCTGGGTATTTTAAAAGTACACATAGTAATGCAAGCTATTGCCACTGGAAGCAAGGACTGAACTCCACAGACAAAACATCCCACAGTTCAGAGCTGTATCCAGACCTCTTGCTTCAAAATCTGGCCTGGAAATTTCTCAACTGTTAAATCATAAGATGCTTGACGCTCCTCATTCTGGTCCCAGCTGGAAGTCTGGAAAGTGTCATGTTTAAGCTGAATATTCACTTCGATTCTTGGAAATGGGAACAAGTTTCATCAAGAAACCGTTTCTTTTTTTATTTTTCTTTTCTTTTCCATCCCTGAATTGGTTTGCCTATGGCATATCGTTAGCAGATGGTGGCACATATGTCATTTCCATAGTCTTCTATTTTGGTACAGGAGCTGCTAATGGTCCCATTTTGACTTGGGAGTATTAAGCTTTGTTAATGCATCTCAGGTAATTGTAATTAGCTTATGTTCCTGAATTATGGCCATAGAGTTGGAAGGGTTTTAGTTCATCACATCCAGTGCATAATTGTACCTTTTCTGGTTACTCTCTGATTCTTCCAAAGAAGTGCACCACAAAATGACAAAACCCATGGGCTTCTGGTGAACAGTGAGGCATTAATAGGGAAAATAGCTACCCTGTCCACCACACTGTGTGAGCAAGCTACTCTTCTGCCTTTAAAAGTTCTGGGTTTGGGGGTATAGTCAATAATACAAAAATAAAGCAGTGACACTTCCCCCACTTTCATGGCTGCTGGGGGGATCCTCGCCTTGTACACTTTGGAGTGGAATTGGCAAGAAACAAATCTATATACCAGGCTGAATCCCATTACCCTGTCTCTGTAATTAAGATGCTATCTCCTCATAGGATGTTTTCCAAGAAAGTAATTTTGTTTTCTGTCAACCTGAATGGAATACCTGTGCACCAGCACAAATATTGGAAGACTCACTTTATATTTTGTCCAAGCTGACAGAAACACTTAGACCTAAGGTGGTGTTGCTGCTAGGTTTCATCATTTAAATTAAAAATTACTGTTAATGTGTCAGTCACTGTGGTCTGTTTTAGGTTTTTATTGTGCCCCAAAAGCATTTTGGTTTTTGATGGGTTCTGTAATAAGATTTTCCCTGCAGGAGAAGCTGCCTCCAGAAGCCTGCCCTAATCCTGTTAGATGGTAAACAGAGATGTTTCAGTCATTGATGTGCAGGCAGGGGAGTCTTGGGACAGTGATTTAATAGTTTGAGAACACTGTGACTGTTTCTCCTTTAGTGATTCTTCTTGGTATCTATTGAGAATGCATGGGAACAGCCATGAGTCCTCTGCATGTGTCACCTTTGCCCTGAGCCTGGGACATCTTTGTGCAGGTCTGCCCTTGGGCTTCCAGACCCGTGGAGGCACCTGAAATGCCTTTGAGTGGCCACACACCAGATTAAAGCAGCAACTGCACCGTGTTCCTCTGCTGCAGGAGGATGTGTGGGACTGCTCAGTCATTTGATTTAGAACAGGATGATGGGAGGGAGAGAAGATGAAACAGAGCCTGAAAGTCGAGGAGATCCAAGGAAAGGAGAATCATTCCACAGAGGGAAGGAGAAGGCAGATTTCTAGTAGAGATGTTTAGAAAAAGGTTCTTTTGAATCTGCTGCTGCCTGGGGGTGTCCTTCCCAAAATTAGAAAGGGGAATGAAGATGATGTTGTCACTGGGGAAGGGTGGAGATAATGAGAACAAGCTGAGTTTGATGTGTTTCTTCATTTGATGAATGAAAATGGAGGAATGTGTTTCGTTTTGTAACATTTCCACTGAGTTAGGCAGTGGAGTTCTGGTTTTGCACCCTTGGTTTTGTTTAAACTGCATGTATCTCTCACTTGCAATAGAATTTTACCCATTTGCTTGCAGGCTTGTATGTCCCACTACCCTCTGCTGGAAGAAATGAGGATTTTTCTTCTCTGTCCTTGAGCCCCAAAACAGTCCCAGTACTCCAGCAGAAAGGGGCTGGGAAGCAGTTTGGGAGAACCCCAGTTCTGCCCTGCTGTTGCTGGCATCCACCCTGCAGAGAAGAGATGAGGGGTATAAAGAAGTGTTGCTGGGTTTCAGAAGAGTGCATGGCTGGGAGAGGTGTTGCCCCTGGTGTCTGTGGTAACAAGGGTCTGAATGGGATGGTGTGTCCTGCTCTGTTTTGTTACCTTGGCCATAGTTGTTAGGTCTGTTTCAGTTTATGATTTAAGGTGTTCCCAAAATAGGCTGAATCACTGATGATTCTCCTCTGATGCCCAGTTTCAGAAAGTGACTGGTACCAGCTGGTGGCTTGAGAAGGGGTGAAACATCCCAAAGCAGGTGGCCACAGGGGCATGTTCTTTCCAAATGCAAAGTTTTATGTGTTGAAACATGAAGGTCTCTTATATTTTTCTTTTCTTAAATCAGGTAAAATAATTTTGACTTCTTATTCCCTGGTTAAAATCTTAATATATTATTAAGGTGCCTTTATACCTGCTATGCAAATGTTCTTTTTCAGTGCAGTGAGAATGAGGTATATAAAAGTCATGCTCCCCGTTCAAGTTTCCATTAAACCCCTTCAAGATGATATTCCAGAGGGAAATTACAGATGGGATTCTAAGAGAGGCTTTTGTTTTATTATTATATATTTGCTCCAGTACTTGATATATGAGAATGTTTACACTTTCTACCCTATCTTCTCTATCTATTTGCAATAGAGGTGCCTCTATCTCTTTGTTTTGTTCATCTCTTCTATAAAGTATAAAGTCCCTAATCATTTTGTTTCACACAGGGGAGCCTTGCAATAACTACAATAATTTTGCTGCACCATGTGTCTAGAAATCTTGAAACATGAGAGTTCAGATTGGAACTGGCTTCCTTTCCCCACATAAGCAAGCGATTACATAGATGAATGACCTAGTGTAGCAGCTCTGAAGCATGTTATTCAGGCCATGGACAGGTATTGTTTCCAGATTTCAAAGGCAGTACAAGATCCAGACAAGTCTGCAGGAACCTCTGGTCTCAATTAGTTCTAAATTTCCTGAACAACGTTTTCCAGTTGTGGAAAAAATTTAACTATTGTCACCCACCTGACAGGATGTTCCTGCCCCTCCTTTGTCCATGTCTCTGTATGTGCCCCAGCACTGCAGAGAGCAGCTGGCAGATGTGTCAGAGCCAGCTGGGTGTTGGGTACATTGGTGTACATTTGGTACATTGGTACATTTGGCCTGCCAAACACCTGGGTGCTGGAGGTGATGTCAGAGCTCACCTGCAGTGGGTGGTCTGTCCTGTCCTTCCAGCTCTGGTCATGCACCATCCCTGACAGGGCCGGCTGGTGTAGCACTGCCGCTTCATGGAGGAGTGGCACGGGTGGTGGAGGGGTAAGATCCTCCAGTGAGATATACCCTGGCAGTGCCTGCTCCCCCAGGTGGCCCCTCCAGCTCTTCCAGAGCAGTGCTTTAACAGGGCAGCTCACTCCCTGATGCAGCCCCGTGACTGCACCTGGACACCAGCACAGCCAGCCTGCCCAGGATCAACCTCAGACACCTGGGCTGTCTCTGCTGGCGTTTCCTGCTTTTCTTCTTTTTCCCTGCATCTTTTAAAGTACATCATGTTACCCCGTTCTCTACTAATCCACCGACGTCATGATCACAGAGTTCAGAGCTCACACTGAACGTTTCTTATGCATATTGGCTCATTGTTAATTGAAGTGGCACATACTTTAATCTAATAGATGCTGTCTTTCAGTTAGGTAATTGCTCCAGTAGCTGTAAAGGGATGGTATCTTGCGAAGTTTAATTTCTTTCTACTGAGCTCATGTGGAAAAAGAATATCTTAAAAATCAAATTACCTTTTCAACAGGGTAATATAGACTGTCTTTTCACTGATGTCACCACCTCCTTCCTTATATCATAATATTTCTTTGCCTGTTTCTCTCTCTCTCTCATCACCACACACCTAAAATGAGTTGCCTTGTTTCCACTACACCACTGTCTCATGAACTCAAACACTGAATGTGTACTAGAAGTTCTACCAGTCTGTGATTGGGGAATTCAGTGAGCAAGTGTACAAATCCTCAAATGCCAGTAGCTGGGATCACCTCAAGTGTGTCTGAGTTAGGCTGCTGATAATTTAAACTTGTTTTAAAAAGCAGCTCTGTAGGAGCAGCCCACCTCAGCTTTCCACATTGCTGGATTCATGTGTGTATTGACAAGGATGAAGACAATAGAGAAACAGGAGAACATCCTTCAGCCAGGGAGGAGCTATGCTGCACTTCTTTTCCATTTTGGGATCTGGCAAAAGCAATTCCAGCTATCCAACAAAAACTTGTGTTACTGATTGCTGAGAGGTCTGGAAGGTCATGAGAGTCACTAGTGGTGACCAAATAAACCGTGTTCTTAGTTATTCAAAGAAATGGGACTCTGGTGGAGTCAGGATGCAGGGCTGTCCTTTTTCAGCACTGCTGTAGTCAGTGTGACATTCATTTCGTAGTTCTGATGTTTACAAATTAGAAGCACAAGTTTACATTCCACATGGTGGTTTCAAAATGCCCAGAAAAGCTTGGCTTGTGTAATGTGTGCATCCCTTTCAGACACTGTGAAGGATCTTCTGACCTCCCTGGACACTGGCCTGGGCAGCTGGACTGTCATTATTGCTGGAAGTGCTGCACATGGGAGCACAGACAGGGCAGTGCAGCCTTATGCACTGAGAACTCTGCTGTGTTATGAATTACTGGTTCATACAGCATCTTTTGGAGATAATACTCTGATTTCCCATTTAGCAAGGTTTCCATGGCTTGATGATTCGTCTGTGTGACCTTGGAAATGGGCTGGAAGTCATTCACCTGTTGCAGTGCAGGGATGCTGGTGGCGAGCCATACGCAGGCAGAGCTGCAAAGGAATGTTACTGAGTAGCAGTTCCTTCTTTTTATAACCAAGTGGTTTTAAAACTTCCAGTGTGACGGGGTGACTGGTGCCTCTCCTGCTGTGGTTGTTTTGCAGTGACTCCTTACTGTCCTCCTACTCTGTCATGACCCAAACACCACACATACAGTCAGCTCTCTTGCTGCCTGCTCAAAAAAGCAGGTTCATTCCCATCTGCCCAGCATGGTACTGATAAAAGGTTGGTGCACGTCTGAGAAGCCCTGGATTATACTTGTCCTTGCCTCTTCCAGCTTGTGTGGCATTTTAGGCTTTGCAAAGTCCAGGGCTGAGAAAGCAAACAAAAGGTGTTTGTCTCTGGATCTGTGTGCTCACCTCATGTGCCTGCATCCAGAATCTGATCTGGTTTGCCCAAGCACAGGCAATTGGCTCCTTTCCTGAAGCACCAGAGCATTCACTGCTGCTTGGAGTGATGCTGCTCACAGCCCATTAGATACTTGAAGTGCTATGAAGACCTACTGCCTCACTTTGCTGTGAGCATTATCCTTCTCCTCATACAAAAATGTTGTTGTGTGCTCTGAACACAACAGAGCCTGTCTGAACCACAGGTCAGTGTGCAGTGAATGCCTTCCAATTGAGGTGCAAACGAAGAGCTGGGTGTTTCAAGTGCTGCTCTATTACAGCATATTCCTTTACAAGTACATCAAAACCTCTGTCCTGGGCCTTCATGTGTGTCAGTAAGTGTAAACTGACTCTGAGTAGGTCTTGAACTCCCTTCAGGACAGTGCAGATTTCATAGCAGTGCATAGAGCAGGATTTTGCTGGGTTGCTGTGTGTTTGCAGGTGAGCCCAGCCCCTGCCTGCCCAAGCCCTGCTCTGAGCAGTGTGTGAGTGCAGCTCCTGGCTGTAGCCCATGGCTTGGCTACTCCTGGGGTTGTTCTTCCAGGTTCCTGGGCTCACAGCAGCTATTGAGTATGTAGAGAGCATCTCTGCAAGGCCTGAGCACTGAGAGCCCGGGCCAGGCCAGGCCAGGCCTGTCTGCTCGCTGTGCACACGATGTAAAGTCACACAGTGTCACAGCTCACAGAGTGTGTCCTGCCTGCTGGCTGCAGGGTCAGCCTCTGCCTGGGCAGCAGGTCTGGGATGGCTGGACAGCTTCTGAACCTGAGGGTGATGGGTGAGTTTACCCCTGGGGTGGTCTCACTCAGGTTGGTTATTGGTATTCTTGTTCCTTCTGTATGTTTCTCCCACATTAGTTCACATGACAGTACTGTCTACTCTCAGATACTTGGAGACTGTTTAAAAAGGGAGGAAGGGAACATGATCCAGAGCTTTCAGGCAGCTTTGTGAAAAGGGTAGATTGTATTTTACTTTGGGGGTGATGTATAGCCTGGATAAGATTTTTCACCAAGGACCATTACATCTCAAGTTGACTTTTTAATTGATTTAGCTCCTCTGATCTGTACATTGCTGGACATGAACCACTAGCCTTTGGATGGAGTCCAGAGTGTAATGGAAAGTTCACTGAAACCCCATAAGCTCTTGTTAAACCTGAGTGAATTCCAGTACAGCACATTTCTTGTGAATAATTAAACACAGTTAAGCAGGTGATGGATTTGAACTTCTATCTCTAGTCGTCTGTATTTTCATGAGAATGACTCATGAAATTCATGAGGGTTTTGGTGGTGGGATTTAGGGTGATTTTTTGCCTCTTCTGATGAATAGCTGCACCTGAAAACTCAGGGTAGATGTTTTGGTAGCTCTTATTTATCAGCAGCATGAGCTGTTCTATGTAGCACTCAGCTCTCATAATTTACTGCTTTTCAGTAATAAATTTTCCAGTAATTACTTGTCCTTTTCCTGTTTTTTGGTAACATTTGGATTTGTTATCCTTTACTTTGATAGCACTTTCTGTCACTACAACTGCCATACTCACAGTGAGAGCGTAGTGCTATGGCAACGATGTATTATCTGCAGTCTTGCCAATGAGCAAGATATGGTACAGAAATTAGTTCACTTATCAAAATCTGATGTGCAGAGCTGAGCAAAGAACTTGGCAGTCCAGAACCTCCTGCTATTTTCACAATACCTGCTGTTCTGTTTCACATTGGTTATGACACTCACATAAATTCTCTCCTGACTCTTTCCAGTGATGCTTTGTTAAAACTACAGATGTCTCAGCACCTTGGAAAATATTTTTAGATGTACAATAATCTTCATGCTGTCTTTGATAGTGAGAAAAAATGGAAAATGAGCAATTTTTCTTTTTTCTTCTGTTACTATTCCAGAAAGGTACTTCTCTGTAACTTTAGGGTAGAAAAAAGCATATAAATAGAAAAATCTCACCCAGACTGGGAAATGTGAGAAATGTGTTAGATTAAAATTGCTAAAGACTAAGAGAGCTCTGCCCTTCTCTGCTCTGTGGTGCAAACTGGGCCATGTACAGCCTTCAGGATGTGTCTTGCACCTTCTCTGTCCCACGTACAAACTGGTGGAATGGTCTTTAAGGTACAATGTTTACATCCAATTCCAAATCCTTCTCCAGTGTGGGTGTTCAGAATTAGTCAGTTGATAGCCCTTTCATTTATGTTCCAGCTGGTGCAGTGCTGATTGAGGAGGAATTTTACCCCTGTGGACATGTCCCTCCTCTGCTGTGTCCTCTCAGCCATCCTGACTGTTGTGCCTTACAGGGTAGGGCAGCTTTTGGGCAGCCCAGGATGTTGGTTCCAGCTCCCAGGGTTGATGGTAGAAGTGTTAAATCCTTGGTCAGATGATTAGAAATTGTTTATATGGATTTTACAGTGCAAACATGTTTTTAACAGTCAGGGTTTGGCTAGAAACTCTTGGAGAGGAATCAGGGGCAGAGTTCCACAGTCTTTGGATGTTGTTTGAAAGTTTCTAGTGACATTAGTACTTGTTCTTAGTCAAATTATGTTTGCTTGTTGACCCCTCTTATTTAATTAGTCCCTACTTCACTGAGCTGCTTCTGCTTGCATGCACTGAATCAGCTATTCCACATTATTCTTTTACCACAGTAGTAGAAGAAGTACATTTGAGCTAAGAGATGCTTTCTTTTCCATGTTATAACCCTGTGCCTTGTGATTTGTGGAGAAATAAATTGTTTTGTTGTGCATCAGCCATCTGTTTGAGGCTGAGGGGAAGAATGTGTGGTAATCTCAGATCAAATACTAGGTGCAGCTGAGCAGCCAATTAGACAATCCTTAAGGGTTTTCTTATTAGGTGTGGATAAGTGTCTAAAGCTTGGATGCTCATCTCTTGAGGTTCCTACATCTCTGTACACTGCACAGGCATCTTCAAGAAAGGGCAGGGTTGTAGCCTCCTGCCCCACATCTGCTCCTTGTCTCTGGCCTCCAGAGCTGTGCTCACATGTGCTTGTGGTGCTCCAGGCAGGCTGTAAGATGAACCACTGGCCTTGTTTGCTGGGTAAGTCACAGACCCATCCTGACCCCACGGCCCAGCAGCAGGAGCCTCAGCCCTGCCCCATTCAGGGGAGGCTGGTGTGTGCCTGGAGCTGCCTCCAGGGACACAAACACCACAGCCACCAGCCTGGCCCTAACAGAGATGCTGTAAGACTTTCAAACTCTGTGCCCTGCAGTGGGGAAGGTGATCTGACAGGGGTTTGGTCTCATTTGCAAAATGTGTAACTGGGGTGGCCAAGGGGAGCAGGTGGCTTTGGTGGCTCTGTGAGTCAATGTCAGAGCCAAGACTAGAGCCTGGTTCTTGAAATCCCAGGCTCCATTCTCTATGGCCTACTGTCTCTCTAACCACATTTTAATGAAAAATACCAAATCCTAATTTAAAACAGAGTTGAATAAAAATGTCCTATTCAATTACTTAATTTTAGGTGAACTATAGTTGTAAGACACAAAGATGTCTTGCTACAAAGCACCAGGCAAAAAAAGCAGAAAGGATTATTTGTTGTTTAATTTAGCAGAGGAAGGCAGCTGATCATGCTAAGTCTATCTGACACCTAGCAAGTTGTGTGATCCTATTTGTTAATCTTTTTAACTTTCTGTTTTATTAGGATAGGGTTTCAAGAGCAAATAGGATAAATGAGATTAAATCTGTCGCCCTGAATTACTCTCCACTGAGTTATGAACAGAATCACTCTGTGTCAGAGAAGTGTAATTATGAGGGAAATGCTGCCTGTGTAATTGTGTGCTTGGTTCGGAAGAATCTGAGATCTGTAATTATCCCCAGTGTGCTGTGGTGGCATGTGCTGGCTCTGAGTCTCTACAGTAAACAAAGCCAAGGAAGGTTTCTGTTTGGATCAGTTCTTGGTGCAGTATGGCTGGTACCTGCAACTGTAGCAACACTACCCTTCAGGTCTTCTGGTTCAAGTGAGGGATCCAAACTAACTTGGCATAGGACACACATTGTACAGTTACTTCCTCTCACAAAAAAAGTCTGGTGGTGCTCTGTTAGGGGATTATACATTGGTCCTGGCTCTGCCTAATTCATGTACCTCTATAAAAGTTGTGGTACCCTTGCTGCTATATAATTCCACTGTGAGATGAATTGAAAACACAAAACTCTAGCCTCTTGAAATTTTGGGTTTACCAGCCAAAGAAAGCTTGAAATCCTATGTGCTGTTTGTCTGGATTCACAACAACTTCTGTTAGGAAAAAGTAAAGCAAAAGTTCATCTAGATTTGTGCCAATAATAGGCACTATTGCTGCTGGAAGCAGATCTCCTTGAGAGAGGATATGCACAGAGTAAAAAGAAACTTGCTGCAGATCCTGCTTCAACATTTCTATTGCTTCATCATTTCTGTTGCATCAACATTTCTGTCTGCTTTCTTCTTGAGGCAGAAGGCAGAAGCCAGGCTGTTACATGATGGATTAGCGATAAAACAACCTGCTAAACTCAGATTAGAATTTCTGTTATTTTGCCAAAAATTATGTGTGCATTCGTGGAGAGGGGCAGGGAGGCTGCATCATTTTGGTAAATCCTATTGAATATTTTGTGCTCTTTTTCAGACCTTTTTACAGTTATGAGCCAGGACTTCATCTCCACATCTGTTTTTATTGGCCAGTCTAGTTTACAAATGAGGCTCCTTTTGTCCCATCTAATTTTATGTAATCTGTGATGCTGCATAACAATTCTGGGAAGAAGAAATGGAAGGATTGTGAACTGACCTTGTGGCTAGTATGTACAGTGACTCACTCTATCCTTCACTTCAGCTTCTGTGAAATCTTTTCAGATACACAGTTTACCCATTAAATTAGCTGTGCAGTTTATCTTATGGCTAAAATTCTTCCTAATATTTTGATATATTTGTTGAGAACATGACAAAGTAAATCACAAATGAAAATGTTAAAAAATGCTTACATTAATCATCTGAGACAGCCTCTTTCATTATAATCTTGTTCAGAGTAAATAGTTATCTGTAAGAAAGGGTTTCCTGTCCCTTGATTTGCCAACCTGTGTCACTTTACTGTCAAGGACATCTCTCCTCCATTCTTGACAAGCAATGGGTAACTTCATAATCTTTCTCTGTGTAGGCAGTTTCTTCATGGGAAGAAATTAAGTCAGTCATGCCCATTACTGAATCTAATTTTACTGTAATTTAGAGGGAAGAACTCTTCCCTGAGTAGAATTGATTTTATAACCGCTTACTTCAGGATTTATTTTGCTTTCCTCCGAAGGATGTGGCAGAAACTGTTGTTAGTGACAGACCTGGAGCTTGCTTGGCAAGGTCACTGCAGAACTTTTCCTGGCAAGTGAGAAATTTGTGCCTTGATTTTGTTTTCAGTTATCAGCAGCTGCTCTGAGGCAGACTGAGCAAGGCAGCAAGTCAGTATGACCTTGCTACTTGTTGAAATTCTACCTTTTGGGAAGCATAAGGTTTTTAGGGTACCTCATGGAGTCTTAGGCTGATTTTTTTCTTCCTTCTCCCTTAGTCAGCCTGGAGATTTGGCCCTGGTCACAGACGTGTCTTGCTCATGGCTTTACAGTTCATTCACCCTGCGAAGGACTTGTCCATCTTTTCCTCATTCCAGGCCAGGCTGAATGAAGCACACACAAGGAAAGGTCCTTTTAAAAGCATTTGCAGCAGTGCGGTGTTAAAAGCCCAGCTCTAAAGAGATGGGGGAGTGCAAAACAATGTCATTTTGCCTGCCCGCAAAGAAACAGGAGAAGAAAACGTGGTGCCCTTCTAGCAGTGGCCACAAGAGCACGTTTGACAGTGTCCCTGCAAGGTCAATGGCACCATTCTCAGCTGTTCAATACAGCCTGTTGGTCACAAACCCAGTGCAAATTCGTGGAAGAAGGCTGCTTGCTTGCTTTCTCCTTCTTTGCACAGGCTTGGACCTGGCAGACAGTCAGATCCAACTGTAGATGTAATGCAGGCAAAATACCAGAATGCATGGGGCAGTGTATGATTTATGCTAATGGCAGCAGGCATTGCTGAATGCCTCCCTTCTCGGCAGCCTTGGAAAAGTCCTTGGCTGTCAAGGCACGTGGAAATCTAAGGAGCAACTCAGTGAGGGTTTTTTGTTTTTGTTTTTGTTTTTTTTCAATTACATACTTTGACCCACATTCTTCCTTATTTATATTTGCAAGTATCATGAGATTGATCAGATTTTTCTCCTCAGTGCCCCTGTAACACCAAACCTCCTGCAGACAGGAGAAATACATTCGGTGTGGTGTTCAGGGGTCGTGATTGGCTGAGTGAATGTACAATGCTTTTTATTTGGTGAAGCTGCCTGTAAAGCTGCTCTTTTCTGCCTCATCATGCCCTTCTTCTGCTGGTGGGAAGTGTTCTTTGCCGTGTGAACAATTTTCCTCTAATTAACAGGCATTTTCCCATCCTCTTTTCAAAGTCTCCTACTCGTTCTCCTTTACCTTCTATCTTCAATTCCTCCCAGTTATACTCACTGGGTAGGCAACAAATCTTTCTGGTGCTTCTGAACATTGTTCACATGGCATATGCCATCCACTTTCTTTTTGATACTGCATTTTCATGTTCTGCTGACACTTGCAAAGCCTATGCTTGGTCTGACAAAACTTTCCTCCAAGGAGAGGTTTTGTAGTGTTCGTTCTGAGTGTTGAAAACCATGGAAGCCTAGTGAGAAGCAAGCGTGACTCTCTTTGCCCCTGCTTTTGGGATCAATGGTTTGAGTCCTATTGTGCATTACACCAGGGAAAATTGAAAGTAACCCCAGCTGCAACAAGGCTGTAGAGGGGGTAACAAATGCAACAATGGGGTGAAGTTTTTACAGAGTAGTAAAATGCCAGGTTGCAGATAAGGCAATAGAGTGCCAAAGCCCTGTGAGCTCTGTGAACAATCGGTGCTTTCTGTGCTCTGGAACAAAGCAGCTTTACAGAGGATATTGCAGTGATCACTGAAACTGGCTCTGTGGAAATTTCTATTACATTGCAAATTCAGCCTTGCTGCATGGCTGGGTGGGGGGGCCCAGAGTAGTTCTCTGTGTGATGGTGATGAGTGGGAAGAGACTACGTGTGACAGCTCAAAGAGCCCTTAACTGTAACTTTTCTTCTCCACAGGTGCCCCTGGTTGACAAAAGCCATCTCCCCAGCCGTCCCAGTGTACAATGGACTCGTTTTCTTGTTTGTACTGGCAAACTTCAGCATGGCAACTTTCATGGACCCTGGAGTTTTCCCTCGAGGTAACAGAAATGGGTCTGTTGGGGGGGGGGTGGGCACTGAAAATCCAAGTCAAAGGAGGTGCAAGATACCCAAACACACAAATTGCTGAGTAATCTTGTAGACTTTATTAATTTATTTACTACACTTGACTGTCAGTAGGGGTGGGATGGGACAGAAATGCTGGATACCCTCCAGCTCCCTTCTGAGCTCCTGGGTGTCCTTGCACTTGCTTAGACTGGCACTCGAGGGCACAGGGTTGTGTAGAATAGTTCTCCTTGGATAGCTCTCCTGAGTGATGGGATTTTGATCACTATCCCCTGTGTCATGCTGGCACATTGGATTTCAGTCACTGTCTTCACCATAGGTAGCAGAGCATGGCGGAGGGGAGAGGCTAAACTTTCTGAAACAGTTTCATCAAAGCAGTCTTTCCAGAATACCTTAAAAGAAATGCAGAAGCATTGAACGCTAGAACAGATAATGATTAAGGCTTGCCTTAGAGTGTCTAAAAATGTATACATTTAGAAAGATATTCCTGTTTAAATTAGTACTGATTCACAGCTGATTAAATAGGATAGAGATCACTCAGCTTTTGTACTGGGAACTACTGTGCAGTTATCTCTTTTAACACATCCTAATGAGAGAATTATCACCTCATTTTATCTGTCTTCCAATAATTATTCACATGCAGTTTGCAGCAGAGACTGCTCTAGGCAGTCTGTCTAAACCAATGGATCTGTGCTGTCTGCAAGCTGTGCTTCTTCACCTCTATTCCCCAAATTCAGTGTTTATTTTGAATTGCTACCTGACAAGAACAAGGTCCTGCTGGCTTCCCTGAATAGCAAGGCGAGGTTTCTCCAGGTAGCAGGGTCTAATGATGAGCATCTCTCTGCCATTCCTCTCAGCTGAAGCTTCTGAACACCTGATTAAGTGTTGCAGCACTCCAATTAAGGAAATAGTTGTGTTTAAAGGCAAACTAAGGCAGAGGCAAGATTCAGTCACCTGTGTAAGATGACCTGATACAGTGTATAGGTGTTTAAAGCTACAAATGCTAGTGACTTTCAAAACAATTTGTGCAGGTGGAGTTTTAAGGAGTTTCCTGGACTTATTAGTTTCTTCATCTCAACAGAGATAGCAGTGGTTAATTAGCCATTCTCAGTCTGAGAATCCAGTGTCTTTGTGCAGGGCAGTTCTCTCAGAGCAGGTCTGGACATCACCAGGCCCCAGGAGTGATCAGTGCTGAGTGTATTGACAGTTCATACCTTCCTTTGGACTTCTGTAACTTCCTTTTGCAAAAAAGTTCTTCGTGTTGGACCTTGAATTTAGGAAGAAACACACGAGATCAAATAAAAATTTTCTCATCACCTTCCCTCCCATCCCATCTCCCTTTACACAAGGGAGTCAGGAGCAAAGCAGGAAGAGGAGGAGTTCCTACAGTTCACCACTCTTCTGTCTCTCATTCGTGGCCTTGGCCTTGCATCTCTGTGCTGTGCCTGTGCTTTGTCAGGAAGATGCTGGGAGCAAGGGGAGTGGGGAAAGGACAAGAAAAGGCATGGAATTCGTCCTAGGAGAAAGTAATGGAGTAGGAGTTTGGATGAGTGAAGGAAGCAAACTGATAAGGGAAAAGATGGAAAAGACTATAAATACCAGTGCTGGAAGGAAAGAGGAGCAGATGTTATTTCAGATCACAAGTGTGCATGTGAAAAAAAGCTTATCACCACTCCACGCCGCCCACAGAGCTGCCAGTGCAAGGAGTTCAGGGTTTGTAGGAGTGACTTAAAATGAATACAAAATCACTCTATTTGCTTTCTGCTGTTGAAATTAGGTTTAGTCTTCTTGGTTTTCAAGCTTCTTAGCACATTCCTGATAGTCAGGAGTTTACTTCAAAACCAAAACAACAAATAAGCAGTACAAAAGCTGAGACTGTAATGAAATCACACAATTACCACAAGGAAGGCACCATAAATTTGTTAGAAAAATACAAGGCTTGGCTGCTCCATGTCAGTGAATCAGAGTATGAGAATCTGTATAGGAAGATACATTCCTTTGTCAATGTATTCTTCTGCTCAGGTCACTGGAAACTGGAAATAAGCACATTTCCAGTTATATGATATGAGCTTACAGGTCTGGCAGATAGAGCTTGGCCTATGGGGGGAAATGATAGAACTTGGCCTCGTAAACCCAGCTCGTTGAAGAGGATCTTAATCAAACTGCCAGATCTGTTACTCATTTTTTAAAAATACATATAATTTTTTTTTAAATTTGTTGCCTCTGAATACTTCTGGTATGAATCAGGATTGGCTCTGTGTGAGTGAATTACTCTGAATACACCAGAATGAATGAGTAGGAAAGGAAGTATTAAGTAACTGAAACTGGGGCTGCCTTCAAAAATCTGATTTACAATCTAGGCTGAGACTGGCAGTGTTTGTTGCTGGCTAATTATACTAGCTACAACCTGGCTTTCAGTATTTTTGATGTGAATCTGTTTTATACAAACTCTGTGTTTGAATTCTGCAAGAGCAGTGTGTTTAAATGCATGTAGGTATATTTAATGTACAGACTTTTTGTCTGAATAGTCAGACTTTTTATAAGAGCTTAAATGGTTTCACTGTTCCAGTGTCTTTGTTTTCATCTGCCCACATGTATTACACAGCTTGGGCAGGTTTATAATGGTATTGGAGAACCTACAGACTGTATTTATAGAAGTGCCTAAGGGATTTAGAGTCTGGCTCTCTCTAAGAGTCCCACTGACAGGTTATGAAGGAAAGTTATAGGGAATAGTGCCAGTACAGCACTCTGCTTCCACACACAAACATTAATCCAGAGAATACTCTTGCAAAATAAATGCTGTAGCTGACCCAGATCCCAAGCTCATCTAAGTAAAGGGAGAAATTCCCGCTGAAATCAATGGAAATTGGATCATGATAACACATCTAGAGAAGATTTAATATAGAATTGCATGACAGTAATTGATGCTCCACTGGGACAACATTATCAAATTCCACCTAATTTGGAGCCAGTCAACCAATGCCAGCTGCACTATAATGTTTAACCAGGTGTTAAATAGATGTGAACTTCTTACATTTTCTGTCAGGAGGAAACAAATAAAGATCGCAGGAATCTGGAATAATATTTTTTCTTCCCGATATATCTTTGTCTGTTATAGACTGGGTTTTATTTAGTGCATTTATTTTTAAATGGACTCTTTTCTTAAACAGGGCAGAGGTGATAAACCATCTGTCCTCTGTGTTGTCCCCAATATGGGGACTGTGCAGTGTCCCTGTGTCCCAGGTACTGACAGGATTAGCTCTTTTCCCTTTGCCCTCTGCTATCTCCACTAACTCTCAGTTTTGCACTGAGCAGCAGACGAAGACGAGGATAAAGACGACGACTTCCGCGCGCCCCTGTACAAGAACGTGGAGATCAAAGGAATCCAAGTACGGATGAAGTGGTGCTCCACCTGCCACTTCTACCGCCCGCCCCGCTGCTCCCACTGCAGTGTCTGCGACAACTGCGTGGAGGTAACACCGCTGGGGCTCAGGGCACGCCCAGCTCTGCTGCGGGGCTGGGCTTGCACCTGCTCTTGGAAACACGCGCTTGGGTTACCCCAGTGTTCCAGTTCTTGCAAGTTCACAGCTGTGGCCTTGTTGGACTCCTACTGAGCAGTAGCATTTTGAAGCACAGCCCTCAGTTACGTGTGGTACAAATGCAGTAATGCTCGATGTCAGCCTTGTTGCCAGTGGTAATTAGAATAAAAATTTATAATGCTGGCTGCGTCTTCCTTGAAGTAGTTAAGGGACTGTGAGTGTAAAAAAGTGAATGGGGAGAATGGTGAATGGGAGAGTTCAGGAGAGCAAGAAATTCAAGGTGAACCATTTTAACTTGTCATGTGTGAGCTTAAGGCTCATCATTTAAATTGAAGCAAACTGGTGCCTACATTAGTGGACAAGCAGAGATACCAGATTGGTGTGTGAGTTCAGGAAAACCTTCAGAATTCAGCAAGTGGTTCTCCAGTCAGTGGAAGGAGCCCATGTTTGTTTCAACACCCCAGCTCAGAGCATGAACTCATTCATGTTTCTAATGTTGATTGCTCTGAATTAGGGGACTTTCATGATTGTTGATACCCTTAGGGTCTTGGTGAATCACACAGGATTTTTAAGAAATAACCCCTAAACAGTAAGATGTGCTTTTGGGCAATAAGCATCTCCCAGACATGCAGGTACAGAGCACTGTATTCACAGCAGTGTATTGCCAGGGGACTTTTTATTGCTGAGCTAAAAATTCCACTTCTAAAGGATCATTTCTGCTGCAAGGTCTGGGTTTTTTTTCAATAGAAAGATGGAATCTTTAATATGTCTGAAATATATTCAGCTGTGCCATTAAAATGAAAGGAATTACTAATCAGAAGGAGAAAAAATACCAGAGTCAGCTGGAATGCTGTATACACTACCTTTGTCCTAATCTGCTTTGCCATAAGCAAGGGAATAGTCCCAAAGAAAGCAGCACAATTACAAGCGAGAGAAAGGCTGCCTGGATTTATCTTGTGTCAGTCATTTTCTCCCTCCGGGCAATATATGTCTAAGTTATAATTATCTGGAAGCAGTGCTGTGCCTAGTAACCATCGATAAATAGGACAAGGCTGTCCTGTTTTGGAAGGCTTTAGAAGGATGTGGGATTTCAGAAGCCTGAGAGTGAGGAGCTGCCAAGGTCCCTGGGTAGAGGGGAATAGCCACAGGGAATTGTAAGTTGTGACACACAATTTGTTTAGACTGCTATGAATTGTTGGATAGAGCTCGATTTTTGGTAGAAAACCTGAATTGTACATTCCTAGTTTTAAAATATAAATGTTTTCACTAATTCTAGGTCCTGAGGATTGTTTCGATGAGGGTAAATTCTCAGTTGTCCCAGGGAGCTTTTTTCTTCCACCTTCCCCGGTGGCTCAGCATAAAAATTCATTTTCAACAAATGAAGTTTTCTCAGAAAAAGATTGCTCAGAATTCACTGGTATAAACACTTGAAGTTTCATGCTGATATAAGGCCTCCATGGGAGTCAGTTCTGCAGCAGAAATGAAAATGGGAGAGAATCCAGAAGAAACCTGCATAAATAGCAGAAGGCAAGGTGACTCTGGCTAGCTCTCCACAAGTTCTATTGATAGTCAGGTCAGTTGAATGTTCCCTACTATTCTGGTGCACAAGTAAGAAGCTCTGCTTGTAATTACATTATTGCTGCTGTGAAGGAATGTAGGCAAAAAGCATTAATGACTTCTAAATCAATAAATCATGGCCTTAAACATGTTTTATTGATTCTTGTGATGCTTATTTCCCACTCACCTGTCATATTCTGGAAGAGCTTTGAGACAGTAACAGGAGTGACTCTGCTGGCTTTCCATGTAGGATCCACTCAGGTTTCTAGTTCACGTTTTCACTTTCAGTCTAGAATGTACAATAAAATTTATTTTCCCAAATATAAAACTTTTGAACTAATTTGATAAAAATTAATAAACAGAAAAAGTAGACAACACTGGCAGAAATAAAACCAGTTAAAACTTAAAGCATGCTGTTACCAGAGGGACCCAAAAATAAATCTGTGACAAAGGTAGTCAGATATGTTTTTTCTTAATTTAAATGTTTGCAGTGAGTACTTACACAGTTCCATAATCCATAGGTATTTTGGGCTGCATACAGCCAGATTTGCATAACAGACAGATGTTATGTCAGCATTTCAGATACAGCCTGAAATGATCTTAAGTTGCCCCTGTCATTTTCTAATGTGCTTTGAGAAAGCTCTAATCCATTTTTTTGTATTTTGTAAATTTTTGGTAAATGCATTGTGCAAAACTTAGAAATACAAAACCCCCTGTGTCATCATTGAGCAGTGCTTAAAAATATCATTGCCACAAAGCAAAGAATAAACAGTTCATTTGTTGATGCAATGAATGTGTAAGATGTGCTCTGAAGAACCCAGAGGTAAGAAGGGTTTATTTCTTGCAGCTGATCTTGTCTTCATGTCAAGAACAATCCCACTGGAGATAGTGGATTTTATATGCTTACAAAACTGTGTAAAGGCACTTGGAAGGTGTCTGTGGCTTGCCCTCATTATTAAATCTCCTGTTAAAAGGGATCTGACTTTGTGAGGGACTTTGGACTTGTGACTGAGACAAATAGTTCGGTTTGGATTCATAACTATTAATGAACCTGTGCAGAACTTCGCCTGTGTCTGATCCAGCTGTTTCTTTTCTTGTGACCTGCTTGTTAAAAAGGTACCTTTGTGATGTCCATTGTTCAAAGTAGACTCATTCAGTGATGTATGAATACTGAAATGTGGGACAGGGAATTCTGCAGCAGTATTGCATCTTCAAACCATTCTAGGTTATTATAACTTCATTGTAATTGACTCATGCTAAGGCTGATAAAAAATTAGGGCTTCTACTGCTAGAAGATAAATAGCCTGTCCTTTATTTTTAATATATCCTCACTTCAAACCCTATAAACACTCAAGTACCTCTCCATCCATGGATAGAGAAACAACTTGGTCCTAAAAAGAGTTTTATAAAGACAGTCAAGAATTTCGTAAAGCTGCAGAACTAGTCTGATGTAATTTTACATGACAGTGGTTTGGATTCATCTCTAGGGCAATGTATTTTCTTTCACTGTTTGGATATTTTTCCCTATCTCTCCCTTTCTTTACAAGGATTTTGACCATCACTGCCCATGGGTCAACAATTGCATAGGACGGAGGAACTACCGCTATTTTTTTCTCTTCTTGCTGTCCTTAAGTACGCACATGGTTGGAGTGTTCACCTTTGGGCTCATCTTCGTACTAAACCATATGGAAAAGCTGGGAGCAGCTCATACTACCATTACGTATCCTTCCTTTTGGTCTTTCAAGACTCAAGGTGACTGAGGAAAATGTGAAAAAATGAATCTGAATATTTGTCCTCCGGGAGCTGGTGGAGCCTCTCCTGATCTCCCACTGCTCTCATCCTGTAAACGCTCAGTGCAGGCTTTCCCCTGTTCCCGTTGCACCTGTGGGAATGTGGATTGCTCCAAAAACTGTAGCTGACCCTTTGTCTTTCTCAATCTTTGTCATGACAACCCAACAAAAGGATGAGCTGTCTCCCTGAATTTTACTTACAACCAGGTGGAGCTCTCAACTGCTGTTTGCTGTGTTTAAAACTGTTGCTGTATTTTGGAGCAGAGTGTGCTCTGGAAGCAGCCCCCTGCATGGTGGTGTAACCCACGAGCTGCTGGCTCTGAGGGGTGATACTGCTCTTGAGAGATTAGTGCAGAATATTCTTTACAAGATAGAGAGGTAGAGCCAGAATCACTGAGTTCACATTACTTTTGAACCATCTCAAGGGTGAGGACCCAGACTAGGAGAAGATGGACTTAACTTTGAGATGAAATCTAGTTAGACCTTGCTAAAGGTGAGGGACACTCTACTCTGGACTCATGAGACCCCACCTGCAGTGCTGTACCAGTATCAGAAGGACGTGGAGCTGCTGGAACAAGTCCAGAGGAGGCCACAGAGATGCTCCGAGGGCTTGAGTCCCTCTGCTCTGGAGACAGGCTGAGAGAGTTGGTGTTGTTCAACCTGGAGAAAAGAAGGCTCTAGGGAGACCTTAGAGCCCCTTCCAGTGCCTAAAGGGGCTACAGAAGAGCTGGAGAGGGACTTTGGACAAGGGTCTGGAGTGAAAGGACAAGGGGAACAGCTTCAGACTGAAAGAGAGCAGATTTAGATGAGATTAGCATGAAATTCTTCACTATGAGGCACTGGCACAGGTTGCCCAGAGAAGCTGTGGCTGCCCCATCCCTGGAAGTGTCCAAGGCCAGGTTGGATAGGGCTTGGAGCAACCTGGGATAGTGAAAGGTGTCTGTCCACAACAGGGGAATTGGAACTAGGTGATCTTTAAGGTCCCTTCCAGCCCAAACCATTCTATAACACTCTCCCTATTTTTTTTCTCTCCTTTTCTTCTCCCTGCCTTTCATAGACTCTTTTTCCCTTCACTCATCCCAGTTTCTTTAACTCTTGCATACAGAATGGCTGTCATGTGTGTGGCTGGGTTATTCTTTATTCCAGTCATTGGTCTCACTGGCTTCCATATTGTTCTAGTGGCCCGAGGGCGCACAACGAACGAACAGGTAAGAAGCAATCCTTTCTCCATGTTTGTGGCTAAGGTGTTGAGGTGGGAAGGAAAGGCAGCAGGTCAGCTTGGGTAAAGCAAAAGATGGTCTGAATCTTACCAGTAACACTCTTATTGAGCTTTTGTGAAGATCTAGGAAGATTGCCTATTTTTTTATTTTCAGGTATTTCAATATACTGCACACAAAATTTTCCCTGTTTTAGCCCCAGAGCATCACCCCAGGCTTACTTATTATTTAAAATCTATGCACGGCCTTGAAATAGGTTTTATGTGGTGACTACCATCAACTCCAGAACTTCAAACTTTATATGAGTCAGACTGAACAATCCATGAGATTAAGTGAAAGAAAGAAAGGAAAAGATTAAATCATTTGCCCTGTCTTCTGGTATTTTGAACTCCCCCAGCAAGCCCACACTGCCCATAACAGGGTCTGAGTTAGGTCTTTGTCTCACTCTCTGTCTCTCTCTTGTTCTCATGCATATGAACACACACACACACACACACACACGCACAGTGCTGTTGAACCCAACTTGATTTGCTTCTCCATACCATGTGCCAACATGACACCTTGTGCCAAAATGCCTGTGAAACTTCAGTTCTCCTGCAGTTACTCAAATGTCCATGATCCACAGCCCCTGTGGTTGACACAGACCCATATTCATGTGCACATCAATAGCATGGTGTGGGTGATAGAGATCGACGTGATGGGATCAATAACAGGCCCCTGCCACCCCAAAGGACAGTTTGCAGGTGTGGCACAGGTCTCAGCCCTCTTCCCAAGGCTCATGAACTCTGTGCATTCCAGTGCTTTACCCTTTCACAGCTCCAGCTCCAAAGTGCCCCTCACATCTGGCCTTTTTTCAATTTTTTCCCCCACCATACTTTTTTTCTCTTGTGGTTTGGGTTTTTTTCAGATGGGTTTTTGCTGTCCTTGCACCCATGGGTGCTCTGCAGCTCCCACTGAGCTATTCTGGCTGTGCTGGGGGCTGATGGCTCTGTGCTGTGGAGCTGTCTGGCTCCTGGGCAGGCTGTGAGCGTTGAAAACATCTGTCTGAGGCCAGGCCTTCGTAAACTGAGATGACATTGTCTCCATCCCACAAGAGACAATAAAAACTCTGATCCAGAAGAGTGTGGGAGGTTTACATAAGCAAGGAATCTGAAGTCATCCTGAACTCTTGCCTAACATGGCCTTTGAACAAAGCAAGCTTCCATAGCTGTCATCTTCAAATGCTTGTCTCTGTCCTGCTCAGAATTGTCTGCTCTTCATTTTAAAATTGATTTTGGCTAACTATTAGGTTTGATAGTACTAACAATAGTAGCATGAAACATAGGGCATTTTGGTCTCATAGCCCAAGTCGTGGTTTGCCTCAGGCTTGTCTTTGTGCAGTGATATAAACTCTCCATGAAAATTTTATGCTGAAGAAGAAGGAAAAATTTCACTTTAAAAAATGTAAAATTTACCTTCATGTGTTTGTGGCTGCTTTAGAATTTAGAAAGGTTGAGAATTCTTCTGTGATTGAAATAACTGTTGGAAAATATATCCTAGCATGGTTTGATTTCCTGAGCTACCAAACCACTTGAGATTTAATTCATCTTCCCATGCCATTTTGAAAATTCAATATAATCTGGTCATAATTTCTGCTTAGTCATATGTAGCAGCTATCTGTAACTGGAGGATGGATGTTCCCAGCCCTCAGGCCCCTTTCAGAGGAAGCATATCTAAGTAATTAGAGCCCCAGACCAGGAGAGATGGATAGGAGATCTGCCCCTGGTTTTGCCACTGTCTCCTGCAGTATCAGTGTTGATTCTCTTTTCTCAAACTAGTGATTATCTTCTGTCAGCTTTTCAGTTCCAATACACTCAGCTTATCTTGTCCTGTTTTCCCAGTACATCTTATAGGCCAGTGGTACAGACATTTTTGGGGTTTTACTGTAAATTTTTGGTATTTATTCATTCTGGAGTTTGTAAATTCTGAGCATTCATAGTAGGCAGACTGATTGAGAAGTGCATATTGGCTGGGTTTAGATGTTTCTGAGCTTTCTGAATGCTTTCTGAATTTCCATGAAATTCTTTTATGGAATCACAGTAACCCATAACCCAACATCTGCTCATATCTTGGTATTTTTAGTTTCTGAATAGAGTAAATAAATACCCTTCCTTCTTAGACTGCTTTCTACCACTGGATTTCAAACTACTTTAGAAATCAAATTGATATAATTAGTACTGTAATCTGTGAGTTGGAGAAATTTTATTTTCATGCTGCATTTGAGAAAATGGGCACAGAGATATGAAGTGCTTTGCCAGCATCTGGCACAAGTCAGTGTGAGCCTAGGATTGAATGCAGATGTGCCACACATCCCAGGCCCATGTTTTCATCATAAGGTTGCTCTTCCAAATCTTAGAACTTCCAGCCTCTCTCTCTTGGCCTCTTAAAGAGCTTTATGTTATATCAACAAGGCCAGCATAATATATTGCAGAATCATTTATTTGTTGTTATTTCATGTGCAAGTTATTGAAGTTTTTCTGGTACTCTGGAAACTTGTTGCTACATCAGAACTATGAGTTGATTAAAATGCTTTACTTGCAAACAGCAACAGTAATGCTTTTAATGGCAACCACTGTTAATCTCCCTGGCTTTATTGGTATTTATCCCCATATGGTGACTTTCAAGTATCTGCCTGTAGAGTACAAACTCTTTATAGTGCTTATGAAGCCTTGAATGGATCCTGGCAGTCTAATGAGGCTTGGCTTTTATCAAACCTGCTCATTTTACAAGCAAACATTGTAATCACCAGGGAGTTCCTGGCACCCTCCCACATAAGGCAGTGGTTTGTACTGATTGCTGCTCGGGATGGGATCTGAGAGAGGAAACATTGCTCTCATCCAGATTTGAGAACGTTCATTCGACATTGCTGTTGGTTTGGAGGGGACTTGCCAAGGCAGAGGAGGGGAAGTGACGGGAATGAAAGGGACCAAAACAGGATGTCTGGCTGGGATCAGACACAAACCCAGTGCAGGAGCAGCATGGAGAGGTGAACACATCACTTTGAAACCCAGTCACATTCAGCAGTGTCCTTTTGGGAAGGATCTTGAGTTGAGTGCCTCCTAGCTGGAATGAGCTGACAGAGGCGGTGCGTTAGAGCTGGAGAGAAAAAGTGCAGCATTCAAAGAAAAAACAGTCTGTTTGGGAAGAACAGAAGGGTCAGACTTGTTCTTGGCTTTCTGAGGCTGGATGATGACTTTTATATAATCAGAGGTTTGAGCACTGTCCTGAATATGTTTCCAGGTAACAGGGAAATTCCGTGGGGGAGTGAATCCTTTTACCCGAGGATGCTGTGGAAACGTGGAACATGTGCTCTGCAGCCCCTTGGCTCCCAGGTAAGAGAAATGCTCTCAGCTGGGAATGAGGGAGGAAGAGTAGGTTTTGGGACAGGGGAAGCAAATGTCTTGGTTGGGCTCACAAGCCAATGATCATTGATGGAATAAGAGGAAAGCAAAGCAAACACTCCAGAAGGCAGAGCTCTGTGATAGCTGCATCATGGCTGTAGCCTGTCCAAGCAGTTGCTTTCTTCATGTAATTCACCACCCTTATCTTAGAAATATTTTTTTGGAATGAGCTTGTCAAATTACGTGAAGAGCTGATACCCTTGTTCTCACCAATTTGTTTGCCCAGTGGATTTCAGTAACAAGGTAAATATCCCTGTTATCATATTATCCACACAACTTCTTGCACTGTACAGTCTGCTGGAGAAAAAGAAGGAAGCTAAAATCAGCCTTTCTCCTTAAGACTTAAATCTAATTTAAGGCTGCTGTGGTTTTCAATCTCACTGGCACTTTCATTATCATAAAACAGATTATCAATGAGGTCTACATCACGGAACTTGAGATTTTATTTATGGCTTTCTATTTTTGGGGAAATGGATTTATCATTTCACATTTTGAAATCAGGATCTTAATACAGTAGATCAGATGGACTATAAATAATTCTAGGTGCTGAGCTGTCCAGCCTGCAAACATGTTCAGATCTTACTACAGGACTTATTTGAGCCTTTTTGGGGTGTTGAACAATTCCAGACCCTGGCACTATTATCTGCCTTTTTTTCCCCCTTGTTATACACCAAGTAAGTCCTGAAGGATTGTTACATGTGTTAAAGACACTGGAGTAGCTGCTTCTCAAACTTGCCAAAATGTGAAAATCAGGTCAAGGTGCATGAGAAGAGCCAGGTATTAAATGCTGTGAGACACTTTTGTTAAGAGAGTGGTGTGAGTACCATCATAATGGCTATTCACAGAATTATAGCAAGCAGGACATTTGTGTTTTGTGAAGGCCTGTTCCGATTGTCCTGTATGTTGAAGGTTCCTGAGCCATCAGTACTAGAATGTCCTGTTCACTCTATAAATAAACAGAGAAAGATGGTGTGTGTATTGATATTTAGGCATTGTACAGCCACTGGCCAATTGTAGTTAAAGAATTCTATTCCACTGGAGAGAAATTAGATATCTAAAGTCAGCCATTTCCTCTTAGATTTGTTGCTTCCTGTAGGCTTGTCAGTCTCTTACCTTCCTGTTTGAACACTAAGCATGCTACAGAAACAAGTCACCATGTGTTAAGTCAGAACTGGCTGCACATCATCTTCTCCATGGTAACTCCCCATGTTCTGGGTCTTGTTCCCCCAGTCACTGACTCCCACCACAGGGCAGCTGTTTCATCTTAACTGGACTGATCTAGTCAGTCACTTCTGTTGGTGGCAGGCGTCTCCTGCTCTCTTCATGCTCTTGTCTGTTAGTGCTTCAAAAATTGCTGATTTTTTTAATGCATTCTCTCCTTTTGATCAGTAAAAAAGAATTTTTATTGCTGCTTAATTATTACATACACTGAAATAAATGTAGGTTCTTACCTACATTCTGACACATTCTTAAATCATAACTGGAAGTGTGAAGATTTTCTTGTCTCTAAGCCTTGTTCTCAGGTTATTGTTTATTTTAATGATGACTGTTGCACAAATTATCAGATATGTGGTTGAGCCCAAGAAAAAGCAAGCTGTGAGTGTGAAGCCTCCTTTCCTGAGACCTGATTTGTCTGAGCGACAGATCACAGTGAAGATCAGTGACAACGGCATCCAAGCCAACCTCAACCGGAGCAAGGTGAGGAAACTTCCAAATGCTGATTTGAAGGGCATGGATTGAGCATTATCAAGCCTGGGAATGAGTCTGTCATTGACAAATCTCTTTGAGATGAAGCAGAAAATGATAGAGGTTGAGTCCTTGTCATACACTTCATCCTCTGAAAGTAACCCAGGTTCAGTAACAGCAGCTCTTGATCCAGTCACAGGCAGCTCTAGAATGGAATTGTTCTGGGCTTCTTTTGGAAGAGTTAGCTGTTCTTTGCAGTAGTTATTTTCTGTCCCAAGAGCTGTCACCTCTTGGTGTTCAAATTAATTTTAATAAACCCTTGTACCACCAGACCAGGTCAGCTGTTCTACTGCAGAGAATGTTCTGAGCTTGCAGGCTGCAGGTGTGATCCAGGGCAAGGAATATTGACTCAGAAGCTGAGTTCTCTCCTCTCCTCTCCTCTCTTCTCCTCTCCTCTCCTCTCCTCTTTTCAGTTGTTCCTGGCATGAATAATAATTTGTTTAGTCCCATAAAAAGTGGTGGATTCTAAGGAAGCCAACTTGAAAGATTTTTGTGGATAGTTACTTCCTACACTCTTTGTATAGTTTCTTGCTGACAGCTACCTGGAAAGTTGCTGAAAAATGTTAGAAAACACTATTGTCTTCCACCACATATTAATTAGTGTGATGATAATGGTATTTGGCATGCCAAGTAGACCAGGATAGTGCATTTAAAATTCTACTGGCTGGTTATGACAATGCTAATTTTACGTGTCACAGTCCTTGTCTGCAGTGGATCCTAAATCCTATTTGCTGTTATAGGTATAGGTATAATTATAGGTGTAGGTATAGGTAGTTCTGGTTCTCTGGTGCATCCAGCACTCTGCCACATGCTGTTATTTAACTAAATTGCATGTAATGATTGATTTTTTTGATCATTTTCAGTCTAAAATCAGCCTGGAAGGTCTGGAGGATAAGAGTATGGACGTGCAACCACCTCTCCCACCCAAAGGAGATCCAAGCAAGTACTCAGAGCTGAAAGGGCAGCTAGGCACCAGTGAAGGTATAGTTGCATGATCAGTGTTTTTATTTTTATTAAATAAGAAACTATTTTAGCCTCTTTAAAAGATTTCTTATATTCTTTCAAAATGTGGGATCTGGGTGAAGACTTTTTTTCTATTTATAGGATTTCCAGACTAGGGGACTTAACAGCAGGAAGCTGAGAGAAAAGCCAGCTTGAAGTGGTTCATTCAAGCCTAGGTTGAATATTTCACGTCAGTTTTGCAGAGTTTATAACCTTTTTTAAACCCCTTCTTAAATCAATTTTTAAATGAAAAATGTCTAAGGAATCAGAAATATTAGCATGAAGTTCTTAGGCATTGCAAACTGAATTACTGCATTTCTAAGAATGTGAACTTTATGCTTTGATACTATTTAAAAAAACTTTTTTTTTCCAGACAGAACTAGTAGCTGAATTCAACCCAAATATTTAGCATTTCAAATTAGGCAAAATTTCTACTCTCCAAAACATGTCACCCCACTCAATATATTGTGCCTTGTTTCTTCTTCTCTGCAGATGGCTGATCTGGCAGCCATGTGCTGTTACTGCCATAGTGACCCCATTGATTTTGGTGGAATTCTGCTCAAAAGTACTGCAAGTTTTATTCTCTCCAGAACAGATCCATTTGCAGAGGATGATGGATGGCAAGGAATTATGGCTGACAGCTTTCTGTCCACACACATTTTAATAGAAAGTACTTTTTTTTTTTTTCCTTTTGCAGAAGGTGGCCTCTCACCCAAACTTATCAGCCCTCCTACTCCTGCCATGTACAAGTACCGCCCAGCTTTCAGCAACAACCCCAAAGTCCACTACCACGCCACGGCCGAGCAGGTGAGTGAGCCAGGGAGTTCCTGCTCCCAGCTAACGCCAGGCAGCGCAGAGCTGAGCATGAATTCACTGCAGGGCCCTAGGGAATGTCAGAGTGTAAAAGTAAATAACAACACTTGGCACTGTTGTGTGACAGTGTATTATTTTCACTGTGCTCCTTATGGAAACATGTCTGATTTCACAGCTTGCCCCTGCTGACACATCTGTCCCACTGCCAGGCATGCGCTGCTGCTGTTCCGGTGTCTCAGCCTGATCCTGGGATGCTGACAAGTGTCACCTCCCATTGGCTTCTCCTGGCAGAGGTGCCACCTCAGATTCCCTTCAGAGGGAGCTGGCATGCTGAGTCCTTCTCTGGATCAGACACTTTAGCCAACGGTCACTGTACTCACTGATTCCTTATGGTGTCAGCTTGCAAAATAGAAAGAATTTTTAAAGCATCCCAAGAGATATTTTAGTGAAAATTAATGGAAGACTCCTCATGTTTGACCTTTCTTAGCACCTATTCAGTGCATTTGGGTTATATGGAAAAAAACACCTTCTTAATACTCAGCATCATTTTCACCTATCAAGAAAACTGAGGTCCAAACAATTAGACAGATTTGCTCTGGAATTTTGACAGTTTTCTCTTTTGCTTAGAAGTTATGAAACTTATTTCTCATGGATTTATTGCAAATATTCCATGATCGCAGGACCTGAGAACAGCAGTTTGAAAATCACTGGTCTAACTTGTATATTTGCAATATGTATTCAAGTCTTCTCGCACCAGTGGAGACACCCTTAAAAAACACATACCACACACAGTGCAGTTTTCTCAAAATTAATTTCATCAGGTCCTTCAGTGTCACCCCTGGAATAACAAGAAGGGGGTGATAGGAAGGAGTATTATGAAAGTAGTAAGGAAAGGAAAATGTGGTAGATAAAAATAATTGACTGCAGCAACACTGTAATAAGATAGAATGTTCCTTAAATGGTGAGGAAAGCTTTTTGTGAATCTTGTGAAAGCTTTTGTGAATTTTGAAAAGAAAGATGGTAGTAGATAGTGGAATTCCAGCTATGACCAAGTTTAAGTTTTAGTCTTACTGCAGTATTGGTAAATCTTATTCTCTGGATTTGTCAATTTAATGAAGAAACTAGTGGCTTATGAAAGGGAACAGAACAACAACAGTGTGTTCACTGTATCCAAAAAGTTTAATATCCTATCATTTTCATTTTATTACATGAAAAATGGCCTGATATCCAGTTCAAAATATTCTGTTTACAGGCATCATCTAGCAATTTTGAGCTGTGGAGACCACAGCACTCTGAGTCATAATGCCAAAAATCAGGGAATCGAGGAAGGCAGGCTTGTTGTGTTCATTCAGTGCAGAGCCAGAGATGCAGCATAGATACAGGGCAGGTTCTGATTAGGCCAGGGGACTGGGCAGTGCTGTGAAATGTGGACAGGGAACAGCACCTTCACTGTGAGGGTTGCTGTTTCAATCCTAACCCAAAACAGTGCTGTTGCTGTTGCTGACTGGTGTGCGAGCTCTGGGCACTTGTTCAGTTTTACAGCAGTCACAACTCTCTAGTAGCCAGCTGGGAGTATCATAAACTGGGTGAGCTGATAGGAGAGCATGGATTTGTCTGCCACGCCTAAGTAAGAGGTACAGAGGCAAAGAGACTGGGCTGTGTGAGGAATGCCATGGTGTCTGTTCTGTATCAGTTCTTCAGCCTGTCAATGTAATTCTGCTTTTGAGCAGTGAAAGCTGCTAGGAAAGAGGCATTGGGACACAAGGATAAGTAGCACAAATATACTTAAAAGCTACATCATTGCTCTCATCCTCCTTTACAGGCTATCACTTGGTCTTCTTTTTCCAGAGAAGGCCAAATTTAGCACCATGCTCTAGAAGAGAGTGAGCTGTTTTGCATACTTCTCTAGCTGAAAGGAAAAAGCTTTTTTAAAAAATCCATAATAAAACAGGGGTTTGCCATTCAGTTTTTTCTTTTGATAGCTTTCCTTTAAAAGAAACCAAAGAACAAGATGTGTCAACTGCATTTCTTATTAAATATGTAACTGATAATAATTCTCTGTTTGCAGAGCCAGTGTAGCAAATTTATTGTGCATTATGGCAAATTCTTCCTTAAAAATAACAGCAAAAACAATATGCTTAGCACAAAATGGCATTTTAAGTGAACAGAACTCTGAGCAATTTTCATAGAGTAAAACAAAGTGAAGTCCTATTTGTTTTCAGAGCACATAAATAATTTATGGCCTTTGTTTCCTTTTCTGATGTGGCCACTTTATCCTATACAGGCAATAAAAAAGAGAACTACACTACGTTTTGTTGTCTAAATGGTGGAAAGGAGGCTCTCTCCTTTAATTAAGCTTAGATGCCAAATTTTGAAGACCTGTGACCAGAAATTCAGAATTACTGAATATTCATAGTGCAGAGTAGAGCAGGGAAGAGTGGGCTGGTTCCCAGCATGTTGAAATGAAGCTCGAAGTATTTCTGTCTCAGCACACAAAACCAGACATCCCTCAAGAGCTATTTGTAGAAAACATGAAGTGCAGTGCTTTTTCCAAGGGCAGTATCATCAGATTACAATCTGATTTACCTTAACTGAGACTTGAGTCTCAGCTTGGGTCTCTCATTCAGTTTTCAGTGTCCATGTATTAACTTACGTTTTACTGTCAATATTATTTAGCACTTACTGTGAATAACTCCTCCTAGCTTGCAAGGTGCTAATCCATGTGTTGAACAGGAGTCAGGGGATTTTCTTGTAATGAACCTGGGCTGACAGTCAGAGGGAAGACCTTCAGCTCTACCCTTCCCATGCACTCACTGAGAGAGCAAACCTGTACTCACATGTCACTGGCTTCTGTTTCTCACATTCACCTCTGTTTTAGATCACCTTGCAGGAGGGACACAGTCAAGGGGCTTTGATAGAAGAGGATGGCAGGAGCCTTGATTACCAGTCTGAACCCAGCTTGGACATCCCCAGCTACCGAAAGAGCTCCCTCCACAAGACCTATCAGTCTTCTCCACTCCAGATAGATTCCTTTGCCATCAATTCACGATCCCTGAGCCTGAAATCTGCTGGCAGGAGAGGGACAGACAAAGTACCCCTTCATCCAATAAAGTCTGAAGGGGCGGCTTCCACCCCTTACAAAAGCATCTTTTCTCCCAATTCCCTGTCAAACAGAAATGGGAGTCTTTCATATGACAGTTTGCTGAACCCCATGTCTCCCTCGGGGAGGAAGTGCATTGCCCATTCTGCAGTCAGCTCTGTCGGGTACCACTCCCCCTATTTGTCAGCCAAAATGTGCCACCTGCGGGGCAGCGAGCTGCAGCGGCAGCCACCGCAGAGCTTCAGCCCGGTGCTGGGGGGCCCGGCCCCGCATCAGCGAGACCCCTCCCCAGTGCGCTATGATAACCTTTCCAAGACAATTATGGCATCCATCCAGGAAAGGAAAGAGATGGAAGAGAGAGAGAAGCTCCTCCACTCACACCCTGACTCGGTGTTTGCAGACTCGGGTGTCTATGACACGCCCAGCTCCTACAGCCTGCAGCAAGTGAGCACGCTCTCGGAAGACCCGCGCAGCATGGCCATGAGATATGGATCCAGGGACAATCTGATGGCTGCCACCAGCTTTAGCACAAGGAACCCTATACTGCAGTCCTCAGTGTCTTCACTCTCAAGTGCAATGACAAGAGCACCAAGGACTTCCACGACCTCTCTGCAAGCTGATTTAGCCAATAACAATGTGCAGTCCCATCAAGCACTACAGGGCAGGGTGAGCAATGGCTCCTACAAATCCCCTGGCCACCAGGTCCCATCGTCCCCCACAGGGATGCCTAGGTCACCCTCTTACGGAGGCCCGAAGGCTGTGTCATTTGTAAACACTGTGGAAATTACAGAGGTGCAATCAGTGGGAGCACAGAGGTATGTACTGCTTGAGGGGCTGAGAGCAGTGGGAATCTGCCTGTGAGCAAGGGCAGAGTGCTGCACTGGAGGCACGACCCAGATGAGATGTTTGCTGTGGGCCACAAGGGTGGGAGGTCTGTGGATGCTCTTCAGTTCTGTCACACCCCCACAGCAACCTCATCATGACAAAACATTTGCATTCTGCTGTACTTTGAACTGCAGGTGGTCAGTTTTGCTGTAAATTCATAGTGGTATGGTGTCGTAGCTGGACTGGAGAATTATTTCCAAGGTGTGAGGTGGATTATCCCTCCCCTTATGCACAAAAGGGTGGAACTGTTTTAGTTTGCAGCCTAAAGGGAGGCTCACCCAGACATTGATGGGATACAGAGGCAGAGCTGGGATCCTACTTGTGCAGCACACCCTGCACTGAGGGAAACAGGCTGAGACCAGTCATGGTGCTTGGCATGGAGAGCTCTGTATTTAGCACTGTTGAGTGCCCATAGTACAGAACTGCTGATAAAAGCACAAAGCTTCGTGACATTACCTTAGGGCCTTGCTGCTTCCTTCCCTTCTGTGAGAAAGCATGGAGAGAGAGGATTTGCTGTGCCAAGAACCTCAGTAAGTGCCACTTGAGCAAGATCCTCAGCTGTAGCTTCTGCACGTGCTTCTCTTTTCCTTCTGGGAACTGGGGCTTTCAAAGCCTGAAGAGACCATGATCCCGCTGAGGATGCAGTGTTTCAGCTTAGTTGGGGCCTGGAGGTCTCTTCAGAAATAGCTACGTTTCCTTTGTATCTGGCACTTACTGTGCTGTGCTGGCCTCTTTAAGGTGCCAGGTTTCCCTCCTGTTATCCAGCAATTTTGGAAAACTTACTGAACTGAACTGTGGGAGAACTTTTACTGTAGGTCTTCTGAAGTTAAGTGCCAGCAAGTTGTTCCAGAGATGGGCAACAAAGTTTTGTTTAACTGGATATTGAACTGGGAAGTGTTGTTTCTGACTATTTTATTTCTGATCATAAAAGATTGGTTGGCTTAAGGTCAGCAGTGGTGACAGTTAAACCCTCCTGTATCCTACAAATGCCTATGCAATCAGTTTGGATCAACAAAGCATTTAAACAAGTAATTAAATGTTCAAATATTAGTGGGGTGTGGTCCATTAACCTAATGGCCAAATTAATTCTCTCATTTCAGTGGCTTTTCATTGAGTGCATTGGCGTCAACCAGCTTGCTCCCAGGTTTGAGTATCTTGCAATGCTGGGACTCAGGGTGACAGGGGTAATTGTTTATTCTGAATGAAGCCATTCTGCTATCACACTTTGTCACTAATATTACATCTTTTGATATTTCTTTTGATGCAGGGATGACATGCAGTTGAAGACACCTCACAGTAAAATAAATGGACAGCCAAAAGGAATAGCCAGGTTGGGTTCAACATCAAGTTCCCAGGGGACGCCTGTCAGCCCTGCTAGACACTCAAACGTTAAGAAGGTGTCTGGAGTTGGTGGAACAACCTATGAAATTTCAGTGTAAAATAAAATTAATTAAAAACAAAGAGCCATCCACTCAGCCAGCCATGAAGCTAGGAGCACTGTGAAGACTCAAATAACAACAAAGAAGGAGCAGCAGCAGTCGGCCACTCTCCTTTTCTTGTTTTGGGTTTGTTCTGTTTTCATCTTTCTCTTTTGGCCAAAAACCAGCTGCAGCCTTATTCTTGAGGGAATAATAAAACTGTACAGTCTATCAGACTTTTCCTGAATCGACAGGCGGGAACTGGCTATGACCTAAACCCACCACAGAGCGGATTTCCTTCCTGCAAGAGAGCGCTAAAGCCATTGTGCGCATGTCTGTCCCACCAATCTGTTCTGTACCAGTTGTGCTGTGAAAAAGTATGGTCAGTCCAGGATCAGTCAGTTTTTCCATGCCCCTTCCCAGTTCTTCTGGCCAGCAATGTATCTGGCAGGAGCCAGAGGACCAACTGCTGTTTTCCTGCTGACAGGGAAAGCAGGGTTCCTGCGCTGGGCCAGAACTGCTCCGTGTCCCCTGGGCGCTGCAGCTCGGGTTCCTCCTCCTAGGAAGGAACAAGGCAAGGCCACTTCAGCTGCAGACACCACGTCGTCTTTAAAAGCCTCCCTGGTCCCGGATGGGGGCAGGAGAAAGGATAGCAACAGCTTCTCCCTGTCTGCCATTGGCCTCCCTGTGTGTGAAGTTGTGTGTGTGTGTGTGCGCGTGTTCGTCTCCATGGAAAAGGACCGCAACACCTGTGAGGATCTGCCACTCCGACCTCCTGCTCCCTTTGGGTTTGAAAGGCTTCTCTGACCCAGAAACAGAACCAAGCAGATAAGAAAGAAAATGTTTGGATGGAAACATATTTTAAACAGCCATCAGCTGCTTTTCCTGCGCCCTCCTTACCTGTTGGATTTAGGCAATAACAGAGTTTACTGCCTTGCCCTGGTGCCGTCAGTGTAATCCCGCAGCAAGGTTATCACGAGCTGTCAAATTTACAGTGTGTGTAACTGAGCCAAGCGTACATCTAAAGGATATAAATTTTCTGTCTGCCTAATTACTAGCACATTCCCTCTGGTCTTCAATACTGTTAGACAAAGGATTTTCAATTTTGGTTTTTTCCCCCTGGGGAACAACTTTTTAAAATATTATCAATCAAACCTATTTAACATTCTGAGGTTTCTTTTTCCTGTCTCTAGAAAACAACATTTACTTTGTTGGATTTAAAGACAACTTAACTGTAAAAAAAAAAAGAAAGGGGTGCATTACTTTTGTCAAAAATATGAGGACTCTGGCAAAGCTAATTTTGGGACAAATGGATTTTTATTTCTCTGTTCCTTATCTCCTTTTCCTTCCCATTCAGTTACCACCTCAGAAGTCAAAAGTACTGAGATCTGGACCAATGCTAACTAGACAGATCATGTCTGCAATGAAGAATATCCTGAGCGACTGTTGCCAAAGTCACTAAAAATTATTTATTACTGAGCCAGTTAGCATACAAGACCTCGACTTCCCACCTGGTTCTCTTGGTGAATAGCTTTGGTTAGAGATCTAAATCCATCATTTTTCAGAATATTTGTTTCAAGGGGTTAAATCCTTTTCAGTCCTTGACTATAGATGAAAGCTCTCCAGGTATTTGGCAGCAATTCAGAATGTGTTGATAGCATCTTACTTGTTTTCATGTATGTTGAGATTAATTATTCCAGAAGGCAAATATTGACCATAATTTTGCCTGGTTAAAATTTATATTTTGATTTGATGAATCTTGACATGTGCTGCAATACATGGTTATTATGTCCCTTGTATATCACATTAATTTTTGGAGACAAAGGTTGAAGAGAACATAAGAAAGTTAATCATGTCTCTGTGTAATGCTCTATGTTTCCTGAAGGGAGAAACCTGGAAAGTAATACATCTGCAATAGGCTGAAGATCTGAGAGAGTGAAGTAGAAATCAGTGTGCATTTTATTGCTTTGGTGATATTTTAAATGCCTAGTGAAGGGATGTTGCAGAGCAGAGAAGAAATAGTCTATGCAGATTTGCTCACTGGTGTGTAGAACATTGTCTTTAGTTGGAGGCACCATGGTACCAAAAGGATGCTGGCAAACTGGATCAGGTACAGATGGAGCAATGTATATTAAAGAACTGGATGGGCTGGCTAATGAGAAGATTTAAAGGGCTGAAACAGGCCATTGGCTAAGCAATGAAGTGGAAATTGAGTATCATAATTTTACAAATATGTTACATAAAAGTTTGTAAAACCAAAGGTAAATCAAAGAGTTGTCACTGGTAACCAATGGTCTGCATTTAGAAAGGGGCAGAACAGATGGAGTGGAAGGGGCAGTGGAATAGTCTTCCAAGCAGAGTTTTGGAGATGAACTGTTCAGGACAGTCAAACTGGATTTGGACAAGTAAAAAATTTCTGTGAGAGGTGAGCCTGTAGAGACAAGGGGTAGACCAGATGGCCTTATAGAATTCTTCCATTTCTAACTGTTATTAATCTGTAGTCTACCCTGATATTAACTCCTCAGGGAAGATGCAGTACTTCTTTAAGGACTGGAATTCACTCTGGTGCATAGAGTATCACAAGAATTACTTGTTTTTAAAGTATCATGTATGCCATATGTAAGTCCTGAAAAAATGACACATGGGATTAGGGAGCAAGACAAGGGCACATTTTATCATGTATCTTTGAATACGTACATGAAATTCATGCAAGCAAGGCTGAAAATTTGCACCAATGTAATATTTGAGATTTGCATCCCAGTGATGCTCCACTTTGATCGTTCTTTCTCTTGCATTTATAAATGAAAAAGCTACTGAGGAACTTGAGGGGCCAAAGAGCCTTTGAAGTTAACTACATTAGTTCATGAGAGAATTTCTCAGTAAGACTAAACACAGTATTGTGTGTATAAAGCACTAATATCCAGGGTTATTTTGACATAGTTCACAAGGGGTAAGGGACAAAAAAAGGATGCACTGTGTCAGTACAGGTTCAGCAGTAAGGATTATGTATTTTGTGAGTAGTTTTGCCCACAGTTGAAAGACATTCATCTTCTTCATAGGTTTACAATGGTACCAAAGTTGTTTTTTTTTTTCCTTTTGAGGTTTGCATTTATTTCAGTGCACATAGCCTGAAGTAAATGATTCAAATTTTCTGAAAGAATAATCTAAGCAGAACTGTTAACAGGAGATTGCATGCAGCAAATCCAGCCTCATTTCCATCCAAGGCACTGAACCTGCAGCTATTTACTCATAAATTTAAGTGTCTGTTCCATAGTTCCTGTTGAGGGATTGGGGACCTATTTATTAAATCTAATTTTTGAGCAGAATCCAGCCAATGTTAAAGTATAGTTCTTTAAGCAGTTTACAGATCAGCAGTAAGGTTCTTCTGCCTAGATACCCCGTTTTTACAGACACTGCAGGCCAAATCTTCAGCTAGTATAAATTGGTGTGGCTCTATGAAAGCTCATTTAATTGATGCTAATTTATAGTAGGTGGGGATCAGCCATGAAAATCCAGCATGAGTTAACACATCCTGTAAAGTAGCTTCTTTATTTTTGTCATGCTTATTTCATGTTTCAGAAGTCTTAAATATTTTCAACATTTTTATTTAGCTGTGGATTGTAGTACTTATTTTAAAAAGAGCAATAGGTTTTTTTAGTTTATGCATCAGTTTTCATTGCATATTGCATTTTATTACCTGTTTGTTCCCTGTTCATACACTTCCATTTAGCCTCGAGGTTTTCATTGTAGCTTTTCTGCATTGAAAAGTTGGATCTCTGTATCTTTAATTGTATAATATATTGAATATTATGGAATTAAATGTACCTTACTACATGGGTGGGAGAGAGAGAAAATATTTTTACTTGAAGCCTTAATATTTTCTTTTTTTTACTACTTTGTTTGTTGACCTCATAGGAAAGTCTGAATAGCAAAGACTTTGAAAATCTGGGCCAAATACTGCACTGACAGACATCCAGCATTTGGCCCCCATGTTCAAAACTGGATGCAGACATAACCTGAAGTGAACAAGGGAAAAAGCCTCAGGGTGGCATATTTTCCTGAAGGTCATCAATACGGTCTCAAAACATGTCTGTAAGCAAGTACATTGAAGAAGTTTTCAAGTCTTGAATTTTTAAGGAAGGTGATAGCAGGAACTGCCCTAATATCTGACATCTGCTTTTTTTTTTTTTTTTNTTTTTTAATGAAGCAAAACAAATGTATTTACTCATTTTGGTTCAGCCAGCTCGGGGGGTTGCACAGAGCTCTGTGTTGGTAGCCATGTGCAGCACATGAGCTGTGGGGTGTTGCTGTTCTAATTCTAACCAAGCGTGATGTTGTGTCAACTCGGCCCGCGAGGATCCCTCCCGGGCCTTACAATGGACATTCCTCAGATGATGCCTACTCTCCTACAAGCCTAATATGGAAATTGCAATGTGGTTTTCTTTGGACTATATCTGTGGTCCAGACTAGAGATATATAGAGAGATATATATATAGTCAATATTTTTTTGTGTGTGTGGGAAAGATGGGGTCAAGAATTTCTGTCTCTGACAGTCTGGACAGTTAATGTTGAACCGTTTTTATGGTCTGTATTTCACCTGTTCTGCCACCTTGAATTGTTGGAATGTATCCGTGCAGGCTTTGTGGAGCTCTGTCTGTAACCTTTTTTGTGGCTCTCGTAATACATATATATTTTTTAAACCTTTGAGTCACTTCAGTATTTTTAAGTGTCTGTTTCTGCCTCAGATGCATTTGTTTGCTGAGATGGTTCACAGTGCGTTGCCCTTCTCAATTCCACTTGTGCAAAACCTGAACTGGAAGAGCAGAACTGGAAAGGCCAGTTCCAGTGCAAAGACAAAAGTGACAAAATATTAAAAGAAGTGACTGCAGGCTAAATCTCATTTTCAAGATTCCTATGGTAGAGTAGGAACTATGGTGAGTCTTTAAAAGAGTGTCTCCCAGTTGTGACCAATGAATCATGTTTGGGAGGTCACAGCAAGTGGTCCATGAAACAACACTAAATGTAGTTTTCTGTACTGATTTCTGTTGAAGTTGTGGAGTTAATAGGGATCCTGTGGTCCAGCAGAGTTTTGAATCACTGCCACAGAGTAACTGGAAAAACTTTTATATTGGTATTTGTTGAATACATTCTGTCCAGGTCATCTGGGTTTATAAATCCCAAACATGCGCAGTTCTTAATCTATCTTCACCTGTCTTTCTGTTTCTAGTCTTTGGAAATATGTCCATTTGATCTGTCAGACTGTCTTAACAATGCACACAGCTGCCAAGCCCTGCAGCTGCTGCAGCATTTCTGATGCCATAATTTGCATATATAGGCTAATTGCATTAAGCAGGGATCCATTCAAGCATGTTCATTATAAATGCCACTCATATTCGTTTGCTGTCATGTCTTCACGAGGCAGAGATTACCTTTTTTATAAAATAGCCCAAATTGTAATCACCAGGCTCCACTGATACTGGCTACATCAGCCAGGATTATATAAGGCCATGATCTATTTCAATACACTTTATTTAAAGATATCTTGGCTTAACAGCAATCTTGGCTTTCCTCTCTGTAAGTAATGGGTAAATTATGCAAGTTTGTATTTCATTTGTTCATTGTTGTTATTTTTCATTCTGCAGGACAAGTTTAGGTTCACATTTTGGAACATGATAGGAGAGACAAAGGAAACTATTTATACAGGTGAATATATCTTTTAAGAGAGAATCAGTTTTACAAAATAGATTAGAATTACTGTCACAATTGGTTTTGTTCATCTTGTCACAATAACTTGAAATTTAAAGTAAGGCTTATTTCACAGATGATATCTCTAACCCTGGAACATTTTAAAAATGTTTTGGTTAAGCATTTCAAATTATAGGAAGAAATATGATCTGCTTTTACAGATTAAAACGGTCCTGGAGCAGTGATGGTACATTTTACAGTGCCTTATATATATTTGTATGTATTTATGTGTATATATATAATAGCTACATGTATATAATGTATACATAACTGTACATAGAGTCAAGTAAAACTAGTTACAGGTGACCATCTCTGATGCATTTTAAATGGAACTGATCTGTGTTGATAGAAAAAAAATGGTTTTATCAGCAGCAAAATACAAAACCAAAATTACTTACTAAAATGTAAGCAAATAAAGTAGACTGGAGACAGTGTTTCTGCCAGTGGTTATGTTCCAGGCCATGGAAGACTGGTAGACAGATCCACCATTTTAGGGGATATTCAGAGAGAAGGGAAAGCAGTGCTGGAAGCTGGGAGAAAGTGGAGAATATGTAAGAGCAATTTGCCTTAGAAGTTGTGTTTGTTGCCATCCTGTTCACGTTTTACAGGTGCATCCCTTGTGTGGATTTTTCAGACAGTAATTTTGCTATTTATTTGCAAGGAATATAAAGCACTGACATAGCCTGTCCATGTGGTATTGGATGTAGAATACACCTGGTCTGGGATGGACAGTGAGCACTGTGGGCAATGCTGAGGTTTAATAACATTTCTAGACTGTGTTAAGATACTCTGTCAATCTGCTCCTCATTAATCAAAGTAATTTCTGCTTTTGTGGGCATGGGCCAGTTTGATCAGACTGCATGGCAGAAGTGCACAACATGGCTTTTCTACAGTGCAAACAAACCCTTAGAAAAGCTCCTGGTTCTGCCAGAGCAGGAGCTTTTCTAGGCGTTTAGTTGCATTGTAGAAAAAAGGGGTATCACAGGTAAGTCTTGTATTAAAAAATACCCCCTTTCTGAAATAAAATTATTTTACAAACACTAGTAATTCAAAAATCTTTCTTTCAGCAGACTTTGTGAAGTATCTGCCATGTAAAAGCCATAAGGGCCATGTGCTGCCTTCTGAGATTTATTTCACACCTTTTAACTTCCTGCCTTGGACTATCCATCTATTTCTTCAATATGGGGTAAGAGCAGGATTTTCAAGGATTTACTGGAGCATTGTCTGTTTGTGAGAAACCCTCCCACTGAGCTCAGTGGTAACTGAAAGAAATAATGGGAAGGATATGTGTGGTTAGCCAGAGAAATGGCAACGCCTGGAACTCTCCAAGGGAAAAGTTGGCTTCCATACAAGTGAAGAACTGTTCTTTAGGTAGCACTGTTGGTTTGGAACTAAAGTGTGCTAGTGAGTTTGGCTTCAATAAATCTTGCCATTACACACAGTCAGCCATGAGGATTTGATGGAATGCTTTCAGTACCAAAATTGCAAGATTTGATACCCCAAATGAACACCTAAAATGAGAATTCCTGGTTTCAGAATAACAATAACATATTGAGGTCATGAGTGCCATGCCTAGCTCACACTGAAATCTTACTTCCCCTGAAATCAGTGGTAGTTTTTCCTTTAATGTTAATGGTGTCTCATTATCCTTGATATGCCACTGGGAGTGGCACCCACAGGAAATTGCTCACTGCTGCATTTCATTGACATTAGGACTTCTTCAAGCCTCTTACTTGTAGCAAATTATATACTGGCCTTCTTTTTTGATAACAATGGCGCAAAGGGAAAAGTGGAATTTCATAAACAAATCCCATTCTGGGGTCAACTCTATTTTTAATGGAATTTCTGTCCCTACTCCACAGAACAGAGATAGTCTTCATGGTGGCATTTCTGAGTTGCAGGCAGCAAGGAGGAATTTGGGATTAGTAGTGGGAGCAGCAGTGTGGCCTCTTCTGCCTTCTGGCTTGTCCTTTCATGCAGTGTGCAGGGTAGTGGCTCCTGGTCAGTGGTTTCCTCCTGCATTCACTGTTCCCGTGGATATGAGGTGGGTGGCTCCTGGTGTGCCATTTGCACACACATATAACCTGAAAGCCTCTTTCAGTTACGTAGGAGCAGAGCACATAGGGATCTTTGGGTCAGAGCTGACTGTGGAAGATCATAAAATTGCATTATACTCTGGTTCTAGTTACTGGCACAGGTGGTTTAGCAGAATACAGCTTTGCTATCAGCTTTTTCTCTTGTACAGTCATTGGAACAGATGGTGAAAGGATTGTTGGGGTTGTTTTTTTTTTAAATACAAGCAATGCTACTTTTTCTTAGGAAAAACTCATCTTGTGGAAACTGCAGTGTCTGAGTAAATTCAAGGAATAACAGCATGATCCATTTTTTGCAGTCTGGATATTATGGATCCATCTGGCCTTGGGATCAGCCCTTATTGTCTCATTGACAGATACCTAAAACAAGACTTAAAAGCAGAGAAGGAAATAGTTATAAATAGGTGGTACTTGGTCTTGGTTATGACTAATTTTTTTGGGCACGCTGTGACATAAGTGGAGACAAACTGATCTGTTGTTGGCCACATTCTCCTCCATCAAAACTCACGTGCTTTGCACTGCAGTTGTTGGGAGCTTCTCAGCATCAAGCTGTGACTCACAGTGACAGAGGCACCAGCCAGATGTTCTCCAAACATGGGCTGCACGTGAGGCACAGGAATGGCCTTCAGGCATTCTGGCACCAGTTCCCAACTCCACTGCAGATTCCTGCTGCCTCTTTTGTCTTCCTGTGCCTTCTTTGCTCCACGTTGGATGGGGATGTGGCTTCCTGACTCATAAATGTGTTGTGTTGTGAGAGGTTCAGGCCCTAACAATCAGCTCTGTTACTGAAATTAAGCTGGTGCCTCCCATAGGTATCCTGGAGCAGCAGGGCATATTTGGGGCACATTTAGCCTCAAGTGGAAGCATCACTCAGGTCATGTACTTGGGGAGCAAGTTTTTGGGTGTTTGTGGTGGGTGTTGTTGACAATAATCTTGGTCTTTCGCATTGACTTTGGAAAGCTGTTTTAGCAAATAGATAAAAGACATTTCTGCCTTGATTCTTCCATTGACCCCCTGCATATTTCCCTATAATCCAAAGCCTCTGCACAGTACCTGCACAGCACAGTCCTCATTCCAAGAGACCATATGCTTCATTGCCTTAAGCAGTTCTGCTCTTCCCTGCCTGCTTGTTGGAGCAGTTGTATGTATATATAATAGTAACTAAAATAACAGAGCAGAAAATACAGTAAAAGAAATGGCTGTAGCTTGGGAGTGACCTCGAAAAGGGGGGACACTGTGATGTGCTAGTGAAGCACAGAACACATCAAGAGCTGAGTTCCACAGCCATTGACATGTCGTGGGCAGCTGACAAAACCCAGCCTTTCACATCTCTTCAGAGCAAGGACTGAGCTGCTGTGTTGCCATGTGAAAAATGTCATTGATTCCTGTCTTTTTTTGTGTCTGTTTTAGTGTTGTACAGAAGTACATATCCATTTATCCACATTGCCATAGTCACAGCACATAAAGCTTGTCAAAGAAGGAGTAATGTCTATTAGTGCACAAAATTATTCCTTTTCTAATACGGTCTTTTACAGAAGGAGCAGGAAGAAGATGGAAGTTATTAATTCCTGGGATTTTTAACACAGGAAAGCACATTCTGATTTAAAGAATAGGAAAAATAGGTGTGTCCATGTGTAAACAGAAGTTGCATGAATTTATTTAACTGTAAAGGGAAAAAGAAATTTTGTTTCCACTTATATTGAAGAACAAAAGATCTACATTTTTTTAACGTGTAAAAACCATCATAAGAATGGATATCATAGAAATTCAGTGTATTTCTCCCTCATTTTTACAGAATTTTTAATATCATTCTATATTAGTATTTTCATTTATTTTTGAGAATAATATTTTTAATGGTACATACTAAAATTCTAGAGATATTTATACAGACTCTCTTTATGTATCTCTGAAGCCCTGGATGCTGCAGGACTGCATTTCAGCACTGTGACACAAATGATGGAAAGAGTTCTTTTTAGGCATAAGAGACTTGGGGTGTACTCTCTGCTTNAAAGAAATGCTCTCCTTAGCCTGGGTTGACATTACTTGATTTTTGAAGCCAAGTTCCTTGGATGCTCCATGACTGCGTAATCCTATGCTTAAGGCTAAATTCATCACTTGAATCCTACAACCAGTGACTTGAATGACTTACACTAATGTGGTGCTCAGACTGGCTCAGTGCAGCAGGCTGATTTTAACCTGGGGGTTCTTAACATTTCCCTAGGAAATCCATGAATACATTAGCAGAAATTCAATGGAATGAGTTCAGTAACATAATTTGGAAAGAGGAAGAGCCACAATGCCATTTTGCCTGATCTATACCTCTAGCAATTACCAAGTTGTTACACACATAAATATACACATACATTTACATATATATCTATGTGGCCAGATATTTATAAAACCAAGCACAGCCTTTCAACTGTCTGTGCTGTGATTCAGCAGCAGCAATAGTTTTTGGCAGGGACATAATTTTAAAATCTTCTGCTGAGGATGCCTGCCAAAATGTTGTTGGACAGAGATAGGATGAGGAAAGTTATTTATAAATGGGGATAATTAGGTCCCGTGTTTATTAGTGTGGAGGATGAGACAGAAAGACAGTATGTGTATTAATGAGTATTGTAATATGAGAAGATGCTCTCCATGATTTTCTAGTGGTTGATACAAAAAGTTTTTTAAAAAAACCCTTTCAGGTGAAATAGCACCATTATGTGCTTCTCCCAGCTATGAGATTCAGACTGGGAGTGTGTGTACTGTGCTGTAGGACAGGTCTCAGACTAATGGAACCTTGGAATACTTCTGCAGGATCCAGGTGCTGATTGTCATAACTGAGAGTAGATTGTTTCATCAGTCCTGGACTTTGTGTTTTGTGTAGGAACTGCATTAAGTCCTCTTATCTGGAAGCAGTGCTCACAACCACACCAGGAGAGAGCACTGTGCTGTCTGGTGCTCTGCTCATCACCTCTGTCACAGAGGCAAGGCTATTTCTGTGTTCCAGCAGTCATGTAGATGTATGTTACACCCCTTTTTTTTTCAAGAGATATTGTCACTGGGACAAATTCACCTTTCCACTGGTATTTTCCCTAGAGATATACATCCAGTGAGCACTGTGTGAAATTCACCCCCTCACACAGACTCTGCAGAGCACCCAGGACAATGCTCTCAGCCAGTTACTACTGAAGAGTTGGTCCCACAGTGAGTCAAGAGCATAGCAATTAATATTTTAGATTTCTTAGCTCCTGGCTTTGTACCAAGCTTACTAGATAGTGTGACTACTGTGTAGGAGACACTTAAGCACACATATCTGTGTTGAAACAGTTGAATATCCCATTAACTTTTCTTACTTCCAAGCTATTTGGAGTCGTCTCACAATGCTTGGAATTTTTACAGCCTGAAGCTTCTGAAGTCTCAAGTAAATGGTTGCTTTGGGGGTTTCTGAGTTTTTCATTAGAGGTGAGGGGAAGAAATAGTCTTCAGCACTGCAGAGAGAAGCTTGAAATACAAAAATGGAATCTCTCCAAGGGTCATTATCCCCCTGCACAGTGTGGGGTTTTTTTAATGCTGGCACAATATTGTCATGGTCCACTGGCTTCAGGAAGGTTATTCATGTGTTTAAAGGTAGGTGCAGTGTAAGCAAGTGCCTGGCTTAGCCTGGGCCTTGGTCTGTCTGAGGCAGGAGGTGGTGTTGGCAGAGCTCATCTGGCTAAGTCACAGCTGCAGCTGCTCTTTCTACCTTGTCACCAGCAGAGAATGTCACCTGTGTGGCTGAATGTCACCAGGCTCTCCAGACCTGGAGTTAGTGTCTCTTTCCCCAAAACTATTTCATCCCAGGGTTTTGCTTACACATCCTCAATACAACCTCTATATGAAAACATTGCATTTAAATGTTGTTGCCAAAAAAAGAATCAGCAGGGTTTAGACAGCCTGTGCCAAGCTCATCCCTAGGGTGATTTTTTTGAAGTAAAGCAGGGAATATCTAAAACTGCTCCTGGCAGAGAGATAGGAAAGGATATTTAGGGGATCTAGAAGTTTGCCTTTGTATTTCTTGTAAAGCATTAAAAGGATCCTTAGAACTAGAAATCTCCTAAAGTGTGTAATTATGTATGTCACGGTGTCTCAGATGGTTCTGCAGGCAGAGCACTCTCTTTCCTGCTAAGGGAATTTTGCAGAGCAGGTTTTTTAGTGGTTTGCAAGGGCACCTAAAAGCAGTGCTGGGTTTACAGACTGCAGTGCCTAAATATTAAATGCTCAGTACTGACAGTTACTATGAAATGCAATAGAACCCAACACTGTCAAGTGTTGACAACTGTTTATTTTTCTTTCTAAAACAGGAAAATAAAGGAAAATGGTACAAAGGGAGATCAGTTGAACTTTGCAAAAGCAGCATGTGCTGTTGCAAAGGCAAATTCTCACTTGCTAATCAGGATTAGGAAAAATGCCTGAGTTGTTTCATTGTTGGGAGCTATCAGCAACACCTGTGCTTCATTAGCAAAATCAAAGTTTACTGTTATCTAAGACAAAAACGTTGGGGCAGGTGGTCCTTGAGGCAATAATATCAAATCCCCTTTTGTTTCCTGGAGAATGATTACAGTGAAATACTTTGCTTATGTTTCCATTCTTTAGACCATCTGTTTCAAATTAAACCCTTCTGGCAGGATACATCATCATTTATTAGAGCATTACACTAGATAATGCAGTGTTAGTATGGCTGTTATAAACCCTTAGTTTCATGAGTGTGACTTCAGGGACAGAACTGAGGTGTTTACTTAACAAAAGAGCCAGAGACTCTTAATAAAACTGATTTTTCCAGTTCAGAAATGACTTTTTTAATAGGTCTTTCACAGTTACATTTGTGGTGTGTCTTGATCTGCAACTCTGAATGTGTTTGGTAGAGTGAAAACTTCTGGCTTTAGGATAACTGAAAGCAAAGGTACTGAGGAGGACTCGTCAGTACCAAACTGTGAGACACCTAATGCTGGAATCACAATCCCTGCACATGAGGGAGTGACTGCCATTTCCAGACGTCTCCAATGCCCTGTAGCATTCAAGGCACTCCCCATGTGATGCTAGAGCACACAAAGATCTGGCAGGTAACACCTCCACATCTGAGGGAATTTTCTAAGTTTCCATTCTTGTCCTCTGTAGAAACTCTTTTTTTTATGCTTTCTATCAGAGGCAAAGCTTCACATGCCAATAGACAGAAGACAGGCTTTGTTCCTAGAACTGTCCTGTCACTGCAGTCTCAGCCATTGGGGGACAGTTTAAGAAGTACAAGACCCTACAAGGAGACTTTTTTTTTTAAATTCTCAGTCCCAGTGTACTGAAGAGACTTAGTCACTCCTTACTAAAGGTGTAGGGAAAATTATTCAGTCCCAGGAAAGAAGAGCAGCTCCTCATAGCAGTATTTGAGATACTTCAGTTTACCAGTGATGCCCAGTGTTACTAAAAAAATTTCTTTCAATCTACTTCTGTTAGATGATGAGACTGTGAGTGCAAAATTAAGAAGTGGGTTAATCATTCATGATATAAAGACTTTGTATGCTTTAGATAAGATGAAGCTTGCTTTTAAATATGCTTATAGAGAGTGTGCCTGGGGAAGAGAACAAGTCTTTCATCTTAAATGCACTTCTCATTTTTTTCTGGTCAAAGGAAATCTGAAGAATCTTCTAGTAGGTGATTCACACCACCTAGATTAAATTCAAGATCTGAATCACTACTTATATATATATATGTATATATATGTATATGTAGAGTTTCTTTCATGCCAAAATCTCCCAAAATTTTGTGCTATATTTAACCAACACAGTGTTTGTTCTGGTTACCCTTCAGCATTGCAATCAGATACAGTCAGGAAGCCAGCATCTGCTTCAAAATCTTTTTTTTTAACTGGTCAAATCATACTAACCAAAGTTGCTTAAAACCAGTATTCTCTATTGCTCTATTAAAAAAAAAAAAAAAAAGTATTAAGTGAGCTTAAGTAGCATTATTTTATAACCCAATAGTTTAAACTAGTGTATAATTTAAATGTTGTAGGTTCTGAAGCAGGGCAGGATGACATCAGTATTTCCTTTAAGAAAGCCAGCAGTAAGTCCCCAGTGTATGTCTGAATACATGTAGTTCAAATGACATAATGTTAACTTCTTTTCTCTCCCTCTGTTGCTCTTTTGAGAATAAATTTACACTTTTTTGGGGGGGCGAAGGTGATACAAATATTTCTGAGGTCATCAGGGAGGCTTTTCAAAACCCATTTTCCTGTTTTTATTTTTCTGTTTTGTCTAAAAAAAAAAAAAGGCTGAAAGTTCATAAACTTCGCTTGCCAGTTGTAAGCTAGAGACCTGCCCTTGCTCTCCCTGTAGCTAATGGTAAAACATCCAAACACTGACTCATCCCTGTGCTGATCCAAGTCCCATCCAGAGATGAGTTGTTTGTATTCCTGGTGAAGTTGACCCCGAGGGCTGCTGTGGGCCTGCTTTTGCCCACAGGGTTTTTCTGCCTGCCAGGGGAAACAATTTGTTGGGCTCTGCTGTGCTGACCTTTCTGCCAACCTTTTCCTGGCTTTCTGACTTCTCTCTTCTTTGTTCTGGTCACAGCATAGTTCAGAGGCTGCCCTAACCTTGGGCATTCTCCTTGAAGGTATCTCTGCATCTAACCACAGAAATGGGATAAGCCCCTGGGAATCATCCCTGAGGATTGGACCTATGGCATCAGTAGCACAAGCATTTGCTGGTTTTGCTAACAGAATAATTCCATTAGTGGGCATCAGTAGGTTGTTATCCTCTTAGATGGATTTTCTGCTTACAGATGAATACAACACAATAAAACTGGATTACAATAGCAGCAATATAAATATGTATAAAAAGAAAAAAGAGCAAGAAGCTGGGTAGATATTGATGGTACACAGGACTATATTCAAGCTAGTGGTAACTTTCAACAAATTATTTTTAGAGGGTTTTTTTTAACCTAATTGAATTCCAAGTTTTAAAAAGTGATAAATAATCTAAAAATAATATTTTTGGACATGCTGAAGAAAATCTAAGGTAATCTCAAATTATTTTTGAACATAAACTGTCTAAGTGTATTAGTACCTGCCCCAAGCAAAAACAAACTGCATAATGAAGCACAGCCACAGGAGATTCCTGATGGTGAAGTGTTAGTGCAGAAGAATGACTGCCAAAATGCAGCACTGAGGCAAACAGTCAATATTATCCATTATCATTTTCTAGCACGATGAGATTGCCCAGATGTTCAGCAATACTTTTTTTTTTGTGGTGGGGAAACAATTTTGACTATTGCTTAATAGCAGTCTGAAGCTTTTCTGGTGGTGAGCACTCAGCCCTGGTGCATTTGGTGACACTGTCATGCACTCCAGAAACTTGCCTGCGATTATTACTGGGATTTTGACCCCAAATGGCAGATTATTTGTGCAAGCAATGCACCTTGAACAGAACTGAAATTTCAAACTGAACCACATGATTTTAGAATTCAGTTCAAGCAACTGAGAGATTCATCAGGAATTGTTTTATTTGACTGATCCAGTTTCAGCCTGTTCCTTCCCCAAGTGAGCAATGGTATCTGGTGCAGTTTTTTCCTTCTTTTGTGAGATGCTAGAGGTCAAATGGGTTTCAGGTTAGAGGGCAGGCTGGAGAGGAAGAGGTAGGACACAAGTAGGAGCAGTTAATGGAGAAATAAGTATTACTAGTGATAAAAGAGAAAAGGCATTATGAGAGAAAATATTTGGAAGGCATTTGCAGGACTCTGGGAGACTGAGACCTGGGGAAAAAGGACTGTGCTACTTTAGGATGAATTGAATATGAGGTTTTGAAACCAAACTTTTTTCTTCTGGGCTCTTGGTAAGAAGGACATACACAGTATAAGTACATACAACTGCCTATATAATAAGATAAACTGAAGAAAAGTAAGAAAATTAACATTTTAAAGCTATATAAGAAGAAACAGCTGAGTATCTTAAGTACAGAGAATGAGCAGGCAAGAAGGATAAAGGAGGGTGTGTAGCAGGTTTTCATCAAGGTCTGATTCACTTACGTGACCCCTGGGAGCCACTGTTGGTCTGTGAAATGCCCCAGAGCCAAAGGACCTGTGCTCCAGTCAGATGTGTCTCCTCTGCACCGTATGTGTGTGAGACAGAGACACGGAGTGGTGGACAGGGGAAAGACACTCTGCTGGGAAAGCTGGAAGGTGGCTTAACTTTAACAGAAAGACCATTTTCTGTTGGGCAGACAGAGCGTCCTTGTACCCCTGCTGTCAAGTGCTTTAGGAGGCTGAGCCTGTTAACTCCAGGGCTCAAGGGAACAAATCTCGTATGCTTGGGGACAGGCTCTGGTCTCAGTGGCTCTGGAGTCACTCACACTGGTTGAAATCTGACAGTTGGAAACTGTCTGCCCAGCTGGCCTGTTAGTGGAATAACAGGAACAGTATTATAGAATCTGTGGTGTGGGGAATGTGGGTATGGAAGTTGGAGCTTTAACAGGTGGACAGGAGTGGTAAGAATGCATAATTAAATAGGCAAAGGATAATGGAATCTGTAAAATCTGCTGGCAACACAAGGTCCACATTCAGCAGCAGTTCTGTTACCCTTTTCAAATACTGAATCTGACAGATAGAAACCAGTGCTGAATTTGGGATGTCAGCTCAGAAAAGGTTAGGTTAGGTTAGGTGAGGTTAAGACAGCACCATTGCCCATCTACGGGTAATGAACATTCCAGTGTGAGGTAATTAACGTTCCAGGTCCACCCTGTCTTTCTTCTGCACAAGGCAATGCCTGGAGCTGTAATGAGCTCTGGCTTCTGAAGGGAGGTCTCCATGTGAAGAGGGGAGCAGCGTTCTGGCCAGAGGCACAAGAGGTGGGACAGGAATGCTCAGGTGGGTGCTGCCAGCTCAGCTCTTCTGAGTCCACCTGCCTGGTAACCACTTTTAATTCCCAAAATGCAGATTCCTGGTTTCCAGTGCCAGGGACCCAGTGCTGCCTGTAAGAGTTTGATTCCTGTATGACAGAATCACAGAATTTCTGGGGTTGGAAGGGACCTCTGGAGATCATCCAGTCCAACCTCCCAGACAAAGCAGGGTCTCCGAGAGCAGGTGACACAGGAATGCATGCCAGTGGGACCTCCTTGGGCAGCTGTTCCAGTGCTCTGCCACCCTCAACGTAAAGAAGTTCTTCCTCATGTTGAGGTGAAACTTCTTGTGTTTCAGTTTAAGGCCATTGGTCCTTGTCCCATCACTGGTGAATCGCCCCAAACCGAGCCAAGAGACACTTCTGAGACAAAGTCCAAGTGGGTATTTGCTTTATTCAGCGCGCCGCGTGCGCGGGGGATATCTCCTCCAAACACGCACACCCCGGGCACACAGCAGATTACAATATATGGCTACATTTCATGCATATTCATTGTTTTCCTTAGAAAAGGTGTGCTTATACAAACTATTCCTCAGTACTCATTCCTGCCATTAGCATACGCGAGGCGCAGGGCACCCTGGCGGTGGCGCTGAGGAAGGCTCCGCGTCTTCCTCGGCAGTCCCCTGATGAAGGCTGGGCGTCCTCACCGCTCAGCACCTTTCGCCTTTCTCCTCTAGGCATGTGCAGTCTCTTGTTAGCGGCTTCAGCGATTTCCCCACTGGTTTTAGCAAGCTCTGTCCTTCATTTCTGCAAGTTTTTTTTCCCCTATTTCTTGCCAAGTTTCATCCTGTGTCTCAAGCTTATAGCTAATACTTGCTAGCTTCTGTATTGGTTACAATGGATCTTGTCCTTGCCCAAGTATGCCCAACTACAGTGCTTTTAACCCTTTCACTGGGCACCAGTGAAAAGTCTTCTGTTCAGACTGAACAGGCTCAGCTCCTACAGTCTGCTCTCGTAAGAGATGCTCTGGACCCCTCATCATCTTTGTGGCCTCTGCTGGACCCTCTCCAGTAACCCCTGGTCTTCCTTGTACTGAGGAACAACTGGACACAGTGATAAGGCTCAGGGCCTATAACTAAATATGACGGACTCGGCAGTGCCAGGTTAGTTGTTGGACTCAACGTGGGGATCTCTTCCACCCTGAAGAACTGGTGACCGCATCAGGCGGTGAAACCAGGGAGGGCTGGCGGGGATCCCCTGCCCAGCCCCACACCGTGACCTGGCTGGGGCGGAAACCGGAGCTGCCAGGCAGGACCAGCCCCTGAGCCCGGCCTGAGGCGGACGCAGCTCCGCGGGCACCGGGGCTGGGGGAGAGGTGGCGGGGCCGGGCCCGTGAGGGTCTGTGAGGGCCAGAGGGGTCGGTGGAGTCCGTGCAGCTCCCCGTTCGCGGAAGAATCTTGCCCCGCGCCGCGCTCCGTCCGGGGTGGGGCGGGGCGGGCGGCGCGGGGCGGGCTCGCCGGTGAGGGGCACGCGGNGCGGCTCGGTCCTGCTCTCCGCCGTCGTCGTGGGCAAGCAGCCGGCCCGCGGCGGTGGCGATAGCGAGCCGCGCCCGGGGGGCTCTGCCGTGCCCTCCGCCGCACCGCCCGGCTTGCTGCTGCTGCCGCCCACCGCCTCCTGCCCGCCGACCAGCGGCTGGATCGAGAGACCCGCCGGCACCGGCACCTACTGGGACAGCAACTGGGACAGGTGGGCGTGCCCGGGCTGCGGTGGCGGGGCCGCCTCCTCGCCCGGGAAGGTCGCGGCTGTGGTGAGGGGCCGTGGGGGCACGCGGG
>VZTR01012405.1:228391-253767 GCA_013400775.1 Chaetops frenatus | reverse complement strand
GCTCGGGGCGGGACACGGTCCCTCGGGAATCGGGAGGCCCCGGGTCCCCGCGGGGACAGCCCCGGGGCGAGACGGGGACCCCAGGACTCGTTTGCGGGTGAAATTCTGTGTGGTAACCTGCTCAGAGCAGAATCCAGCTGAAGTTCGTGAACACCCGTGGAACGCTGGAGCGCCCGAGTGCTCTGGAGGGATGTACCAGCTATGGGTTTTGTCCAGACAGCTCAGAGATTTACCCAATGCAGATCCTTTTATTCTGGTGCTTTCAGCCAGCGAGACTGCCAAGCCTCAGTCTTGTGGTAAATATAAGCACTGGGCAGAAAACGTGCCTTTTTTTTTTTTCTTTTTCTTTTTTTAGCTATGTCTCGATGTTGCTGTATGTGTGCACCAGGGTTTTTCAGCTCGGCAGCAGCTCCCGTGTGGATGCCAGGCGCTCTCACGTGCTGGGCAGGCACTGGGCCTGCTGCTCCTGCTGGCCATGAAGCTGCCTGGGCTTAAATTCTTGTAAAGGCAGTGGCGCTTTGAATCCAACTCAGTCGCGTTCTTCAGCGTTGAAACACATTCACGTAAAGGTTAACTACATTTTTTCTGAATCTTTAATTAGAATGTGCAGATATCTGTATGGAGCTTTGGCTCATTTAGCTTCTGTCTGGTAGAATTATCTCCCGGGGGGGACTTATGTCAGGCTCTAGTTTAATCATAGTAAATCCAACCTAAGCACTGACAGATTTTTATTGTATAATGCATCATTTTGATTTTTGAGAGGCTACAGGATCAAATGCTCGTATAAATAGGGCTATGTACACCCAGGTGATAAAAATAAAACCTTCATTAAATAGGGTTACAGCTTGTGACACAGTTATACTGAGGGAGGTACTGAAGCTGCTTGTTTAACTGCAGCTCCAGGCCTTCCTGTTTCTGCTGAATGGTTGATTTTCTTCAGACTCACGTAATTTTTTTTTAAACCAATCCAGGAAGTAGAGATTGTGCTATAAGTTACAGAACTGTTGCCATTGCCTGAACAAACATGGCCAGATAATACTTCCTAGCAGTTCAGGATAGTGAACCACCATTCGTCATAGTGTGCAAACAGTGGCAGTGTGAATGTATTACCCCAGGTCAGTTTGTTTTCTGCTGCTTGCAGTCGGCCGGTTGGTGTGCTGTGGCTTAGGTTGTGCCTGCTTGAAATCTTAGTCTTGACTTTTGGATGTTGTTAGCAGAAGCAGTTAATGTGCAAAGTTGTTAAATGGCTTATAAATACACAGAATATCTGACTACTGCTCTTTGGGGGCAGAGAATGTTTAGAAAGTCGAGTCTTGGACAGATAACCAGATACTGCAATATTCGTAACAACCAATGGCTTTTCAAGTTTGAAACAAACAAATGTAAATATCAAACCTTCTATTGGTCTGATAAGGTATTACCCTTGGAATGTTGGTCTCTGGCACTTGCACAGGAATTGTGCAGCTCAGTTCTCAGAGAAGATAGATCTAGTTTCATTCATGTGGAGTTTATTGCACACATCAGATGAGTTATTCCCTTTGCTGCTTTACAAATGTGTTTGCATTGATTTTAGAGATTTTTTTGTTTTCTTATTGTATTGAGTAAGCAGTATAGTTTTCAGTGAATCAAAAGAAGCATCCTGTGAAATAGCAATAGAACTTCTTGTTACTGGACTGTTGTTTCATTTTTAATGCCTTGATGAATAACAGCTTGAGGAATGTGTAGAGCCTCATTGTCTAATGGAAATCATGTGTTCAGTAAAGCAAAATGGAGGCAGAGGGCTTTGCACAGCCAGTCTTGCTGTAGGAAATAGGTATGGGAAGCAGCAATTTTCTGTGAACAAATTACTTTGTCCCAAACGGAATAAAATTTTTTTTTTATTTAAAAAATCTATCATCAAATAAACAAGTTTAATGGAAGAAGTGAGGTGTGGTATGAATGAAATACACTCTGAGGTGGAGTGACACAGCAAAAGGATTTGTATGAATGGAGTCAGTGCAGAGAGGATCAGTGCCCAGACTAAGGTGGGGAAGGTTTGGACAGAGTTGGTGCCGGCAGTGGGAGATGTGTGGCACTAAAGCTGTGATAGCAGAGAGAGGGGAAGATCCCTGTGTCCTCAGGAGGAACCGGGTCAGCTGTCTGGGTGATGTGCAGAGCAGGGTGCTCGTGTGCACTGTGACAAGTGGAAGACATGAGGGGAGAGTGCTGAAAAAGATGAAAGGATAAATAAAACTCTCCAGGCTGAAAAATAAAGTTTTACTGAAGAGACCTGATGTGACCTAGTTTAAAGCAGAAAATAATTCTCAATGTGCACTGCAGAAGGTTGGAGTCTTTCTAGGGTGTTGTTGGGAGGGTGGTTTTTTAGTCATTTGATGTAAATGTGATTGATAAAATGCAAATTTTGTAGGTATTATCACGGAGTTTTTAGATATGGAACATTTCCTTTCTTTAATGGTCAGTCAACACCTTTTTCTCTTTTTCTGGGTATCCTTCTTGGTTAGTTTTTCTTGTCAAAAACCCTACTGTTATACCCTGCAAGTTTTTCTGTTGCTCATTGCTTTCATTTCTCAAGAATCAATTCAGGTGGCTGGCACTAAGTGGCAAGTTTACCTACGTCAAGTTACACCTCTTAACCCATGACATTAACTTTTTTTTCATGCGGGCATTTATTTATACTTTTCATACAAAGGTTTAAATCAATTTCATGATAAAAGTGGCTAAATTGTCAGTTTTAGTTCTTCGACTATATCTGGAAATAAGGCAAGACTATATATCTGTAAAATTCCTGTGCCTCTTAGTCTCCCCTTTAAAAATGACTCTTTAAATGTGTTTGTTTAGGCGTGAACCACTGGCTCTTATCAACCTCAAAAAGAAAAATGAAGAAACTGGGGAAGAAGAACTTGCCTCTCGCTTAGATCACTGCAAAGCAAAAGCCACCAGGCACATATTCCTTATCCGTCATTCCCAGTATAATTTGGATGGCCGGGCTGATAAAGACAGAACTTTGACCCCGCTGGGTAGGTATCACTAGCAGTATCATACTTGGCATTTTAAGGAAGTTATTTTTCACCTGATGAGTACAAGTCAGTAACTCAGCACTGTTCTGGGTCTTGTTGCCAAACCATAATCTACTTTCTGTATTCCTTTGTGGCAGAAAGATGTCATTAATAAGCTTGTTTTCTTCAGTTTTGATCCAGACATTAAGGTGTGATTTAGAGAGTTCTAAATAGGCTCAGTTGTAAAGAAACTTGTCAAAGGAAATGCTGAATTATCTTAAGGTTGCTTGAGCAAATTTTCATGCCAGCTGCTGTAATTCCTAAGGGCTGAGGCTTTTAAACTTCACTCCATTGAGACAGATTTCTCTTAAAAGGTGACTTGCATTTCTCTTAATTTAATCTGCAGATTTGTTAAACTGAAAACACCTCTGACTTTCAGGTGGAGTGTTTATGATTAAATACATTTCACTTTTGCTGCTGCCACTGTTTCTGGGAGTACTGCTAATCAATTACATGAAATGAGGATAACCTCTGTCTGTGTTAATCTTAACTCACTGATCCTGTGACTGGGTCTCATACACTAATTAGTATTACTTTAATAGGGTACTTTAAAAGCAGTTGGTACTTCCTTGGTTATATGTGTGCCAACACTGTTTTCAGAGGGGGAAGAATTATTATTGTGGACTTTTTTCCCCACCCACATCTCAATTATTGGTGTGCAAACAGGAATGAAATGCTAATTGCAGGCCTCAAGTGCTATCTTAAACTGGTAAAGAAGCATGATGTTAATCCTGTCTTGTCCTGTGCCTTAAGTAAGTGACTTAACCTGTCTGTTGTCTTTTCACCTGCCTGCCTGAAAGGTGGGATGAACCTTCCTGAGGCTGCCCAGGTGCTGTGAACTGTGGCAAGCTGGTGTTGCCTTTAGGAACAGCAGCACACTGTCAGGCCTCAGGGGGATTGTTGCTTCCTTGGGATGGGGCTAGCAGGGATATTGAGTACTTCAGTGAAAGTTGCTTAATAAGTTTTGATTTTTTTTTTCTCTAATTAAAACAAACAATTTTTTCCTACCAATGGAAGTATGACTTGAAATTGTCCAACCAGTAAGCTTGGCGTGAGTGAGTATTGGCTCTGGTAAAAATGTTTTCCAGTTGCTTTTTGAAAGGGAAAAGCCTGACATCGATGGAGACCTTTTATGTCTGCTGGACAGTTCTCTTAATAGTTTGTGTGAAGTGCTAATGGGAATGGCACCAATTTATATAATGAATGTTCTTTTTAAGGTCGAGAGCAGGCTGAACTGACTGGACACAGGCTGGCAAGCTTGGGATTAAAATTTGATCAGATTATCCATTCTTCCATGACTAGAGCAACTGAAACAACTGAAATTATAAGCAAACATCTCCCAGGTAAGAGACTTCCCCTAATTTTTCCTTATTCTGATCTTTAAAGCTGCTTCCAGTAGAATTCTAAGCTTGTCCTTAAGGTTGAGATGTTATTTAGCCATTCCCCAGCCCTGGGTGAATGTCTATATTTATAAAGAAACCTACAGCTGTTATTCTGCTTGTTTCCAGTTTATCTTTAAAGGTGCAAATACACTTTTTCAAAGTGTAACAGACAGGGAAGACCAACTTACTGTTCTGTTCACAGTTGGAATAAGTTGTCTTGCTGATGGCAAAACAGTTTTGTTGCAGATTCACATCCCTCAACAGAAATGTGTAGACTGAAATGTATTTTGGAATGGAGAGTAAGCCTTCCTCAAAGGAAGACTGAAAACGTATTCATTGTAGAGTTGTGGGGCTCTTTGTAATGGCATGTGAACAGCTCCTTTCTGAATGCGTATGTAATATTTCAGGAGTCAAAAAAATCAGTACTGATCTGCTGAGAGAGGGAGCACCTATAGAACCAGACCCTCCAGTCTCCCACTGGAAACCAGAAGCTGTGGTAACTTTTTCTTTAAAGTTCTTTATGTTTATGGCTTGGGGGTTTTTTCAATATAATCTGTATGGACAGTAGCAATAACTTGCAGTGTCTGAGCTGATGTTTGTTATCACGGCCCTTAGATAATTGCATACTTTCCTCCTCCCCAGTAAGTGTGCAGAACAGTTAAAATAACCTGCAGTCTTTGAGCATTAGTTCAGCCCCAAGTGTGCACCCCAGTAACCAAGAGCTCTTGAGGAGAGGAGGCCCCTGGGGATGCAGGCAGTGGCCCGTGCTGCTCTGAGCTGTGTGTAACTGTGACCTCGGTGCCTTCAGCAGTATTACGAAGATGGAGCTCGAATTGAGGCTGCTTTTCGAAACTTCATTCATAGAGCTGATGCCAAGCAGGAGGAGGACAGCTACGAGATCTTTGTGTGCCACGCCAACGTCATCCGCTACATCGTGTGCAGGTATGGGCTGGCTGCCCTGCTCACCTGGGGCTGCTCGAGGGAGGGTTCACTGAAACAGGGTTGGCTGGTGGCACCACTGAGGGGGGACGTGTTAATTTGACTTCTTTGAAGTGGTTGGAGATCAGTGCCTGCATTGTGAGCAGCTGCTTCTGCAACTTCATCAAGGTAGACTGGAAAATTAGAACACTTTCATTCTAATTCTACAGCAAAAGCGGCTAAGTCATTGAAACGTAACCTTTTTAGTACATCTGGACAGTTTAATTGCCATATGGTTCTGCTTCCATAAACCTGAGGGCAGTGCCTGTAGGAAAAGATTACAGATAGATGCATCTCTTTGAGGTGACATGAATTTAAGCTTACATAATTAAAGATTGATTCAGTTTTGGGAATTTTTTACTAATGGGTATTTTTGAGTTATGTTCAAGTTGCATTAGTGTGTTTTTGCAGTAACATCCAGTATTGGATTAAGGGGGGAGTGGATCTTTCTGGTAACATCAAGGTTGTTCACAAAGGAGAAAACAGTTCTGGATCTTTGCCTGTCTCTGTATCCAGTCAGCTGATTCTGTTATATTCCTCTTCCCTATCAACAAAGCACTGTTTGTAAGATAAATTGTCATAGGCAGGACAGATGTGATTAAACTTTAATCTGATCAATATTGACAACAATTTCAGTTAGCTTTATTTAGCTGAGCTAGTTAAATGCTGGCCTGTCTGCTCTGTGGGCTGCTGTAGAGCTTTTCAAAATTGCTATACTTAAAATTATTGATCAGGTAAACAGAATATTCTTTCCTGTGCTAAAAAATACTGTGTTGCTCCTGCCAAGGCTTTTTCTGAAATACTTATATACTTTTTCTCTTTGCTGTTGATTTGGTCTTCGTTTTAATGTCTCTTCTGTGCCTTTGATTCCAGGCAATCTGACAGCACAATCATGTAATATTCCCTTCAAATGTAGCTTGGCTGTAGGTGGTATTTAATTTCTTGGGCTTTCTACAAGACTGTCATAGGAGCTGAAACCAAGTTATTCCTCAGTATCAGAGGCAAAAGCTGTTTGAGGCAACATGATATTTTTTCTAATACAACTGATGGAGCTCCTGAGGCTGTTGAGCTAGGAATTTCAGAATGGCTGCAGACCAGCTGTGATGCTGTTTCTGTGGACGGCACGAGGCACTTCTCCTTGTCCTTCCTGGGGAATGATGTAGTCGATGGAAAGTAGTTCTGGTGAATTTCTTCCCTAGGCATGTGCAGGCCACTGGAGTGAATCCCGTGTTGCTGCCTCTGCTGTGGTGGCGTGGCTGAAAGGGAGTGTGTCAGTCACTGTTTGCCACATCCACCGTGTCCCTGCAGAGGCAGCCCCTGGGTGCTGAGCCAGCTCTGCCCTGTTCCCCCTGTACAGGGGCTGTGGTGCTGCAGCCTCGCAGGGACAGCCAGAGCCTGGGCCATCCCCTGCCCTGCCTGTGACGGGGCTGCTCAGAGCACTTCCAGCAGCCTCACTGCATTCGAGCTGCTGCCTTCTGTCCACTTGAACTAATCCTGTCAGCAGTAATCACACCCATCTGCTGGATTCTGCTTAGCCAAGGGCTCTCTTGGCCCTGGTCCAGTTACCAATGCTGCAGTTTTATACCACTTCCATGAGAAAAAGCTTTTTTCCAAGACTGAGCTGCACAATGCCCAACCAATTTTGATTTTCTCCCTCCTCTCCCCCTTATCTGGGACAGAAGGTGATGCTGTGAGGGCATGTTAATCTAACTGTTCATGAATTATTAATATATGTGTTTTTGTCACCAGAGCACTGCAGTTCCCCCCAGAAGGTTGGCTGCGACTGTCTCTCAACAACGGCAGCATCACTCACTTGGTGATACGTCCCAATGGCAGAGTGGCCCTTCGAACACTGGGTGACACAGGTTTTATGCCTCCAGACAAAATCACACGCACCTGAGTGAGCAAAATGGATGGATGGCTGTCCAGGAGCTGCCTATAGTCTCTTTGCACTAGCACGTTCTGCTACAGTATCACTAGATTTTTATTACGTTGGGGTGTGATGCTGTCTTAAAATGTCCTTTAGCCCCATTCCTCCTTCATATTCATATCTGCCTTTCAGTCCAGAAAAGAAGAAACCTTTCTAAGCCTGAAGCTGTCCAGTCATTAAGTATTCCCCAAAACTCAAAGCTATGGAATACAGAGATTGAATGTCTTCTCAGCAGTTGCAAGAGCACTGACTTCTCCCCCACCCTGCTGTGAATTTTTTTAACCAAAGCTTGCTCCTGTGGGTATTTTTCTTGTGCAGGAAAGTGATTGGTGTGGGAGCAGCCTTGTATCACACTGCAGCTAAAACAAAAGGTGAGCCAGCTTCTTCCACCTCCTGCAGAAGTAACAAACAGGGTATTCTGTCGTTCAAAGGACAAAGGGATAAAGCTTCGGTTTTTGTAAGCTGTTGAACATGTATGTTGATGTTGTGTCATTGTTCCCCTCTGCCCTCAAAAAGCCCATGTAAACTGTGCCTGGAGGTTACAGGCATAAAGGAAAGAGGGTAAAAAACCATTTGCCTCAGAGCTGTGGTGCTAGAACTAACTGCTGCTTACATTGTGTTCCACCATCCTCAGGATGTCCTTTAAGATGTTCTTAAGAATGTTTTTCAGTCTTGTAAAGCTTTTAACCAAAACATGGTCTGGAGAAGGCCATAGGGATGAGACTGTAGGAGTAAGATGAGAGGAAAAGGAAAGCAGCAGTCTTCTCAAAGTGCTTTCAGTTACTGACTTGTTTTCGAGTGCTCTTTCCCACTGATTTGTATTTGTTGATACCTTCCCTTCAGCATACAGCAATACCACCACTGTGTCCAGGGTAGTGATGCTGCAGTTCAGAGGTCCTGCAGCACTGGAGCAAACTGCTGTTGCAAGAATGGTGAGCAAGTGGCCATGGGATGGCTTTTCTAGGCTGAGTGTATAGGACAGGCATTGGGCAGAATGCTCTAGAAGTCCCTCCTTCACACAGCTGACACTGCTGGGCTTGTGGGAAGGGAGAGCTCAAAAGCACTCTGAAGCTTGCTTGGGCATCTGAACAGATGTAGAAACTTGGCTCAGTTAATAGGTGGAGGCTTGGAAAATTTCACCACGTGCATTGTCTGCCTTGAGAATAAAGCACAGACTCTAGGACAGCAAACAGAAGTAGGACAGCAGACATAACTAACTTGATGCTCTGATCAGTAAGGATGGTGACGAGATGCTGAACTTACTCCTGTCAGAGCTGTATCAAGCATAATCAGGGCCCACAGCCTATGGAGAAGAGGGCTTGATACTGAAGTGCTACATCAGGGTAAGTTCAAGGAACAGGGACTGGTAGGGAACAAACATTGTGTAGTGTAAGGTGGGGGCAAGAGGAAACCATCATGATGTATCTCATTGATGCAATGAGAATAATTTATCAGTTTTTGTCTATTAACTTTTTAAAAGTTTTGAATAAAATACTTGGTCTGTCTTTCTTTCCTGTCTCTTCAGCTGAATGGCTGCATGGGCAGCTGTAGCAAATGTGGCTGGAGCTCTGCAGGGACTGCCAGTGCAGGAGCTATTGTGTCCCATGCTGCTCAGGGAAACAGTTCTTTTACCAACCCTCTGAAATATAAACTTGAGATAGGAGCCAGAGCAGTTAATTGTCATCAGCCACAGAGCTGCCCAAGGGGGGAACTGCTGTAGCTTAAGCACAGCCATTTGCAGGGCTGTGTCACCACCACGAGGAACAAGAGCACCAGCACCTGTGAGATGGAAATTCTGTGCATTTTTATTTGTGTGTGTGCACATGTACCTTCTCACACACATCCCCTTCTACATCCCCTGTGTCAGTGAAAAAGCTCTTGGTGGGCAGCCAGAGGACACAACAGTCTTTGCACAGGTACAGAAATTAACAATAGTTTTAGTGACAATTAGGGTGGGGGTGGAAAGTGTAAAATTTAAAATTATGTCTTTTTTACCATAGTCTGATTTCCTGTCTCTTCAGCACTGTAAGACTCTTTAAGTCTTTGGCGGTGTAGTCCATTGTCACTGTGCACACACACAACAGCTGCAGGTATTGAGTGAGCAAGGCCTGCACAAACCCCTGTGTTGCCCTGTCATGGCATCAACCCATGATGATGATGAGCTTCTTCTCCCCAATTCCCATACTGAACACAGGCTGACACTTTCAGCTATTGATGTGGTTTTTAAGAGAAAGTGGGATACTTCTGTATTTTTAACAGGACATGTTGCTAATTAAAAAACAACCAACAAAAACACAACTAATTTTTTGCACCTTTAAAAGTGAACTTATGGCCAAGAAAACATAATTCAATCACTATCACTCTGATTTAAAGTGTCTCCATAGGCTCAGTGTTGAAGGGCTTTCATCACAAAATCACAAACGATCAAATTGCTACACAAATCGCTATTTTTGTCATAGTTGAAGTAACACGTGGTTAGAAAAATGACCTCTTAAGTGCAGTACAACTGGACTAATGCAGATTATATAGTAACACAGTTTAAAAAGATACCCACCTGACTGAACCAAAACAACATTACGAAGTGAAAGGCAAGGGTATGGTGGGTGGGTGTTTGGGTGGAGGGGTGGGTGTGGAGGTGTCTGGCTACATGTACATACTGGTAACATACATTTAAATATTAAAAAAAATAAAGCAAAGCATAATAAAGGTAAGAAGGACAAAGAACTAGAGGGTTAGTATAAGTCTCCTGGCTCATAACTCTAAGCCAAAGGGCAGCACTGCTGTACCACAGCTCTGAAGGACCAGGGTGGAGAACAGCAGCTGCACCCACAGCAACTTATCCCAGCAGTTTGTCTTTAACAGGATATTAGGCAATTACATTAGCTGATCAGTTTCTCCAGAATGATAAATATATAATTCACATTAAATTATTTTAAAAACCCAGAAACCAACCAGCAAAAAAGAAAGTCAATCTCAAACCTTCTGGAGTAAAACTGTGGGTATGTGGGACCTTAAAATATTTTGGGACCAGGGAGCCTGCTGCATAAAAATAAAAAACTGAAACAAACAAACAAACCCACAAAAACCAACAAAAAACCCTTATTAAAAAGTCAGTTAATATACTTGGTAACAGCAGGTTACAGTTTTGGTTCGGGTTTTTTTTTTTTTTTTTCAAACATGTTTGCTAAAGTATGACTCCCCCAAGCCCCTCGTACTTGTCTGGGATATGACTGAAGGAGAGGCATTTATGTAAAGTAGCTCTTCCGAATGTCCAGCTCCATGGAACTATACTCAATTTCAACAAAAGAGNTGGCTCTCTTTTTTCCCTCTTTTTTTTTTTTTTTTTTTTTTTCCCCCAAAGACTGATTTATAAAAGAGGAGTCTCTCCCCCCATGGAGAGCTATCGCACCAAGTAATCCAACTTAGAGACATTAAAAGACATCCTGTTCAGAAAGCCCAGAGAAAAACTGTATCTGCCCATAATAAGTGGATGCCACTTTTTTTAAAAAATGTCTAAACCAAAAATTTAATTAAAAAAATATATTACAAAAGGCACTACTGAGCTTGCAAAAGCATTAAGTGCAGTGTTTTAGGTTTGTACCAATCACGAACCTGTGAGGGTGCAGTTTGTGTAGAACAGTCACTGCCGTGTGAGCAGCTGGAAGCCCAGGGAGCCCTGGGCTCTGGAATGGCCCCGGAGTGGTGGGACCCTGGGGGAGGCCAACTCCTCCTGCCTTCCACTTGTGTTTGCTAAACTTGGTGCCCTTCCCTTCCAGCCCTGCAAGGTGGCTCTGAGCTCTCACTGACTGTGTGGAACCAGCCCATCCTAATCCATCACTTCTCACCAGCACAGCCCTGCAGAGCTTAAGTTTCTGATCAGATTTATCTTCTAATAGTAGATAGGTCTTCTTTCTTTTGTTGTTTTTTTGTGTTTGCTTTTTTTTTTAACCTAGAGAGCTGTTTCTGGAAGCCTTTCAAGCAACATTACAACCACTAGGCTTGATATGGAAAACTCCAGATTTTGGACAAGCTTTCTTATTCTCAGCATCACGCTTTTAAACATACAGTTCTCCTCAACTGAGGAAAAATAAATAGCCAAGGTCAAACCTCATGTCACTTGAGTAACATTGTAGTTTTTCCTCCACTCTAACAATGAAAACAGAACTGAAGTCCCAGGATGATGTGCTGTATTTAGTGGGCAGGAGGCTCTGCAAAGTAGCGCAGGACACAGGCGGGGCTGTAGCGCCCAGGGCTCCCAGGCTCCGGAGGGAAGGAGGCAGTGCTGCGGTGTTTTCCTGGACTTCCTGGTATGGGACTGTTTCTTCCTGAATTAGGATACACTGAAGCATTTGGGAGGCCAGCAGTGATGGACTGGGACCGGAATCTTGCCTTCAGTGCTGGACTTGGCCAACTGAAAGAAACCAGAAGTCATTGCACACTTTTTAAAGAAAACTGCAATAATGAGAGCAGCACTTTAACTCAGAATCACTTTAGATCTCAGAACCAATGCACCAGCTGAGAAAAATCCTATCTGGTAAGAGACAGGTCTGGAAGAAGAGAAGCAGGAGGAAGAGCATGAAATATTCTATGTAAATGTGTTGCCCCAATCAGTAAGACATCATTTCTTTCAAAATAGCCATAAAGACACACACCGTCCTTCACGTGAAACAGTTCATTTGGACTAAAAGGTAAAAATAAAAACACTAATGAAAAGATGCCTAAAGATATTAAATTCACCTTAACATCCTTCTGCACAACCCAAGTACCACAAGGCAATACAACATTCCTGCACTGCATCAACAACAGGGATGAATTACAAACCTATGACACAACTACCACTGAGTCCAGTGAAGGATCCAACTACCAAATCAGCAAAGTGAGACACTGGCCAAGAAATAAAACACTCATGTCTGATTTGCCTGTGAAGACATGCTCAAGTTACTTGGAACAGCAGTAGACTGGAAAGAACATTCCTTCCAGGAAACTCCTTCTCAATAGACACCAGCCCAAAAGGCTTTGGTGATTAACTTCAGAAAACAGTTAGTTCTGTTGAATATTTGAAATATGGGTTTGTGGGCAACAAGCTATTCAAGCTGACCCGCTAAAAATGTACTTCAGCTCCTGAGTTTGCAGCAATACCTCTGCCTGTCAGATGAGGAATAGGACTGCACAGCTTGTTTCCATTTGGAAATCAGTGGGTACTTCTGGGGATCAATCTCTGCTCCTTCTATGGCTCCTAAGACATCACTATCCAGCTTCGAAGGCTGCTCTCTAGGACAGAAACAGAACTAGATTAAAAGAGAACTATGTATTTGTTCAGGCAATAAAACACTCCAATTCCATAACACTTAGTTTTTATACAAGCAAATAGATTGCCTGTGCAAGTAAGACTTAAAAAAGGCAATTCTTACCCGAGAAGGAATAACTTTAAATTGTCATTTGTGGATGAATTCTTCAAAAGAAACTTCTGGGAAGAAAGTTCTTCATGTTGTTGTGCCTCTTTTGTCTGAATTCCAGATTCCCTGAACATGCTCTCCTTTTCTAATGACATTTTGTGGTCTGTCCTTAACTTGGTCTCTCCAGGTTTTCCTGTAACACTCGGCTCAGAAGAACTTGCCAGTGACACTGCAGAGCCAGTCTTGTTCAGAATTCCCTCATTCTCAGTTTTTCCACTGATTTTATGAGATACTCCTGCAACCTCTTGTTCTTGAAATGACAGGCCTTCAAATTCTGACATCAGATTGGAAACAGGTGACACGAGGCATTCTGACCCATCATGCAGCTGCTTTCTGTCACTGATGATCCCTTCACTGGACACAGGACTGCAAAATGCATTTTTGCTGGAAGCAGCTCCCTTCTCGTAGTGCCGGGGGTGAGTTGAGGTCTCTATGATGTTTCCTGCACACTCCATGGACAGGATCTCACACTCAGCATTTCCAATGGCATCGATGCTGGGCTCCTTGGACACAAGAGAGGGGCTGATATTTCGAGCTGCATTTTGTCTGTTTTTGATTTCCTCTAAGCTCATGTCATCATCAATCTCATCCAAAAATGCTCCAACAGAAATGGAATTGCAGGACTTTTTACTTTTGCCTGTAAACAGTATTAACAAGAATAACTCATAAAATGACTTTAAACAGAACATCAAGTATATAAACTAGGAACATTTACACAATCTTTCTGCCTTATTCTATTTCCTGAAGACCTCTCTGATTTTACGTAACAGCGTGAACGAACCTGATTGAAGCTACAAATGCAAACTGCACACATGCTAAGCAGTGGTCTAAAGTATAAAGCTTTCCTGGGTTTTGCTTCTTGTGTCCTTTCACGCTCACAGTTGTAAAGAATTATTCTTTTCTTTTTTAAATATTATTTATTCCATATCTGTGGATTACAAAATTCTATACTTTAAGATGAATTCCCAAATGCTCTGAGTGAAAACATACTGAAGATAGAAGTTTTCTTACAGGGATTTCAGTTGGGGGCTACACTCAAATAAAATACTTCACATGAAAGATAAAGACCGTACTTCTACATTCAGTGTTGTTGGCTCCTTTTTTGATACTGTAACCAGACTGTTTGAATAACAGATGAATAACAGCAACCACAACATGTGAATACTGCTTCCCCTGGGCACCAAGATTTTCTCTCCCTCTTCTCCCCAGGTACAACCCATTGTTTGCAGCATTTGCCCTTTTCTTACCAGAGGGATGTGGAGTTTTGTATCTATTGCAGGTTTCATTTTCCCCTCTTTCTGGCTGAGCCTTTTCGCTCATTTCACGATGACTTAGGTACTCTTCTAATTTTCGCAGCCCCTCCTGGGAAGACAGATCAACAAAACAGCCCAGAAAATCCCAGTATTCAACCCACGGGAACCCCAGTTCATGAGCTAACTCCCTGCAATAAATAAAATAAAACGAATCATTTGTGAAGACATAAATATTAGTTTGACAATAACTTTTCTGATCACATTTTAACAGCTATGAACAGGAGCACAAACGTGCAACCAGGCAACACAATCCCACAACAACCAACAGTCTGCAAAAGCACAGACACACCCTTAGCAATCAAAGTAGCACCTCATTTGTTCTAGAGCATTTTTCACATTTCATCTGCTATTTTTACAGTTAGCAGCATAAACATTGCTATCTCTAAGCTGACTCTATCTAGACATCAGATAGAGAAGAATCCCCACTGCTACTGCATTCAACAGCTTTTTCTATTTGGGAATGGGAGAGGTAGGAGGAAGTGAGGGATTATGTTAAAGGTTGAAATGCAGTCAGCTTTTAACAAAGTATTTCTTTCCATATGTTGCTGATAGAAGGTATTTTAACTGCAAGGACACAGCACACACACAGAGCTTTTATAAAGCAGCACATTTGTATTAGGATCTTTTCATTCTGCTCCCTTTTAACCATCCCTCACTTTCACAGAACGAACAGGCTACACATGATTTTATATCTGACAAATGAGGCAAGTAAATATCTGTGAAAAGCATTCTATACATACCATCAATAATAGCTAAAATATCTTTATTGCCAAAGCTAAGAAAGCCAGGTCTCACATTTTAGCGATCTTGTTTTTATACAAAGAACTATCTTGTATTTACTATTTTTACACAAAAATACCATCTTGTATTTACACAAAAATACAGTAAAAATCCAACTGCAAAATACTTCATAAAATATTTCTGCAGTAGCTTTTGTCAAAAGATATTGTGCAGTAATAACTGTAGTCTCAGCACAGTCTTTTGCTTTTACATGCTCCATTATTAGTTTTTTACATTGACAGTCTTTTAGATACCTTCCAACTCTTTCAACACCTCTCTCCAGATCAGATTTCCTGACATTGTGAAAGAAACCAGCTCTCTCTCGAGGTGGAGTCTTCCACAGCCTGCGAAATTCTTCAGCCTTTAAAAAACAGAAATTAATTCAGAAACGACCCCCTCCAGAATGAACTAACTCAGTGCTGGCTACGCATCTACCTACAGGTCTAGGAGATGCTCAGCTGCTTGCTGTCCGCAGGCGCTGCTCAACTCCAGCTAGGAAGGACCTCACGCTGGATCTAAAGTTACTCCTTTCACTACTGGTGGTTACTCTGATCTCCTAACTGCTCATGAAAGAGAAGGACCATAATGAAACCATCTGAAAATCAACTGCACAGACACCAATTCTGCCTGGTTTTAATTTGTGTTTAAACAGAAGTGTCTTCTGATTTTGCCATGTCATTTTATTTAGTTACAAATGCTTCTTGGTCACTGTTTCTAGGATGCAAAGGGGATATTTTTATATGTGCACACTTGCTACAATTATTAGAATAAATTCTTGCTGTCTGTTTTGAAGTTAGAATGCCTCAAGGGAAATTTTTTGCAAAATCCCACACTTCTTGACTTTATATGACAAAGATCACAATGATGACTAAGATTTACATTTAGACACTAAAAATACCTGTCAGCAATCAAAATTATGAACTGCTTACACCCTAGATAATATTTTTCAGAGTATAAATTATATTTAAACTTCTGTCAGTTGAACTGATCAAGAACATTTAGGAGAAAAAGCATTAAGCATTTTAGTAGAACTCAGTCTTAAAGAATGCAACCATCAGATGACACAAAGTCCTTCACTGTTTCTAAACCTGTCATACTTGCAACATGTTCACATTAAGTAAGTCAAATAAACACCTGCAAGTTTGGAATATATTTAACAGTTATCTAACTATTCCTTCTGAAAACTAAAGATTTTGCTTTTCCACTATACAATCAATACATTGCCAAGACCATCCTAACCCCTACTACTTGGTTGTCAGTTTTTCCATCTAGAAAAATATATTAATGTTAATTTAACAAGCAGAGGTTAAACTGCTTCTGACATCCAGTGGCAACTTCTAGAAAAGAGATATAGTTAAGGTTTTTTAAAGTGGTTCACAGCTGCCTTGAAAGGCTTTGCTTCAGGTTAGAAAGTTACAACAATTATCTGTAAGAAATGAAAGGTTTGCCAAATGTGCTCTTTGAATATATTCCGAGAGGAAAAATAAAACAATCTTTGACTGAACTTCTACTCTTCTTATTTACACCACATTTCTATTTTCAGCAAAAAAAAATATTTACAAGTTTCTGTGCTTCTCCATGGAGGAAGATCCATCTCCTCAGCAAAGAGAGAGCCACAATCTGGACCAGGAGCAAGCTACACCACACAAGGAACCCTGTGGGAATCTCCTTTATTCATAAAAAGGAGAAGCATAGGCATTTGAGTCACATGAAGTTCTCTCCTTACCTTTGAGGGGCTCATGGGGCCTGCAAAAGCTCTGATGGACAGCACTGGGTCTTTGGGGCTGCCAGGGTATCTGGACCAAGCTCTCTGGGGGCCGTCGTCCGTCTGGTCGGGCGACCACGGCGCCCCAATGACCGGAGCTGAGGAATTGTCTTCTGCTCTCAGGAGTGGGACATAATAGCGACCTAAAATAAATCATACAAAGCTTTCTCACTCAGTATATGGCACATCAGCCTGCTGCTTCTTCCTGGACTATCAATGCACCTGTACACTGAACCATCTGGCTTTACTTAATTAGTAAAATTACTTGTAATTCAAACTCACTGCTTCAGTGATTACAGATCACATTTTAGCACAGATTCCCTTCTCTTTCAAACACCAAAACACCGGCAATGATCCATAGAGCCCTTCCCTCAGGGTCTTTAACAAATTTCACAACCTTCTTTTGCAAATGCCTAAACACACATGTAACAAAACAGAGAAAGTTCTATGCCAAGGAAACTACAAAATTACAGGACCCCCCCAGCATGATAGATACATCTCTTGCCCTGCAAAGGGCTTTTGTTTCTCTTACATCAAACACTCTGCTCCAGGCTTGCTGAATCAGGGCCTTGCCTACATTACAGAGCCATGAGGGCAATCCTATGATCCATACATTAAGAGTTTTGACTGTCATTTAAAAGGCAAAAATTTTTCTGTCCCTGCTCCATTTTAGAGTTTCTCTTTGGTTTTCACAGCAATGTACAGCAGCATCACTTATGAACTGAAATGCTACAGAAAGCAAAGAGGAGACAGCAAAGGTCCAAAATACACATCCAATATAGTACAAAACTCTGCATACAGACCTTTCAAGTACTCTCTTATCTTTTCTTTCAATTCTGCAGATTTGTTCTTGCTTCTTTCACAAACTACCTGTTAATATAATTTTAGTTGTTAGTGCAGCAGAACCTCATTTTCAAATTAATTGCAATGTGTGTTCTTCCTGAACAATCAGATTATTGGCCCCTACCCATCTCGCCCAGTATTTTTAATTCATAACAGACCAACATAAATTCTAAAACTTTTCCACAGATATAGTCAGCATAAAACATTGTTAATGTTATACAGAATTTACTCTTTAATCACAACACTAGCACCTTACTACAAGCCTATGGTAGTCACTAATGTTTGACTATGAAAAATACTCATCAGGATAACATTTTGGGATTTGCTGTGGACATGGAGAGACTTACTTCTGCTGGAGTTTGATCATATTTGTTTCTTGGATTTTTTACAATGGCTGGGTGTGAAGTAAGCACGTTAACAACATCCAAATTCCCAAACTTGCAGGCAAAATGCAACGGAGTATCAAACCACTGCAGTGGGAAAATAGGAAAAATTCACATGCACTTAGAAAGATGATAAAGTCAATACCACACATTTAATTTTGAGACTGAGGAAAGTAAATAAATGTCATGACTAATTATCTCAGCTCTTAACAAATCTTTTCCCACCATAGTGCAGAATAATCATTACCAAAATGCACAGAACTTCATGGACAGCTCCCCTCTGTTCTCTTTCAGTCTCCCTTACACATCCCTAACCCCTTCCAATTGTTTCCATAATAATGATAATAATAATGACAATAATAATGATAGTAATAACAACAACAACAACAATAATAATAATAAACAACAACCCCCCCCAAATCTTACCATTTTATCTGGAGTGTTCAGATAAAGGTCAACAATATATTGGATGCGTTTCTTCAACATGACATCGTTATCATCTGGGTACATCAGCCGCATAAATTCTGGATTTTCCAGAGTGTCCAGCAGTAACTGGCAGATAGCAGGCTGATTCTCCTTGGCAGCAACATGCATGACATTGTACCTACACCCTTCCTAGAAAAAAAAAGACCAGCATTATAATGAACACCAATCTAAGCAGCTCTCTTACACCCAGAGACATAATTCATTTAACTGTGAAAATACATGGGTTCCCACACTGAGTCTTATACTAAAACTCTTGTAAAGAATTATCTTTACACCCACATTATTCTTATAACTAATGAAATTATTCTTATACTCAGCATAAGTCTTTATTTAGGGAGAGAATGCGGCAAAATGTTGCATTAAGATATTACACAATAAGGGGACGTAGGAAGTTCAGTTTATAAAAAGAGCAGGAAAATGGGTATAGATAGATATAAAAAATTCAGCTGCTTTGCTGTATTACATAAAAAATTTCAACAACTGCACAAGGTGGGTCTGATACAAGTTGAAGTAAGATTGTCAGTGTTTGCTAAATGGCACCTTATAAATGGTTCTGGAATTTAATAGGGGTGCTTAGGTAAGAAATGCTGTAGGAACACAGCCTAGGCCCTACCCTGGTTTTAAAATTAGTCTATTTTAAAAAAGACTGGACTTATTTGGAGGACACCGAAGAATAAGAAGACAAGACTATTCTTGCACTGCTGAATAAAACTATGCCCCGAAGAACTGCACACTCAGTTCCTTTAGCTCTGCTGGAGCAAAGGGAGCTCTCAGGGTGACTTACAGAGAAGTGCCCCAGCTGCTGTCAATAAACAGAGAAATGCTGCACTGGGTGGAACAAGGTGTCTTGAAGGAGGAGCAGGAAACATCATTCCTTCCACTTCTGCTTCCGGGCCCCAAAAGCTGCATCACTAAACCAGAACCTGGATGTTCCCATTTTGTTGCTGTTTCTTTACCTGTACAATCGTTGGGTTGTCTCCTGACCCGATCAGGTAACGAGGATTACTCCAAATAAGGTCTGAAAACGTTGCTGTGTCTCCTTTCTCAACAGCTTTGCGAAGCTTAGCTGTGAGATCCTGAGTGCGTGGACTTTTGTAGCTGTTGGCTCTCTCCTTATTTGCCATGTCGCTCTCAGGGGAGCACAAACCATCTATCAAAACACAAACCACTCCCACTTCACCATTCTTTCCAGTGATCTCCATTTTCATACCCAGGCCATGAAAACTATGCTTTTAATCTAAACCATGTAATAATTCTGTATCTTTAATATACGGGAGTAAGGAAACTGAACTCAATAACAAGACATTTAAATACACTAGTAGTTAGTAATAGAGAGGGGGAAGAAAATGATTAATCATCTTGTAAAACTGTTTCAGACTTTAATAGGGACTGGTAAATTTTAAAATTACCAGTCTGCTCCCATCCAAACTTAAAAGCAAAATTCAGCAAGAAACAACAATTTTCTGATTACTAAAACTGCTTCTGCAGTTCTATGACTCCTGAATCTCTTTAATCTAGCAACTGGGCACACTGTGAAATATGATCAGTGCTTACCATTTTATTTCTGAACTTACAAATTTACTTAACAATTGACCACAGTTTTAATATACTTTGCAATTTTATCAGCATCCTATTAAACCTGAAAATCCTGAAGTCCATGAGTAAAATCAAATCTTAACAGATACAACCATGGACTACTAAGCCAGGTTATCTATGCAGACCATTACCTACATTGCAGATTTAGAAGAGTAGCAATGGTATTTTACATTTCAAACACTTTCCACATTTTAAAAATTTCTACACTTAAAATAAAAGTTCTTTTAAACTTCAATTTATTTAATGCTCCACCCTTTGAATTTTTTCTGTTATTAGTATATTGGCAAGGCAGCTGTTGCTTCTTCTCTCACAAAAAAAAAAAAAAAAAAAAATCAATGCTGTCTATTGCATCTACTGTACCAAGATGAAGTTCCCCACTTACCTCTGTTAAATGATCCCATTTTCACTGGAGACAAACATAAAGAGGACTTGCCTGGAGATGGGAAATAATCACAGATTCCTTTAGCAAATTTCTCAGCATCCTCTCTGTTTGTAAAAGCTTTAAAACGGGAACCCTTAATCATCTTAACAGCCTGGAGGGCTTCCTTCCTATCTTCATAAACATGTATTCTCTCTGCAACAAAGAACCACCAAAGTTATGTTATTTCAGTAATTTCAGATTTGAATTCCTAGAAACAGATTACAGAATTCTTAGACTATCATTTCAGCTTTGGTCTCAGATTGTTTTGCTTCCAAACATGGCATACAGATCAGAAGTCCTTTAAAATCTTGTCTCTTAGAAACTGAGTAGGAGCCTCCCACACACTCCAGGCAATGTCAGGTGATCCCTGTACAGGGCTCAGCCATTTCCATCAATCAGTACCTGAACATCCCTTTTAATGGATGGGCCACCTTCAACAAGCATTTGACTTCCAGATGGAAAAGCAAACTCAGAGCTTATTCCTCCTGCATTACTATGGATGTTGTCTTGTTCAGAAAGACCAACTTTCTAACCAATCCACTGTCATAACTTTAAGATCTCCACAGAGAACCTTAGATAATAAACAAATCCTTCTTCTTTTAATGGTATTGTTCCAATAAGGATATCTTAATGCACATTTTCTTAGTAAGAATTCTTACTACTGTCTCAGAGGAAATGATCCTGTGCACTACTCTACTCCTGCCAGGAATAGAAAGAAAGACGTGAAAATTTTTAGAAGAGATCATTTAAGCTTCAACTGATGACAGTATAAGCAGTTTTTTGCTTGTTTATTTACAAGGTTACTTTTTATTCTTGAGAGGGATTGAAGGCACAGAAGGGGTCCAAGAGTAGCAATAGAAAATCATTTTCTTCATCTGAAGATTTCTCTACCCTCATCACAGGGTAGAGAAACCTCATGTGTAGGAACTGTAATAACAGAACACCTGGGATGTCTTATAACTGTGTTTCTTTGCCTCAGAATATCAAATAAATACTACTTACAGGCACAAAGAAATACTTGAAGCAATGCTTACAATACTAATGCAGTGGTATTCATATCACCTGCTACATAAAAGAGGTCTACTCAGACATGGCTATAATGCCTATCACTGGAAATAAGGGAAGTGAATATTTACCATTCCTTGCCAATATGTCGTCATAAACTGGGCAGACACCATAAAATAGTGGAGGTTCTCTGGACAATGTCTGAGTAGTGATTTGTGAATCAGCACCACAGGCTGGAGCTGAACAGTTCATGTGTGTCACAGCATCTTCCTCTGGAGGGTTCAGACCCACACAGTACCCAAAGTCTGCCTCCTCAGAAGCGCTTCCATGGGTGTTGTGATTCACTGGGACATTTCCAGCAGCCTCCTCTGACAGAGGAGACCTCTCTTCCTCCAATGCTCCTTGCTGCTCCAACAGTGCCTGAGCCAATTTTTTTTCAAAAATAAACCTTGTAGTTGCAGTAATAGGCCCACATTTCAGTCCTGCTCTCACAATCTCTTCTCTAAGCTCATCATGGCTCAGCTTCTTCAATCGGGATAGGATTGTATCCATTGTTATTTCACCTAAAGGAAAGGCAAAAAAGAGGAGAGAAACCGTAAAACCCACAACTTTTCTTCTGCTATTTAAATGGTGTGTTAAAGCTAAGGGGAAAAACAAGGGCCTCTTAACACATCTTGAGATTCTGAAGAGATTCTTGCAGTGCAGAGAAGAAAAAATATTTTTCAGTTCAACGTGCTAAGTACGTTGTTAAGCTACCAGACCTAAACCAAGTTTATTTCCTCCTCTCTCAATTCCTTAAAAGAGTTAACAGCTTACATTTTATTCTTGTTTGTCCTCTTTCAATTTCTTCTGGAGTGAAAATTCAGTCGAGAGCATTTATTCATTAGGATTTATGACAGGCTGAGAAATACTTGATTCCTGACAAGAAAGGCACAATCTACTTGTGCAATGCAATACAAGGACACGAGCGTCAGTCAGCCCCAAGAAAAGGGGCTGCACCTCCAGCTAAAGGCACAGAACTATTTCCAGTATTTCCTTAGGACTTTCTGGCTGACAGAAGTCCAAGGCATAAGCACAACACAGCAGTCAGGGCAGGCTTTCTCTGGCCATGATGCAAGGGTGGAAATATGTACACAACATGTTGTTTCCCAGGCCTGTTTTGAGAGCAAACAGCCAGAAGACAAAAACTACTGATCTTTTCAGATCTTCTTCTCCAACAAAAAAACAGGAGCTGGGAAAATTTCTCCATTTCCAAAGGAATATCCTTCTCTCTGCTATGATACAATTCCCCCAGCTCGTGTCCGCCCATGTAATCCACACTGACAGCTTCCACCCTGGTCAGTGAGAAGATACTTAAACCAAGCTGATGGCAACACAAAATCCTTGCTCTGAAAAACACAACTGAAAAATACAGGATTTGAGCAGCTCAAGAATGTAAGAGGCTTTCACATTATTTCATCAGGTACTGCAACCACGTACCTGCACACAGGCTGTGACTCTCCTAGCACACACTGCTCTCCAAGAGAAGCTCCAGACAGAAATGATTCAGCTGTGCTATTCCCTCAGCTTGCCTTCAGTCCTGCCCTACACTGCTGAGCCATTTCATGAGGCTTGTACTGCTTTGGACAGGGGTGTATGGCAGTTTTAGTACTTTATTTTCAATTTCAGGTTTCATCCTCAGTTAATGAAACTTAAGACTACTTTTCGTTTATTAAAAAACCCAAGCGCACACAGTAAGTTTTTGTAGCTTTCAGCAACAGTCAATACAGTGCCACATTAAGTTTCACTGCAATCTGATTCAGAACAAACGCCTTCCTACTATTATGAAATACTACGAAAATGTATTTCATGCCAAACTTAAGTAGTCCTTCAATTATTACAAGTCAACAGCCGTGTGAGTTGACACGTGAGTTTGAGGGTTGTTTCCTTGGAGGGATGTTTCCTTTGAGAGCTGTCTCTTTTTTATGAACATCTTATTTTGAATGTCAGTGGTTAGAGAACAGCATAACCTCAGTCCCTGAACATTTCACAAGTATTAACTGGAACCTCGCTGAAACAATGGGAAATGAGAGTATTTCCAAGTACAAAACCCCACCAAACAGCAGCAGAGCCTCAGCTGATGCTGCTGAGCCGCTTCCCCAAAGTATTGTAGTTCCCTTGTGATTCCTGAGCCTCCAAGCAACCTCACTGTTACAATTATCTGACTTGCCCACAACTACTACAAAGGCAGATGTGAAAGATCCTTTCACTTGTTTTCAATTATTAATCCTCTATTTTTAAAAATAAATTTGATACCAGTGTGTTTTAATCAAGGGATGCGTCCCTAAGGTCAATTAAAATATCCAAATTTGCTATTTTAAGGATTTTCCTTTTGACACTGCATAACTGTAAAAACACAAGAAAAATGAAAACTCAGGGGTGAGGAAGTTCATTGCAAAAACAGCTCAAGGAAAACACTTTGAGCAGTCAACATAATGCCTTGAGGAATTAACTGAGAAATGCTCCTATTTTTAGGGTTCAGAAGTAGCACAATCATTCTGCGGAAGACCAGACCTGTACACATATATAATTCATGTATGGAGAGTAGACAGGAACACACAAAAATCCTTCCTGCCTTGAGGTTAAGCAAAAAAAATGCTGTGATTTCTCTGCTTTCTTAGGTTTTGACAGAACCTGGCATCTAAAAATTAGTGCTCAAAATTCTGTCTATTAAAAAAAAAGAAGTTATATATTTTGTGTGCCTATCACAACTCTGGCACAACTAAATCAAAATGAGATGGCAAAGCAGACCAGCAGTGAAAAATCAGGTTTAAGATCTGCTGTTAGGATGAAGAGTTTTCTACAGTGAGTTTGGTATGGAAACAGGGTAAATGTTGTTGCAATGACAACACAGAACTCTAGCAAAATCTGTGTTCTGACAATCTAAGATTTCAGCTAACTTATATAAGCATTATTGGTTTTTAACTTCATCACCTATTTTAATCTGTCCAAAAATAAACAAACAAAAGGTGTGACTTGCAAACCTGAGAAACAGTAACTGCCTGTTTTGAGACAATCCTTCACGCATTTGTTATGTGCAGGTGCAAAAGGAGATTAATTGAACTGTAAAATGTATTATATAACTACAAATGATCCAGAGCACAGCCAGCACCGATGTTGCTACCTCTTCTAGTTCAGCATGTAACAAGGCCTTGCAAACTACCTTTGCAAATATGAGTAACTGCTTCAACAACATGTTCGAGGGTTCTTCCACATCAATCAAAACCTGGGAGAATGGGCAAGAATCGTATTTTCCCTTGTCTCACTGGATCAGTATGAAACAGCAGAATCTGCTTCCCAAAAAATTAAGGCTAGACTCGTGACAGAATGAACGACTGACTTTTAAGGATGGCAGCATTATTTTAGTTCCATCACTCTCACTAAATCCTTCACAAAATGAGTAATGTAAGAAAACGGGTCTTTTTGGTTGTTTTTGTGTTGTTTTTTTTTTTTCGGAGGCAGGAATGGAGAGTCACATCCTGCCTTTGGCTGTATTCGGCTGATAGGATTTGCATATATTAGAGCAACCGTGGCTTCGCGATGGGGTGATTTGTCTGAACCGCCCGGGGCCAAATGAGCCACCAGCTACTAACTACGTCGCTGAAAGGGAACAGCTTACAGACTTAAAAGCCACAGGAAAAAAAGAAAAGGAAGGAAAAAGGGACAACTTCTCAGGGAGGCGAAATGCACACGTATGTCTAGACCCGGAGCGGGCGGGTAGAGCACGGGAGGGGATGCGGGGAGCAGGAGCAGGGCCGCGGGAGCGGGCCCGGGGTGGGACGGGCGGAGCCGGGACGGCGGGGCCCGGCCGTGACAAAGCGGGAAGGGGAACGGGGAGCCGGGGCCGCGCAGGGAGGCGTTGAGGGCCCCGCGGCCTCCCCGGGCGGTGCTCGGTGCCCGCTCCCGGCCCTCTCCCGGGGCGAGGGGCAGCGCCACCCTCCCG
>VZTR01012405.1:202019-224102 GCA_013400775.1 Chaetops frenatus | reverse complement strand
TTAACACGCATACTTTTTTAAGGGTGTGTCTACTTCAAAACTTGAAATAAGAAGGTGCAAAGTATTTGTGCACTGAAGCAAAACTCACTACTGGCCTGTGACTGTAAGAGAAAAACATCAGCAAACATCCCAGGCAAATCTGCCAAAGATACCAACTGCTCTGCATTGCTTGTCTTTACAGTGTTGTTTCTTCTGCTATAGGTCAGAGGTCATTCATCTTCACAACTGGAAATGGCTTACAATAACTTCTTTTCCTTCAAATACAGATATCTATAATCTGAATTTCAAGAAGAGATTACAGGAGGGACAAGAGAATGCTCAGCATATTCAGCTCTCAACCACTGCTAATGGCTGAACATGAGAAGAACTTATTTTTCCCTGTAGTTTGGCTGCAACCCAAGATGGGGGGAAAATATACCCTACTCCCACAAATTAAAAAAAACCCAAACAAGAAAACCTAGATTTTACATAATTAACAGTAATTCCTTAACAAACTCACCCAGATTGAACAATTACATACTTGGAACCAGATGCTTCTCTTGACCTCATTTTAAATCTTCATCTGCATCTCTTACTAAACCCTCAAATGAGCTCGATTCACCACTTGGCAGTACCCAACATGACAGAATTGTTATGGCAAGGTTTCAAATAAACCCTTAGAACAGCACGTTATGCATTTACTATTCCATCAGTTTCTCAAAACAGTGTCCTTTGCTTCTACAGGCAAAAGCGCAACTCTGAACACCATTTAAAAAATGAAATAAATAATTTTTATAAAGATTTGTTTATATACTTAAAGAAATAGGAAGAAAGACAACTGATAAGGGAGTTATAGTGTCAAAGCTTCCTTGTCACTAACACTACAATTCTCTTTCTTTTCATCTGCAGTAGCAACCTCCTGCTGGTCTGATGCAGTTACAGGACTTGTAGAAGTAAGGTCCATTAACCTGCCCTCAATCTGAGTCCATGAAGACATTGATTCGTGTACTGTAATGGTGTGTTCCTCCATCTGGCGCTGAAGGCTGTCCATTTCTTGCCTTTGAATGTATTGAGAACAAAAAAAGCAAAAATTAACAAGCAGAAAACTAACTGCTAAATGCAAGATCAAAAAATTGCTTTTCTGATTCTTGATAGCTACTCCAAGACTACCTAAGATATAGCTGTATACAAAGGAAATCTACAAGAAGCTTAGTAATGGTCTTCTTTAGGAGCAAAACAAATACAATATGCTTAATTCAAAAATATTAATAACTGTTTCTGATTTTTTTCTGCTGTGTACAATTTAGGATGGACATTTTGTTTAGTTTATTGTAAAGTCTTCACTGTGGTAATGCCATATAAGCAAGCACTTACAGTGAAAGAACATCCTACTGTCCTAAATATAGTCCCAATAAAGAATTAATTCTACAAATCCTTTTTCCTCATGGTGGCAGCTGATTTCCTGAAAACATTTTAAAGATTCTTTAATATGGTTTAAAATAACAGGCCATACTTTAATTGCCGGAGACAGCTGTTCAGATTCTTCAGAGGCTCCTTGCTCACAGCTGTTGGTTTCAGCAGTTCTTCCAGCAAGGCAGCAGGCACTGGACAATCAGGAATCTTGACTGGAGTCACAGGATTGGAAGAGTTATTCTCGCCTTTCAGTTCTTTCCTCTGGTTAAAGGAAAAAAGACAGTCAGAAACACAATTATAATTTTTACCACCTAGAGTCTCACATCACACTACTGGTGCACATCTGCACTACAGAGCAGGAACGCAGGCACACTCATGTTACGTTATTTAAGAGCATTAGCTCTCCTGTACTTTGTAACATGTTCTTCCTATTTAAATACCTTCTTCGTCCTGCCATGCTTCAGATCCAACTTCAGCTGCTGGTTTTGCTGCAGCAGGGACTTCATGCTGTTCTTCAGTTCAGTCACTTTAGCCTGCAGCATAAACTTATCCTTCTGAGTCACTGACAGGTCTTCTCTCACCATTTCCAACTCAGTCTTGATGTTCTAAATGGGAAGAGAATGAATGCGATGTAGAGAAACAGTATGAAAATTCCAGCCAACTAATGTTTTTATATTTTTTTCAGTTTCCAGAGGAAACTAGGAAAAAAACCAAGAACAACACACAACACTGCTGTTCAAAATGAATTTGCCATGGCAGAAAATCAGAGTTTAGGTTAAAAGAAAGTCAGTAGCCTATTTTAATGGGCATAAAGGTTGAAAAAATACAAAGGTAACAGCACAGTCAAAAATTTAGAAAAAAGTGTAAGTATGCTTTTAATAATTAAAAATATTGTTTAATTATCCCCCTACAGCATTCCAAATTCCAATCCATCAGAATCTCCACTGGCTCGACTAAATACCTGCAAGACAACTTGTATCCCTTCTAACTCCTTGTGGCTACGCTGTTCAGTCATGTCCAGCTGCTGCTTAAGTGTTTCAATTTCTCTTTCTTTTCGTTCTACTTCCCACTTCAGGTCTTCCACCTACCAGGGCAAAAAAAACCAAACAAAAAAACCAAAGATTGGAATTACCTACAGGTGCAATCAACCAAAAATTCTGAAATATATTTTTATGTCTCATGAAAACCTTCTTAAGAAAGCCTAGTTAAGACTTTATTAAAAGTGCTGAATTAAAGACAAATTCATACAGTGCAACAGAAATACAGATAAAGAGAGTAAGTGTTCACTTTTTACCTCTTGGCTTACTAGAGGCTGTTGCCTAAGTTTGTCATCCAGGTTTTTCTGCAGAACTTGGAGCTGAGATTTGGCTTCTGCCAGTTCTTGCTGAAACTGAGATACCTCCCGGGAATGTTTTTCATCCTCTACCCTGCACACGAAGATTAACAGACAGAGCAGTTACTCAATCTGTTCTTTAAAACAAGAACTTCACTGTGTTAGCCAGTTAACTATAAATGACATGACCACGCATGGTCAATTACAGCTGGTTAATTACAACTTTGACTGAGGGCTTTGCCAACCCATTCATAGCAGGAGTTAAATCACAAAAAGATTTTATGAAAGAGATGTATAAATATTAAATATTGAAAAAAATTTTTTTAATTCCTTGACTACTGGTAATAGTCCAATTACAAACAACAGATTATGCAGTAAAAAAAATTTAAACAAAACTGTGTCAGCAATTTTGCTTTATTTTTGGAAGAATAGGGTTAAGCTTATATCCATTTTCATGTAGGCCTGATAATTTCTTACAATTTAAGAAGAATTTTCTTATATGAGCAAACTGAATTTTAATACATTGTAGAACATAATCAATAATCAAATTAATCCTCTATGTAATTTCTTAGGGAGGTAAATGAGAAGAATAATAGGATATATATAAAGTGTTAATCCTTACTAGTAATGTGAAATAGTAGAAGTCTGTGGTGAAAGTGCAAAAAAAGCAGATGTACCTCAGGTCTAACTGAATTATAGAGAAAAATGTAGCTATTTTCTCAGAGTCCAAACATGGTCAGGCTCTGCTGGGGAACATTCAACATAATCCACACCGAAGGGGCAAACCCAAAAATTCACTAATGTATGGCTTTTTCAGAGGATTTGGTTTAATTATTGTTCCTTTTCAGACATTTACTTACTGCAGCTTGTCCACCTCAGCCTGCAGGGCCTGGACCAGCAGCTCTTTGGTGTGGAGCTCCTTCTTGATCTCGCTGAGCTCAAGCATCGCTGCCCGCTGGTGCCGCCGGTTATGGGCTGCATCTGCTTTGGCTGCTGCTTCCTAACAGGACAAAAAGATGCAGTTTTACTTTGTGTTATCACTGCAGGTGAATCATAGAGGGAGCTTAACACAGGACACAACAGAGAAGGCATCAACTGATCTTTCAGCCACCAGTCATTGTGACAGAGACCCTGCAGGAAGCAGTATGTTATAAAACATATATTTCATTTCAAGATACTTTTAAAATACCTTTAAATCTTTTTGTAAGTAAATAAAAGTAAATAAAATATTAGCCATTACCTGCTTCTGAAGGTCTTTAACTTTTAACTTTTCTTTCTCTAGGGAAGCCTCTAAAGCTTGAATAAGTTGTTGCATTTGCTGATCCTCTTCCTCTTTCCGCTTTAGGACTGCCTGAACCTGTAACACATCACAAAAACAAAGGCATATTTTGTGCAGGCTCACTGGAAGTAGAGGAAATATAAACACAAGCCAATGAAGGGATTGCAAAACAACTCTTTGCTGTTCACTGATCACTCTTTCCACAGTACTTTCAACATTAAAAGCAGCTATGGCTAAATGGTAGCTCATTGCCTACGTGCACATGAATGTATTATTTTGGCATAAAAATTAATTCTCTCAATGAATCCATAGGTAGCATAGTCTGTATGTTCCAACTACCTACACTTTCACTATTGCAAGTACTGTAGTGAAATTTTATTAATATTTTTTGAAAGAAAACTGTTTAGTGCCAAGTCCCATTTCTGATGTCTTGTTCAGCCCCCCTCTATTGCTGCTGTTACACAACACATACCATGACCCAGAGCTGGAGAAAATGCACAAAGTTAGTATCATATGAGCCAATTCTGTTCTTAACTTATTACATCAAAAAGTCAAATACCTGTAAATTCAGTTGTACCAAGTCTGCCTCTCTTTTTGCTAATGCTGTTTCGAGGATATTATTGTGCTCCCGCAAAGCAGCGTTGGACTGGCTGAGTCCTTTAAGTTTTCCACGTTCATGTTCCAGCTCAAGGGCCAACTTTTTGTTAATTTCTTCTAAACGTTTTATCTTCTTCCTGAAGCCTCTAGATTCTTGAAGCTGTAGTCAAAGAAAAACACAAATCAAACAAACATAACCAAACAGCTTCAGGCTACTACCACAAAAGAACTGTGAGTTAAACTCATTAAGCGTCTTGCTTTTCCAGAGTGGGTTTTCTTTTTTCTTTTTTAAAATGAACATTAAAAAATAAGTTCACTTTGGTTACTTCTTCCTGTTGGAAGACTAAAATGCTTGCTAGAAAGAAGAATCCAGGAGTACTGTTCAGGTGCAGATTCAGAGCAGTTGATATATATAATTTTTTTGTGCCACTCTACAACTGAACACCACCACCTGGCCCTTACAATCCCTGGGGAACCATGACTCCCAGTAGTTCCAAAAGCTAATGATTCATGGATCCTCACTGTCTCATGACCAGACATAGCTGGTATCTAATACAGGAAACACTCCCCTCTCATCTCCCTATACAATGAGTCATGAAACCATGAAGAACCAGCACAAGGCAACAAAACTTTTAAGTACCACCAACATGTTTCCTATCCACGAGTCTGATTTTCTCGACTGTTGGAATAAAATTTTGGTACTAAAATTTCTCCCTGTCTCTCAGACATTTTTTATTGTCATATACCCATCTATCAAGCAAATTCAAGCAATCACCTCATCCTCAAGTTCCAGGACTTTCTCTCTGTATTCTTCAAGCTCCTGGCTGGTCAGTGAAATCACTTCTTGCAACTCTTTTTCCAGCATCAACTTACTGCTGTTTACAGCTCGCAGTTCTGTCTTCAGAGCTTGAATCTTCTCCTAAAGACAAAGGGGGTCACACGTGATTACTGCATCACCCATCTTTAGGAGTCACTTCTGCTTTGATTAAAAAGCCTACTTCTCTAGCAAATATGAAATGAGGTGCTAGTGTTTACTTTAAAGGTCTTGCTCAGAGCTTTTCACTGCTGCAGCCAGCTACTGCTGTTGGTGTATTTGATATCTTGCTCCATTGGCTCAAGAAATTGGAGCTTCCCTAAGTAAATTAATTTTCTTATCACAGGCCTAACATATATAAATAAGCTATGGCTACCTTGAAAAAATTTAGTTGTCAATGAGAAAAAAGCAGTAAGAACTAGAATTTTGGAAAATCTTCACATACTAACCCTTAAAAAAAAAAGATTAAAAAATCTCACCAAAAACCCAACCAAAAACCAAACCAACAATAAAAATTTAATCAGGAAATCTAGCCTGCCAAATTACCTCTCTCAAATATAGTTAAAGAAGTTCTCAGTGCTCAGAATCCTAATATCATGTTCTTATCTAGCTTTATTTTCCAAATATTTTCATCACTTCAGGGTAAAATAGTATTTCAAGACTTATAGCTCTGTCTTTGTACAATGTCAAAGGACATCTGCATACCTGAGCAATCTGGTCATTCCCACTATCAGTAATTTGTGCTTTTAGTTTGCTCAGCTCTGCCTCAGCAGATTCCTTTGCAGTAAGAGATTCCTGCAGCTTCCGACTGAGAATGCTGACTGCATTCTCATAGGCTTTGTGTTTTGCTTTCATCTCTTTCTGAGCACTTGTCAGGTCTGACCCGAGACGCTTCATTTTCTGTTTCTGCTCTGTAATGGCCCTGGTGTGAAAGGGAAAGAAAACATCAGGTAAAAAGAAAAGCTGCTTGACATAGAAGATTAATTTTTCACATGACCCAACAAAACCCAACATCTGAAAGCCAAATGTGAAAATCAAATGCTGTAGTTCTTTTGTCTGTGCTAGAAGACTTACTTTTTTGCTTCTTCTTGCATTTGTTCTACTTGTTGTTTTAATGCCTGATTTGCCTCAGCAAGAGATTCCATTTGTTCCTTATCGAACTGCAAAGACTTAAAAGGAAGGAAAAGAAGATCCATGAGTGTAAGAACAAAAGCATGTTTGCTGTGTATGTTTGATTATAAAAGAAAAAGCATGAAATTTTAAAATTACTTCCATCTCTCAATAAAAATTGCTCTCCAGTTCTCCATATTCTTTCCCTTTTATTCCCTCTTCAACTCTTCCCTCTGAGGCCACCACTGTTAACACATATGAACGGTGTTTGGACTTTGCTCTCAGATGGAGTTCACTTTAGGACCAAGGAAACTGCTTCCACATCAGTCTTCTACCACTCCTGTAGTGCTTCTCCCCACTTACTTACATGAGATGTTAGTAAGCAGTCATGCATTTACAGAATTTAGGTAGGTGTATGTTAAAATATATTTAAAATGTCCAGACTATTTTAAATATATAACTAAGAACATTAACTTGCAGGTGGTCATTTTTGTTTATTTCCAAAGTTAATGGAAACAGCAGTGTATCCTGGATGTAACACTCTCCAAATTCAAAGTGTTTACACCTTCCATACCTGCAGGCGTGTTTCCATATCATCTCGTTCTTTCTGCACTGACTGGAGGTGATTTTCTATTTCCACCATCTGCTGGTGAACCTGAGATACTTCTTTCTGTAGTTTTGCATGCTCAGATTCGAGTGACTGTTTTTCAACTTGGATTTTCAGCAGCTCTCGTTTTATCTCCTTCAGTTCCGAGTCCAGCCGCTTCTTTGTAGCTTTCAGCTCACTGATCAGCTGGTCCTTGGAACTTGCATCTCTTCGGTAAGCTTCCACCATGACCTTGCACACAAGAGTTTCAAGAGCACAGTGTCACTTCTGTTTCAGCTTTGCAAATTTATNGATGTGAGGTGTGTATGTCATACAAACCAGCATCAGCTTCTGTAATATATTTACTCTGGTTCAAGGGATTTTATGGAGGCTCAGATATCAAATAACAGTTCATGTTAGCAGTTCATTAAAAAAAACACCTCAGTGTTCTCTGCAGTAAGGGATACTCTTCTTTACATTCTTTATGGAAACTGCATTAATGATGTGCCATTTTTAAAAACCAAACTAATTGTAAAAAATTCACCATCCCATGCACACAATTAGTAACTTCTGGCATGAGAAGCGGGCTTAACTGTGACTGACAGTTTAAACAGCCTTCCCAAACTTAAACATGACAAGCTAAAACAAACTTTGACATTAGGTTAATAAGCAATCAAGAAGCAAATTAATGGTGCCACCTTATAAATAAGACACATACATGTGCAACACTAATGACATATCCATTTCAAATTACTGCTTCAAAACTGTGTAGATTCAGAATAAAATTTGCAAGTATTATTTTTCAAAGCTGCAAGGAAATGACAACACTTGAAGATTTCCATGAGTGCTTTTGCAAAAGCATACCTAATCAACTAACCAGAGATTTTCTATGGTGTATCTCTTGGCAAACTGCCTGAAGCCCTATCAAACCTTGCATTGGTTGGTAGATCAGCTTTTATATTACCTACAGATAGAAATTCAACTCTGAGTTATACTGTTTCTGTATTTCAATGTCACAAAGTTCTGTGATACAAAAAATGAACTTAAATATCCTCACAACCTCCCCAGACGTACATGCCTTCACTGTAAAAAGAAGGTTATGGGTTTATGTCTCTGAAATTTCTTTGCTTTTGCTTACCTTCTGCTGCAGGAACTGTTCCTTCACTTTTTGAAGCTGTTTTTTGAGGCTGGCATTTTCTTGTTGCAGATTTTCCACCTGCCAGAGGGGGAAAAAACAAACATTGCTTTATGTGCCAAATGTCATATTCTACCTCAACTCTTCAGTGAGCTTATCTGTAACAATGCCTAATCTAACAAGGATCCTGTTTCTGACTAAGCATCTCAATGGTTAAATAACACATCATTTTATACAGAAATACATTCTCCAGGTCACCACACTGGGAGCCAAATTACTGCATAGGAAAGATGTTTAGCCCACACTGCCACAGAAAAGAGCACACTGTAAAATTACTTCCCAACCTATGACCTGTACTCCAAATTATTGTGTTTTAAAATTGGTAAGATTTCAGGAAGATCATTACCTGGCTGGACTTGACTGCCATTTCTTGTTTCAGCTGCTCCAAGACCTGTGATGTTACTTCTGTATTTTCTCCAAGGCGCGTTGCTCCTTCATCAAGTTCCTCTTTACTTGCTTTTGCTGCCTGCAGAGCGACTTCTAACACGATCTTCTCGTTCTGCAGATACTGGATCGTGTCATCTTTAGATGTAGCATCACTCTGGAACTCTTCTAGCCTGGCCTTCAGTTCATCATACTGTGTTTGCAGGTCATCCAGGGACTGCTCTTTGGTGTGCAGCATCTCTTGGGTTAGAGTTAGTTGCTTCATTAGGTCGAGGTGCTCTTGCTGCAAGGATTCAAGCTGCAGATCTCGCTGATGCAAAGTCAACTTGACCTGACAGGAAATATTTTAAGATTAAATTAATACAAAAGAAAGGTTATCTTTGCAAATGCACTCTAATTAAAATCAAGAATTATAATTAATATTTTAGCCTCTAGGAGAAAATAGCAGAAGGTGAAAATATTTTTTAACTTTCCTAGGCCACTTCTATTTGCTCTGTTAATTGTTAACTGCCTTGTGCAGCATCTGTTACCTTACAGGCTAAGCAATGACCAAAATGACAAACCTAAAATATTCATAATATTCATTGTATTCAAAAGTTTTACTTGAAAAATGTGTCCACAGTAAATTCAGCATTATTAGTAATACCACATCATTACATGGAGTATTGTACTGAGCTACCATGTGCTTCATCTCACTGCAGCCCTTGACAGGCTGACTACATAAGGTTACAAGGTTAAAGCAGGGCTCTCTAAGTGTAAATATATACAATGATATCCTGACTGCCTAACAACTTGGAACACAGATCTGTGCTTCTTGACTATACTTAGAATAATCACATACTGAATTCACTAAAAAAAACCAGCATCCGGCAAGACAGAACTTATGAAATTTTTAAATAGTATTATTACATGGTTGAAAGAAAGGCCTTTTCACCTGGAACAGAATGACTTTAATATGCACTTCATTTTTGCAGCAATCTTTCAGGTTTTAGAAAGAAGTTCAGAGCTCAATATCTATTTACTATTGCTTTTTCTGCCAAACAAGTATTTCTCTTGGAACGCTTGGGAAGTTGATTAACAACAGTCTACCTGTTCCAATTCTTGCTCCAATGTTGCTGCAGAATCAGCCATTTTCTGCAGCTGTTCTTTCTCATCCTCAAACTCCTCTAGTTTTCTCTGCAAGTCTTCTTCCACCATGGTTTTAGCCTCCTGGATCTGCATGAAGGCAGCTTCTTGATCTAACATGTCAGCCTGCATAGAGAAAGCATGGAATCAACTTCTACAGTTTCAATGGAGGGGAAGGAGTGGGAAAAAGAAAAAAAAATAGGAAAAGAGAAAAGTAAATTATCAAGAAAATTTGTAGAGGAAAAACACAAATAAAAATAATTCTGATGTCTGCCTTGCACATCCATATGCCTTTACTGAAATCACTCATTCCTATAGTTAAGACACCTTAGCATACAGTGAATGTCTTGCATACTTGTGACAATCTGAATTCCTATTAAATAACACCTTGTCCTTTCTCAGTTGATGAGCAAGACATGAAGAAAAATAATCTTTATGAAAATTAAGCTTTTTGGAAAAATTCTAAAACAAAAGGGATTCCTTGGATGCTGTAGCTACTCAGGAAACAGCAATTCCTGTCATTTACACAAGCTACCAGTAACACTGCAGATGGGCTGCTTCCACTAACCTGCTGAGACTGAGAAGCAGGAATGTCACTGAAAATCAGGGGAATTTAAGATTCTAAGAGCTTTAGAAGTGACCATACTGCACTTCAGATTTTACCCAACTTTTCTTACTGGAGGGGAGGAAGGACAAACCTGATTACTGAGCAATTTCACACACTTAAAAAACACATTACAGATTTAGATTAACTTCCAATTAAGTTTCCTCTGGGAATAAGTTCATGGATGGGCAAAGGACAACATTTACATTTGCATTCAAAGTTTAGTTAAAAACAAATACCAGAACTGAAAATTCAAGTATCACCTTTGAATGGGAAATACATGGCCTTGTTCTCTCTCTTGTTCATAATGCCACACAAATTTATTTGCTCTGAAATATTTACTGCTTTTATAATGCAGCATTCGAACCAATACACAAGAATTCTATTTTACTTTGCCAGAATACCCTTGACTTTGCAAAAACATAAATACACAACCTTAGACAGAACATAACTCATGAAAACCATCTACAACCATACCTCAATATTTTGTAGCTGTGCTGCAATACGTTCCTTTTCTTTAATGGACCTGTGCTGGGTTTCAGTCAGCTGCTGAGACAGGGCCACATTCTCTAGTTTGAGATGTTCCAACATACCTGCTTGGGTCATTTGCCCAGCCTAAAGGAAGGAAAAAAACCATAGATTTATATCAACACAATTTAAGAGTTTCAGGGAAAAAAAAAAATCACACTGAAACTGTGTGTGCCTTATTTCTGCTACTATTTTCATGGCACTGGTGCAGTCAGGCCATTGTAGAAGGCCACTAGGTTGTCCTGTGGATAAAACTGACAACAAGAAGAGATTCTCAGTTCTCCCATATGCAATAAATCACAATACCTGTATATTAGCCATCTCACTCTGCAGCCTGACACGGGCCTCCTGTGCCAGGACCAGCTGCTGCTGGTACCACTGCCTCACGTTTTGGAGAGATGTGATTTCTGTTTCAGATGCCTTCAGCTTGTTGGTCAGTGTGGTCCGTTCCAGCTGCACCTTCTGAAGCTGGGTCTGCAAGGAAGCCAACTGCTGGCGCAGGTCATGAACTAGAAAAACAAAAATAAAGAATTTGGTCTAACACACCCCACTGTGCTATTTTTATGCACACTTTTTCAAACATTATTGTGATATTCGTCATTTTTTCTATTTTTCCTTTATTGTTGAACAAAAGCCTAATTATATATGCCTACCTATATAAAGCCTAATAACATATGCCTAATTATATAAAGATTGGCTTTTCCTGCCAAAGTGCTAGAATCCAATGTACCGGGTCATAAGCAGAATAAAATTAAACTAAACTAATCACTTCTGTAAGCATTCACAGCTCCTTAGAGGCAGAAAATATGAACTAACTAAACATCAGGAAGTAGGTGTCCTGGCATGTAGAGTCATCATTACAAATCAGCATTTGTACAATTTTCCAAAAAAACAACTAGGCCACTGTCTGGACTAAATATTTATGACTCCTTCTCCAGGCTGGCAGTGGCAGCTTGCAAACTGTGACACTTCTGTGACACAAAATAAAAACCAATCATCTTAATATTCAGACCATTTTATTAGTAGGATATCAAATAAACACAACTTAAAATTTCTTCTTCTTCCTGGCCTTCAGAATTAAGTTGAAATAAAGTGATTTATGGAACAACAAATTTTAAAGACTGACATTTACATCATCCCACCTGTGCTGTCTCTGGTGAGAACATTTTTTTGCATATCTTCAACCTTCTGCAGGAGTCTCTGGTACTGCTCCTCTGCTAACTGTAAATCATTGTTTGAAGAAGCCAAACTGGCATTCTTTGCTTCCAAGGCATTTTGCAGGTCAGCCATTGCTCGTTCCAGATCCCAGCAGGACTGCTTTAATGTGGCCACTTCTGAGCTCAGAGATTCCTGCTTCTGCTGGCTGTTTTGGCTGTGCTCCATCTGTGCCTGAAGCTTCATGTTCAAAGCTGCAAGCTGGGCTTGCAGCTCAGTCTTCTCTTTGAGAGCCTGAATGTGTCCAGAAAACCAAAATACACAAGCCTCATGAGAAATACATTCATGGCTGACTAAAAAAGATGCCCAGCAAAATGGCTTTGATAAGGCAAAGACCACTTGCTTGTAAAAAATTCTTTTTAAAGCAACACCTCACCTATTGGGTATTTCAAGTGGTGAAATAAAGTACAGAGGAAAGGACATAGAGCATTGTATGTCAGTTACCACATCAGAGTTTTCAATGAAACACATATTTCCACACTTTAAGGAAGAATGCTTTGTATTTAAAGTGTTATACCATGAATTAAAACAAAGAGAAAATACTTAGAAAGACATTGCTAGCACTGCTTCGAATTTATTGTCTCTATTTTAATTTGACTTTAAAAAAAAGCATACAAAAAAACCACATTTCTTTTTGTGAAGTAAACTTTGAAGACTTTTCCAACTTTATACTTATCCTCTTCAGCATCTCTATTGGGTTTACATGGGAAGGTTTTGGTACTGGGGGTCTACAAGGGTGGTCTCTGTGAGAAGCTGGCAGAAGCTTCCCCCATGTCCAGTGGAGCCAAGGCCAGCTGGCTCAAAGACAGACCCACCACTGGCCAAAGCTGAGCCCATCAGTGACAGTGGAAGTGCCTCTGGGATGAGGGATTTAAGAAAGTGAAAAAAACCAGCAGAAGAATGACAGCAAAGATAAGAAAGAAAACTGTGAGAGAAACAGCTCTGCAGACATCAAGGTCAGTGCAGAGGGAGGGGGAGGAGGTGCCTCATACTCTGGAGCTGAGATTCCCCATCTCTCTGTCTGTATCTCAACCCATGAGCCTTTCATTGTTATTTCTTCTCTTCCCTGGAGAGCTGAGGAGGGGAGTGACAGAGCAGCTTTGGTGGACACCTGGCATCCAGCCAGGGTCAGCCCATCACGGCATTCTTGTAAAGTATATTATTCAACGATGTTTTTACAAAATACAGTTCCACAAGTAATGAGCAAGAGGCTCTTGAAAATTAATTAAAATATTAATTTGATTTGCTGAGTACAGAATCCCAAATTCATTTTCTACCTGATTAGCTTCTAGTGAGAGTGCTTCTAGTTGCCCTTCAAGTCTCATCTTCTCCTTCATAACCTGCAACATCTCATCATGAGTTCCTGCGACAGAGCTTTCCATAGAAACACTGGAGACAGAGACAGCACAAACAGTTACAGGGTTAGAATACAACGCTCATCTAGTTGAAGAAAAGTGACACTGAAATTAAGAGGTACTCAGACTCTGTGTGGCTTAGACTGTAGGACATCTTTTCTGGCTTTATGATAGATCCAGAACACAGTGTAACAACCTCTGTTAAAAAAAGAAAGAAATTATATTCATGCTAAGGTTTTATACTTTAATTTCCTGTAGTTGCAGCAACTAGAATCAAGTGTAGCACCACATATTTGTTATTTTACAGAAGTGCAATCGTTGACTTCACCATATTCTGTATTTACAGATCCCATTTTAAGCAGACAACTGGACATGATGGGATGACAAAACCTCCACAGCTATTCCTGTAACTGTCTGCTTTAATTTGCCCGAGAAATACCAACAGCTTCTGCAAAAGAAAGAACAACAAGCATTTGGCATAAGGGATTCCTTATGCTGATTCCTTGCTGTACAGCCAAGGCATCTGGAGAAGATCTTCTGCCATTACCATAAGAAATAAATCTAAGCCAGAATAATCATCAACAACTGACTGTATACGTCAACATCTCTGGGCATGACACTTTATTCCAACAAAGCGGGGGAAAAGTAATTTCAAAAGTAGGACATATAAAACATCCATCTGCAGATAACTGATAAAAAGCACGCATTGTTAAGGACTTCACCAGTCATGCACTTGCTTTCTGAATCAGTTTAATACCTGTCATATACACATAAGCTTGGGAGACTAAATCTTATTCTCAAAGGGCTGAAGAGGATAAGATATCTAGGACAAGACTCTTGGCTTTTCTTAACTATGTGAGGTCTGAAGGTACACGCATAGATTAGGAAAAGGACAATACTAAGTATCGAGGCAGCCAAGTCTACACTTTCAGACTTTACAGACCAAGGCTCATGAGTGATTCAGTGAATCAAGTCCTTCTACACAGACAGAAAAAATGGCTTGCAGTACATTTAACACAGTCAGTGGCAAAAATATCTTTCTCTAAAGATATACTTAGTAAATAGGAACTCAAGTGAAGCAACCTCTCAGATTCTTTTGGAATTTGTAAGGTAATAACAGACTTAATCACAGTGTAAATTAAAACTGGATCTAAAGAGAGAGTAATAGGCTAGGAGGAATAGGCTGCCTATTCCAAGAAAACATAATTAACTGACAATGTGATCATTCTTACCTGCTAGAAATACTGTCTCTCCTACTCCGTACCTCTCCATTAACTTCTTGCTCTTGGGCCTGATGCTCCACTGCTGCAGCCTGCAGCACCTCACTGATGGAAGGAAATTGCCCCATTGCTTCAGGATGGATCTTCTGGCCATTTATTGTATATGGAGTATCCTGTTTGCCTTCTGCATTGTGTAAACTGCTATACAGCCCTTTCCCTGACACGCTGCTGTAGGTAGAGCTGTCGCTCTCATTTCCATCCAGCCTCATTCCCACTTCACTCCCATCAATCTCTGAAATGCTGTCTCCTGCCAAGGAGGAATTCTCTACACGATCATCCATGTCAGAGGGCAGACTGATCTCAGAAACAACTGATGCTGGACCACTTCTGCTTTGCATCAGAGCCCCCCCAGGTAAGTCAATAGTCACAGAATTCCCAGTAGCATTTCGAGTTTCTGAATCTTCAGTTCTGTAGTCAGCCAAGGACCGGATCTTGCTGGCCTTAGACTTTGAGCTTCTTCTTTCTTTTGAGGATGCTGGAAGTCCCAAGCTACCCAGTTTTGGCCCCCTGGGGACACTGGTCCGCAGAAAGGAGTATTCTTTTGTCATTGCTACAGTGCTGGCTCTTGGCAGGATTTCTGGATTTAACATCAGCTCAGGATCCAGGGTGCTGGAGGGACGGGTTTTGGATGCAGACTGACTCGACTAAAGAGGCAGAGAGTCAACAATAAATTCCAGAATGTTAACTTTGAAATAGCATCAAAGAGTTATTTTGCTGTAACTGAAGATACAAAGCTCTACACTTTTACATTGATATTAAATATACATCCTTTCATAAACAAGGTAAATTATATCACCAATCAACCCTATCAAAGTTCCGTATATACATGTTGAAAATGTTCATGTGAGACTCCAAAAGGTAATTGAAAAATATAGGCAAAATTGAACATTTAAGTTACTTTAAGTTTGGTGTCTGTTTTTCCCCCCTATTTTCAGCAGCATGAAATGATACATTACTGATGAGGCAACAGGACCAAATTTTGCTTGTCCAGAAGAAAACAATGCCTTGTCACATTTGAGAAAACTACTGAATGTTTTAATTCAGGGCACAGAAATGGTAAAGTTTTCAAGCTTCTCAACCAAAACACAATCTAGAAGATGTGTTGTGTGGTACTCACTCTTTCCTGGTGTCTCTTCACTCGGTATTGTTTGAGCTGTTCTTCCAGACGCCTCCTTGCCTGAAGTCTGATCTGTTCTTCATTCTCCAATGGCAATGAAGACTCTACGGAGCCTGTAAGGGAAAGGTATTTACACAGTCAAACAGAAAACTCCAGCACAGGGAAATGGGATGCAAAAGGTAAAAGCCCCTTCTACCACCAGCAACATGCTTCATGCTTAAGCAAGGAACAAAAGGAAAGCCCACTGACATGCACCCAAATTACCCTCTTCAAATATATCCTTGTGTAAGCACTGATAAAGCCTGTGGACTTCCACTGCTCAGTCTGCAAACACTACTGTTCTTCCACAGATATATGACAAGAGGTTTTACAGCAAGAAAAAAAATATTGCTGTCATTTAATCTCACCTGTCCTGCATTTCTAACAGTACTAATATTATAAAACTAAGCAACACCTACACAGTCCATTCATTCCCTAGAAATAGTGGAAAATTGTTCCCTAGATACATTTTCTTACCTTTTATTAACTCACACTAAATCTATCCTGTAGTAAGACTTTTAGACACCTTAATATAAAGGCTTTCCCTTCTCCCCCCTTCACTGATCTTCTCTCCCCTCCTATTTTTCTTAGCTTAAAATCACCTGGTTCTGCTGTTCTTTTTTTTAATGTCACCTGTTACTCCTAAAAATCAAGAAGATTAGAATAGCTTCAGCCCCAGAAAGCGTAAATTCCCCTCCAGTGATGAGCCAGTTTTAAATGGTAAGGCACATGCCTTAGCTGCAGCAGAGGGTGGTTTACTGAAAGAAAATGAATTGTAGTTCTAAGTAAAAGTTTACTGCAAAAATGAAGTTTAGTTCAAGCTTAAATGATATTATAGAGTCCAGAGCCAGGCTCAGAGTAAAAAGCTTTATGCAGCAAGAGAAAGCAGGGGCACCACCATAAACAGATGCTTACACAATTCAGTTTCTTGCATGGGAAGACTTAGTTTGAGAGACTGCAAAGCTTCTTTTCTAAGAGCTATGCCCTCAGCACTAGTTCCCTGAGACTTCCTTAGGCTGTCATGGAAACCAGTCACACCTGGGGATGACTCTTCCCCCTGGTCACTGCTGGTGGGATCAAAAGATACAGGAGAGTCGGGGTAGAGCGACTCTGGCCCATTCTGGCAGGCATCCACTTTGCTGTTTATCTCCAGACTTCCCCCTTCATTTGGCACTTCATTGATGTTATTACTGGTAGCTGGAAAAGAAAGTTTTACTGAGCTACAGTTTAAGCCACATCATTTATGTTCACACTTCCACCCAAATACAATGCCAGCACAACTGCCTTTACATTATATGAATATGGAAACCTGCTACTGACAGCAACTGGCAGGAGAAATTTCATAGAAGATTCTTGATTCTTTACTTTAGAAGACCAGAACAAGTACCTTTCATTTGCTTTACTGTGTTGCCCTCAAGCAGGACCTCAAGTCATCATAAAAAGATCTTCAAAACTTCACAGAGGTTTTTAAATCTTGTTAGGTTTAGAAGCACGAAACAGCAAGTGTAAGGAACTCTGAGGGGCAACCTACTGCAAGCAAACCTCAGCAGCTGCAGGCCCGTGCTGAATGATTCAGCTCTTTGATGTGCTGCTGGGCACTGGGGACAAAGCATCCATCATCCTGATTTCCAGCTTGGGCCAAGCAGCTTCTCAATTTTAAACTGACTTTACATTTTTTCAAATAGGATATCTTCATCAAAAGTATAGCAGCAAAGCTCGTATGTATCAAAATAGTAAACCTACCAATTAAAATGCAATTCAAGAACCACTTTAACACCAATTTTATCCCCACTTACTAGTATTATATTTCTCTTTTCCATCAGGAAAAAATGCACATTCAAAACTAGTTAAACATTTCACAAGTTTATCCTCTGGATTTCTCACACACCTCTATTTTGCTTGACTGGGAACTACTAACATTTATGAACCTGCTGTTGCAAAAATTCTGTGTATCTAACTTTAAATTAATTACTATAGATCTCAAATGAGAGAGCACTGAAACAGCCACTGCCTTTCTGTTCATTCCCACACCACATTATCACTGAAGTAACTGGAACTCATTGGAATATTATGCAAGATTTCATTATTTTTTTCCTAAAGATGGTGGAAAATATTTGACATTTATGAGCACAAAGTATTTGCAAGTGCAAAAATCAAGTTCCCACCTCTGCAGTGCATCTTCCCTTAACCACCACAGTGTGAACCAGCACAGAGAAAACTGAATGAGGAAACTGCATTTGGTAGAAATAAAAAGTTTTCAGTCTTATGTTGCCAAAACCCACCAACTCTAAGATTTGAATCAAAATACTTTTGAGTATCTTATTTGTCATGCAGACAACATTTCAGGTCATTTAGCCTTAATCACTTCTCTGATTTAGATCATCATGTCGTCACTAAAACAGCTGCAGGCATGATGGAAGGGGTGGGTTCAACAAGGATGAAAAGGAGGACACAGGACAGGACTGCTTTTTAAAGACCAACATTTTGAAACTAGAATATTGGCAAAACCGAATTTAAAACAGGTATCAGTGCTAAGAATAGCAACAAGAAGCCAAAAATAAGAAGTCAGCTCATACATTCAGAAATATTGTTTCTGCCCATCTCAGAAACTGCAGCTCCATCAGGTTTATACTTTATTTACATTTTTTCTTCACAACAGTGAGTGATACACATATACAAAAGGGATGCTGGAGCAAAATTCTGGAGGAATGGTTTCCTGGCAACTTCCTGTGGCCAGGAGACACTCAGAATCTAAACACTCCTTGAACTAAAGTAATTTAAAGGTAGTAGTGTCAATACAGCTGCAGTCTTTTTAGAACAATGGGCAAGGGGATGCAATTAGAATAAAAACAGGAGATAGACACATTATCTATTTGTAAGCCCCAACTAGATTGTCCAACACAGGGGATGTTGGAACATGTGATCTCCAGCCTCATAAAAGATGAATGAATCATCACCTAACCACTCTGCCACTCTGGTAATGGGCCATGTAAGAAAAGCAAATAAAGTCTCAGGGCCTCCTCTTTGCTGCCTGTGACATGGTGACAAACCTGTGGTACCAGAAGGGCCCAACCTCATCACGTCATCTCTGTCACCTCCTTTTACGTAAGGCACCACCGTGATTTTGTGTATCTACGCAGCCACAATGTACACACTCCACCCAGCCACCCCCATATCCTTATGCACCAACATATCCTCAGACTCCTGCCAGGGAAACATGGAAATTTCAATTCAGGGCAGTGAAAATACTTTCACAGTGAAAGGAGTTAAATACAGGAATGGGCATGGGGAGCTGCTGAACCTCCCTCTACAGACACTTCCAGAATTCAACAGGACAAGGCCCTGAGCAACCTATCTTGCTCCAGAACTAGGTGTGATCAGTGCAGCAGGTTGGACGAGATAACCCACAGAGCTCCCTTCCAACTCAAGTTTGATTCTATAATCTACTCAGATAGTGGGCTCTAAATAGTTTCTCATAAACAGCTGCATGATTATTTTATTATAGAGCTTGTCAACATATAAAAGCTACTTTGAGATAAATTGGAGAGTACTTGCCAGCATCTCTCTTCCATAAAGGGAAGTATAGCCAGACATTTTGGGTTTTACCTAAGCACATTAATTTCTTAGGAAGATTTCTTCTGCCAGCATAAAGTACTCCAGTCACAAGCTTACTCTGGAATAGTCATTTCAGAACTGCTTGTTCTAGAGAGTTTCAGGTGTACACTCTTGGAAACATTATCTGAAGATAGACTAACACCAGGAACAACAAATACTCACCTCACGGCTGATAGTATCTAAGTTAATAGTTTGGTTTTGCTTTCAAAAGACCAAGTTCTACAGCTAAAAAACCAGTCTTACACGCACATATACTATAGACTATAAACTGTAGACTTCACCAAACTTGCTTAAAACATCTGTACAAGAAATTCCTGACCTCAAGCAAAAACTTCACCTGAACAATAACACAGATGATTATATTAAAGCCTGGGTAAGACTAGGAAATTATTTGGTGCATATTAAATAACTTACTGTTAATTTCATCTGTAGTAACTAGCTGTGATTTGGCCTTACAATCCAAAAGTTCTTCAGAGCTGCTGGGAGCTCCATTACTGCTTTTGTTCTCCAAGTGAACATCCTGCTGGACAGATGAGGAGTCCATGGTAAAAATGATCCAGATCCCTGGAAAGTTCTTCTTCTCAACAATTTGCCATCAAGTGAACTACCAAGTCCTGTTTCTCTCCATCAGCAAGAACAGCATCAAGATGTCACACAGGAGCACAGTTCTGAGTTGCAGAGCTGTTGGTGTGCAGCAGGCAGCTAACTCCACATCATGGAAACAGCTTGCAGCCAAAGTCGTAATCACCAAGGAGCTGCATCCTCTAGAAACAAAATGTAGTGAATTTACAAACATTTACTAGAGCTCTGAAAATATGAGTTGAAAATAAAGTAGTACTCACAGACAGAACTAGAACATGGGGTAACAACAGAGACAATGAAATACAACCAAGTATCCAGCTTTGGGAATAAAAAGTGATCTGTTTATGCTCACTATTTTAGTAGCATTGATACACTGCAGAATGATGCAACAGATAATATTTAGCAAGACAGCTGATTTAAAGTCACTGTCCCTTTTAATGGAAAGGTCTCTTTAGCCTCTGCTAGAACCAAGCCAGTATTCAGAGTAGCACCCTGCTCTGTAAATACAGTGTATATATATGGAAACATACCATATATTTCATTAAAAGGACCGAGTTTCAATATATTTTGTTAAAATGAAGTATGGAATTCAGATTTGATTTTTTTAAATTAAAGTACATCACTACTGTTTACTTGTCTGCAGAATAACAAGTATGAATCACTGTGCAGAATCTGAACTACTCATTACAGCACAAGCTGGCAGGCAGAATGTGGCCTGGACTGCAGCTCAGCATTGCCTTCTCCTATGCCCAGAAAAGAAAATGATTTCCAAACACAGTTTATGAAACTTGCAAATGATTCTCCAGGTATTCAGATCTAACCTCTGGATAAAGATCCAGCCAACTAATACAATCTAACAGAAACTGTTGTATACGGTCACTACAAGTAATTAAATTTTGTTCCAAAGGTTACTGACAGCTGAATCCAGATTACAAAATCTTGCTGTTCTTATTTACTGAAGAAACATAAGAAATCCCCAGATTTAAAAAAAAAAGGGGGGAGCAGGAGAGATTGTTGGAGAATGTCATATCAGGAATATTTTGACTGCATTTTTACATGAGCACAAACATTTTGAACAACATTCCTTCCATATCTCCAGAGAGCACTTGCCTAACTGCTTCTGTGCCACAATACCCTCATCACCCTGCAACACCACCATCATCTCCAAAACGTTACTGAAGCAGCAAACAGCTCAGGGCACACAGGAAAACATGGTTATGTAGGTGACTCTTACAGAGGTGAGCTGTGAAGGAGCCAGAAACCTGGAGCACCTTCCTAAACGCCAACCCCCACCAAATAGAAAGATGAATACCTTCACTGTGATTTGCTACTAATTTTTGAAGATTTTCAGTATAATAAAGCTTCTAATAAAACCCCTAGAACTGCCACTGTACAGCAAACAGATGCTACGTGACAGGTTACCAAGAGAAATTACAGACAAAAGGCAAGCAAGATTTTGGCTCCTTACACCTTGGCAAAATCCAGCCAACACGAGATGGTTTGTTGTCCTTGTCATAAAACACGTTTAAATAATCAAGGTGATGAAGAAAGACTTTCTCCTGTACAACCCATTTCTAATATCAAACGGTAGAGTATTTTGGCCTCAGAGTCCTTTCGTATCCCTGTGTTGCGCNCGCTCTGAAGCACACACACACACACACACACACACACACACACACACACACACACACACACAGACGAAAGCACGCCACGGGAACACAGCAAAAACCCACACGGAAAGAGCTGTAGGAAAATCACCGATTTTGCCTAAACACGAACAACCAAGATGACAACGGGACCCGGTCACAGGCCGGGGAGGTGCCAGCAGACACGGCCCCGGAGTCCCCGGGCCGGGCGCGTCCCTGGGCGCCGGCAGAGGCAGCGGGAGGCCCGGAGCCGCAGCCCACGGAGCCGAGCCGGGCCAGGCAGTTCC
>VZTR01012405.1:139398-195700 GCA_013400775.1 Chaetops frenatus | reverse complement strand
GGGGAGAGGGTGCCCCGGGAGCCCCGCCGGGAGGAGGGCAGGGACCGGGAGTCCCGGGACGAGGGGTGCAGCAGAGCTGCCGGGAGCCCCGGGTGAGGGGTGCGCTGGTGCTCCCGGGACGAGGGATGCGCCGCGGACACCGGGAGGAGGGATGCAGCGGGGCGGCCGCGGTGGGAGCGGCTGCGGGTCCCTTCGGCCGCTGCCCCGCGGGGTTTGGGGTGTAGAGATGGCCGGGGACCCGCCTCGGAGCGCGAAAGGCAGCTCGAGACGTGATGCTTCGGGAGCCTGACTCCGGATCAGCCCCTCCGCTTCGGTATAGCCGGACCGAAATCCGGTGAAAGCCCAATGACAACGGATTCCCTCAGAAATGAGAACACTTGCCCAAAGGCGTCCCTACCACGGGCACAGCCGGGCCAGGGGAGTCCAAACCAAATACCTCGTGCTGTATTACCGACCCCACGCTCGCTCTCCCCCCTCCTGTGCACCTCGGCTGTAGCACGGAGAGCAGGTAAACTGTGCAAGTGACAGATACAGCTCCCAGGGCAGGGATCCGGGCATAGCTGAGAGCAAGTGGGAACGGGGAGCTGAGACAGGGTGAGCACGGGGGGCACCCTCCGAGCTGCAGTGGAAAAGCAGGGGAGAAAACGCAGAGCACCCCACGACCAAGAGCAGCTGCAGGAGCAGTCACGCTGAGCTTTGGGAAGGATGAGCAGTCCTCACCCACTGAAGTGACTGGGACTTTTCCTATGGACCCTGATAGAGCAGAGGTTTGACACTTCTAGCAGAGATTCTCAAATCTATAAAACACGAGCCACTATAGTATAAGAAAATATTGTTCCATACATTTATTTCTTGCTACATATATATGTATATCTAAAGAAAAAAAAAGTGTGGGGTTGCTTTCCCTGGTGGCAAACTGCATTATAATTCTTCCTGATAAAGTAGTTCCCTGCCACAGCACATGAACACATAGCAATGAGTGTGGTTGAAATGAATGTTTTATCTCACTTTGGTATCCTAGTGAAGATAGCTACAGTGAGAACTTAATTAAGCCACATTTCTGGCCCTGAAATACTAACTTTATCAAGATCTATTGAATTGTATGGTTGTGGGGCTCTGAATTTGGTTTCTCTTTCAAGTCAGGATTGCATTGCAGAATGCAAGCATACCCTCATCCAGTTGCATACCTCTCTTATTAAACTACATAACTTGCTTGCTTCCCTGAACTATTGCATCCTTCCTGTGCTGTTTCTCTTCTGCCTTTGCCTGTACAGTCATGAGGAGAAAGTGCTGTGCCTTTAGGGGTGAAAGGCAATGGTGGGACTCTGAATGCATCAGGAAACTCTCTAATTTTTGCTCGAGTTATCTTTTTTTCTATGTTTCCTAGTCAACTTCTATTGTTCTCTAACACTGAAATCAAGAGTGTTTGATTTCACACCAGGCAGTAACTGAACTAAAGTATTGACCAACAGCACTACAGAAAAGAAACTGCCTCCTTAATGAAGAAGTAGCAGCAGCCTCTTGCCTCCTTTCCCCGACTTGACTTCTTGCTGTGTCAATTTTGATCACATTCTTTATAAGCTCTTAACATACTGGACAATTTTTTTTGCAGGATGAAAAGCATTTTTTTATTTCTTATCTTCCTAAATGTGACGGGGAACTCTGTGTCCAAACAGACATGTGTGTCTCTTGCTCCCTGTTTTTATTATTTCTTGGAGTAAGTTGCAGTTGCTCTTCACTCATCAAGGACTGCACTGTGCTGCGTAGGCTTCACTATTTTTATCTTTTTTGGCTACACTGATAGTGTTGCTATGCTAGTAAAAAAATATACATCCCACTCTAAGTTAGTGGTTCAAGTGTAGATCAGTTTATCAGTTGAAAAAAGGTATTCAACGATTTATGAGAAATTATTTGTCTTCTGGCTTAGAGTTCACAATGTAAAAACATAACAGAAACTCCCTTGGCAAGGGCAAAGTCTGCATGAGGTACAGGGAACGGAATTGTTATTTTCATCCAGGAAGGTGGTCTCTGCCAGTAAGAGTTGAGAAAATTTGTGATGCTGTGAGATAGCGTGGATGTTTGCAATATGTTTTGTGGTAAAGTAGAGCTCTCTCTGGAATCCTTCACCGAGTACTACAGCAATTTAAAAATAGGAGTTAGATCAAATGAAAGAAAATCTGAAGATAAGGTGCATGATGTTTCCTCCTGCGTGTCTGTATCAAATGGAACAAGATGTGCAGATAAGCAGCTTGTTTATCCTGAAGGAAGAATGTAAGCCTGATGAAAGTGTAACAGTCAAAATTATGTCTCTGTATGTCCATTAAATATTATCCGTTTAATCAAATCCCTGTGGAGGAGGTCTCTATGCCAGTGCCATCCTTCATCTCGTATTCTTCTGTTCACTTGCTGGCTTAAAGAAAAAAATCAAGTCTTTCTTGTTCTATTTAAGAGAAGAAATCTTAATAATCCTAGACCGTCTAGTGAAAGTCTTAGTCCTTTACCCAGCAAGAAGTATGGCAAAATTCCTGCTGTTTTCAAAGGGAGCAGGATCCTTCCCAAGATCAGTGAAGGATTAAAAAAAAAATCAACTACTAAAATATGCACCTCAATTAGCAAAGAATGTGGCCTGATTAGTAAAGTGTATGAAATTTCAGCTATTAAATTCTACAGCCCTGATCAACAAAGCACACTGCACAGTTGGCAATGTATCCAGAATCTCAACTACTGTACTAGTCTCCTACCAGATCAACCAAGCATGCAGCTGAATCAGTAAATTATGCAACTGGAGCAGCAAAATATGCACTTCTGATTGGGGCAGGAGGATAGGAAAGTTCTGAAATGTTTTAAATTGAAACACAAGAGGTCTGTCAGTGGTCAGCATCTTCCTTGAGAAAAGTAGAGGCAAAATATGTAACTTTTACTGAGTCTTTCTGGACCATTGCTGGACTGGAAAAGTATGTCCCTCAAATGGCTCAGTGTTTGTTAGCAGCAGTTCCATTCTTTACCAGATGTGCTGCACATCTGGTTCCAATCACAGCAGCTGCCAGGTGTGGGGGTTATTTTAGTAACACTTTAATGGGATTTTTAGGTCCAGGTAGCTTTTGCTTTATTCATCACTGTAAAGCACTGGGTATGCACACCAGACTGGATTTCTGTCTCAAGACATGAAGCCAGTCAAGACAAATAAGGCACCTTCAAAGAACCTGGAAGTTTTTTTGGCAGTGAACTTAATATCTATTTATCTCTTCACTGTTTATGAAAGTACTTTGTGCTTGAAGAGCAGAGAAATGGTAGGTCTTTCCTATTTTCTTTGTATCTTGATTAATTGCCATAACTGCTTCCTATTGTGTTTACAACATATCTTGGCAGATCAGATGTTTACCATGCAGAGAGTTTGGATGTTTGGCCAATTTGGGGAGCAGCGATATTCAGATATTCTGAATCAGTAGAGCTGTTTCTCCCTAGCTTCCATGTATGTGCTTTAAAAATCCAGTCACAGTAGCTGGTTTTGAACTTCAGAAGCTGTTTTGTCTTTAAATTACTATTTTTGCTTTATACAGAAGACCTGAAGGTTGTCTTTTTTTTTTTTTTTTTTTTTTTTAATGTCTGGAAGTAAACTCTGTTGAACTGCCTGTACTCAGGAAAGGTGTGAGAATTGCTTTGTTTTATTGCACTGTTCACTTTAGTACCCAGGAGCCTGAAACATTATTTGAGTCTAAAAATTATCTGGGCTTGTGGGGTTTTTTTGTTGTTTTTTTTTTGTTCATTTTTTTCTGGTTTTGGTTTGGGGTTTTTTGTTGTTGTTGTTTTGTTGGGGTTTTTAAATCCACTAAATTTGGTTCATAAAGCTGGCTTGCATTGAACTTCTTATTTACCAAATTTCTGCCTCATTTCCAAGTCAGTTCAATGAATGATCCTATTTAGTTCTTTTTCCTGTTTAAAATATTTCCTACTGAGTCCAGAGCAGTGCCCTTAAAACATAATTGATTTGGGTCATTGAACCCTTATTTTTCATGCATGCTAGTTTACATCCCACCACTGGTCTGACTGGTATTTAAATTAGAAAATTGCAGGCGGATTTCTTCTAAAGGCTAAAGTTCACGTGGAGTCTCTGGCAAAATAAGATCCTGGAGTACATATCCCTGGAACTGGGCAATGATTTGTAACTCTTTTTTAATTCTGTCTGGCCAGAGTGTTATAAATCTGGCACTCCCTTGTTAGCTTCATGCTAAGCAGCAATAATGTCCACAGTGTTTTAGTTCTGATAATTCTAATTACTGAAGCACTGAAGAAGCAGAAAGCTGAGAAGATGGACAGGGCTGGCCTCTAGTCCTGCACAGCACAAGGGATTCTCTCTTTGTAGAGCTGAACCGTGAGTCTCTCGTTTGCCAAGGCCAGCAATGGAAGCAGCAGCCAAGGTAAGAGAAACAAGGCCAATGGCAGAAGATTTCTGGAACATTGTGAGTAATCTTTGTGCAGAAGGAGCTGAAAGACTGCAGTGCTGGTAGAGATACCAACCATCCTTGGGGTAAAAATGCTGAAATAATTTTTTTTCTTTACTAAGAGGTTGGAGCAAACAATCCTGTTGCACTGGTTTGCAAAGACCCAGCAAACAAACTTTCCTGTGGTAAGCAGCAATTACTCTTCTCTCCTCTGCTGTTTGTGTGACAGACCAGGAATGGTGGTAAAATATTCACGTCTCTTTCTTCCTGCCCCCCTTTCTTCTTAAAAAAAGGAACTCGTGGCGCATTTGGTACCAGAAGGCGGCTACCCAGCAGTAGTGTAGCTACTCTGGTAAAGCAGCTCTTCCCAAACATGTTCTTATAATGCACTGATATCTCAGGTCTATAAATGATAAATATTCAGCTTGGTGTTTAGATACTTCCTTGAGTATGGGAAGTACTAAATAGAAAAGTAATCCTCTTGCACAAATTCATGGCAGGAGAAGGGTGGAGTCAGGACAGGGCACAGTAGGGACTTGCATTAATTTGTGGAAAAATTTTAAAGCATTAGGGAGAAGCCTGAATGTCAGCCTTGGTTTTCAAATTGAGTGTAAGAACACTATAATTCCTCTAACAAACTCTCATCAGCAAATGGTCTCATGGTTCATTTTGAATATCCTTACTCACATCATTGCCAGTGGAAAGGAGGTTCCAATTTTGAGATGAGCAATGGCTAATTTGCCTGTATTTCCTTTCTGTTATTCTTGGAGCCCTACTGGAGCTCACTGAAGTCATCTGAGACTTCAGAAGGATTTAAATCAGGCCATAAGTGCTGCTGGCTTGGATTAGTAATGATGTACATTGAGGACAACATCTGTATTTGGGTTTGGGTGGAGCCCTTTCATGGTAGAAGAGTTGGTAATACTTTTTCAGCACCTTTCATCAGAGGATTTCAGAGTTTCACAAATCTCTAATTACAGAAACTATTAAACTATGTGAAATCCTTGGTCCTGGGGGAGTACTGGCAGTACCATTATGCTTCAATAGAAAGCAGGGGTAGGTGGTGTTCAAAGTGGCAAAACAAAAGCAAATTTTTCACATGCAAGCCATAACCTGCTACACTATCTCATTTTCATCCTGTGTCTTACTCCTCTCATTTCTTTATATTAGCAGCCATGTTTCAACACCAAATGAGCTAAGCAAAATGGGCTGGGTCAAGCCTCCATTCAGAACTACTGTCAGCTCTTAGGAAGGGACTTTTGGAAGTTCATCGATCTCTTACTGGTCTGTTTTCGTAGCATTTGTATTTCTTTGTTCTGTTAAGGTGCAGCAGGACTTAGCTATGGTCAGGTGCCAAGGAGGCAAATAGTGGCAGCTTCCTGGGTACAGGAGCTCTGGGATGACATGCCTCTGAAAGTCCAGCCTGATCCAAATCCCAGAAAGTTGGTTGCTCAGCCTTTCCAAGGAGGGTGTGCCTGCTCTGTACTGTACTTAATTTGGGATTAGCAGTGGGAGATCTAATCCACTTATTCTACTTAAATCCATCTCTCTCCTGGTCTTCGTTGGCAAATATTGCACTGTTTTGAGAGACTGAGTTTTTATTAAAGGGATTTTTTGACTGAAAATGTGGGGCTTTTGCTGGTAGCACTGAGGCTCAAAGCCCAGGCTACCCATGTCCTTGACTTCCTCCTGTGCTCCAAATCTGCATGGGTGGGCACTCCAGGTAAATCCAAGACCTCACTATTTGAATACAAGGAGTTGCTCATCAAGACTAACTTTAAATGGGAGCTTAGCAGGCTGAACACTTTGATTTGCCTCTAAAATCAACAGTAACTTATTCCAGGTTTCCTGGTTGAAACCTGAGTTGGGAAGAAAGGATGTCTGCAAAGCAGATTTATTTGAGAAAACAAACTACTCACTGGTTGGGACCCTGTAACAACAAACCCAGGGCTTAGTTTTTCCTCTGTCTGCAGTATCTGTGATACTTTTTTCAGCATTCTCCCAACCCTTCCAGCTGTACCTTCATGGTCTTTCCTTATGTGTAAGCAATAAAGTAAAATTTACAAGCATACTACTCTCTGAAATCCTGGCAAAGATGGAATCTTGGAAATTTGCCTTTCCAGACTACACAAGAGGAGACTAATCCTGGGAGAACAAGGGGGAGAGAAGTGCTGCTGTTTGTATAACATCCAAAACTAAGGATGAGCACTCAGACCATAGCAGACCCCTGGATGCTCCAGCCCCAGCTGCGGCAATGGCTCATGTGGAAGCCCAGCTAAAAAGATTGTGTGAAAGGGAGAGAGTTTTTCATTACTTGCATTTTAAAGATCACTACCCATGTCTTCTGCATAAGCTCTCCCACCTGGTAGTGACAAATAACTTGTTTCCCAAAAGGTTGGGATAACAGCTCTGCAGCAGGGTAATGGTGGCACAGAGTGTTTGCAGGTTTTGCATTCACATATGGAATGCTTCCTTCTCCATGTGTTTCTACAATAGGCTTCCAGCATGTGAAACATCTGAAGTGTCTGAGTGAAACAATAGGGTCACGCAGCTGGAAATCCAAGCACAAACAGCTCTTCTTTTGCCAGGCCAGTTTACGTGTGTATGTATGTGTTTTGTTTGCTTTTAAAGCTCCAAATTTATTTCCCAGGAAGTGGCCAGCAAAATTTGCATGGGATTGCCTTTCAGGTCTCCTTTCTCCTGTTTCTGGTCCTTTTAAAACAAAAGAAAGCAGTTTTGGGCACCTAAAGCTGCTTATGGATTTCATTATTTAAACCTCCCCGATGTATCTGGGAGATTATATATATGAAGTTAATTTGGGACCATTCGTTTTACAGATTGCTATGGATATAAATAACTTGTTCAATGGACTTTTATACTGAACTTTACAAGTAAACTTTCACTGCAGGGCTATAGCTTTTGTTTTGTTATATATTCCGCCTGGTCGCCAAGTAGTAGAAATCAATCTGACCATGTTTTCTGCTTTAATTTGAGCTGCTTTAAACTACCAAATTTATAGAAAATGAAAACCAGATTGATCTTCTAGAAATTGCCCCATCACCCCTGTCAGTTCCCACCAACACTATCATTTACTGTTAATTTTTTTATGGTGTGTTGCATACACTTTGTTAATGAGAACTTGCTCCAGTAGAGAATAGACCTATGTGACCTATTAAAGCCCTGAAGCAAATGGCCATGGCATCTTGAACTCTTCATTACACTGCCTTATTTTATTTACCATGGTCCCATCATATTCGTGATTATTTGCCTGAGGAGACACTCTAAATGATGCCTTTGTTTCTCTTTCTAAGGCTTTACATTTTTTTGAATGTTTCAATGAGGGTATTTTCTGAAAAAGAAACCCAACAAACTAGAACATGGATAGTAGCTTTGTATAGATGAAGGATCTTATTTGATATGGCATCTTGCATCTTTGTTGGAGAATCTCTATTTGTCTCCTGAGTGTCCAGTCACAAGAGTTAGCTTTTTTTTTTCCCCCTGCAAGGTTTAGTCTGAAAAGAAAAGTCCACAAGAAATGGCTGGGAATTCCAGCACTCCCTGGTGGATGTTATGTTAGATATGTTGTATGCTTCCTTGGCCATAAAAGCTCATGTTGTGATGAAAGGGGAAAGCCAGTGTTCAGACTGCTCTCACAGGGACATGGATCACATTTGTTGCATGAGCATAGCACAGTAAATTTATGAGACATTTATGAGAGGTTTCTGCTTAAAATAGTTCTGCTTTATAGGTGTAATGGTTATAGTCCCCAAGGGGACACTGCCTAGTCAAGTGGGTCTATCCAAGCACTGGATTTGCATATTTTAAATAGATTTTTCTAATCATTTGATAGAAAAACAATCTGGCTTTTGTCCCTTTCAGACAAAGAAATGAGAAGAAGGAAATTAATATTGTAATGTGGGGCTGCCATCAGGGTAGAGAAGAGTTCAGAATAAGACCTGGCACTTAGTTTCTAGTAAAAGTACCTGGATGTAAATGACATTAAAGAAAAAATGTCCTATACCTTAGCCTAGGTCTCTTCCAGAGAATTTCTATCTCCATTTCACACTCTACCAACATTTTATCCACTTCATAAGCATGTCTGCACCTTGACATGTAACAACTATTGAGTAATCAGTGAATGCTAGGGTTACTCCTGTGATGATAACTTCAGTCTGGGAATCTGACAGGGAGCAAATGTACCCATGAGCTGCCAAGCCCTGGGAAAAACTATTCATCCTAAGTATTTCTAGCTCTAAAAATACAGGTCATAGCTGTAACTTGTAAGAGATCTTGTAGGTGAATCCAACTCCATCTTAATTAAAGAATTGAAAGGGGAGAACTAAAATTTCTGCCTATTTGTGATGTGGTAGAAAAAAACAAGAATTTTTTTCAGTGTTCTGAGACTTCAGCTCTGAGCCCTTATGTAGCTGAGTTAGCAGTGAGCCTCCTGCAGTCCCACCTTTGCTGCAAGGGAGACATATTCTTCCAGAGGGTTGTTAAGACCATCCCTAACTGTTTCTCTGAATTTCCCTCTGCAGGAAACAACTCTGGCTTCTGCCTGCAGAGGGAAATGAGCCAAATTAGCCAGCAAATGGGTGTTCTTCATATTATATCAGAATCTTGCATCAGCTACTCAAAAGGGTCTGTGGCTGCTGCAGAAAGGTCTGTCCACCTCTCATAACCATGGTGTAGGTTGGCATCTCTGGCCTAATGAGGATGAACTGGTTTTCCTTCTCACCAGGACCTCCCAAAAGCAGCAGAGCTTCAGCTGCCATTCCTCTGTATGATCTGAAGGCAAGCATGAAATGTCAATGTATGCTCACACTGCATATAGTGCTGATCATGCTATGGAAAGCTGGGCTGTTCCATGGGTGATTGTTCAGAAAACAGCCCCTGCTTGTGTCCCTGGGAACAAACATTTTTTTGTTGTTTGGGAACAAGCATCTCTGGAGTTAAATGAGGAGGGCTGTTGTTCTCCACAGAGGCTGGAGTGTGTCGCTGTGCCTGGTGGTTGTTGGAGTGCCCGTGTTTGTTTTTTTGTGATTTTCCTTTTCCCCACCTCCTGTTCTGAGCGAGGATCAAGGAGAAGGGATGGTGACCTCATGGTGCAGTTATGCAATCTGCCAGAGCCAGGTATCAAAACACACTGCAGCTGTGGAGCTGGGACCTCGCTGTGGCTGGGGGCCCTGGCCTCCTGGCTCTAATGAGATCACTGACCTTCTCCTGCCACTTCTCCTGCAGCTGCTTTGATTCCCAGGGATTTGTTGTGGCCATGCCTGCCTAACGGTTTGGAAAGCTGCTGCAGGGAATGCTGCATCCACAGGCAGGCTTTGGGAGCTGGCCCTGGAGACCTAGAGCAGGTGAGGTTACCCTGAGCCCTGCCAGCCACTTCCCATCCCAGCAGAGCTCATTTGCCTCCATCCAAGGGTATGCAAACATTACCACCCTCCCTGATTATTCTTTTTTTAATAGGAAGTGAGGAGAAAGTTGCCTGTTTTCCAGTGAAATAAAACAGTGCCTTCCCAGCAATCTTGTGATGCTTGAGCTGCAGCAGAGTCCCATATGGGAAGAATAACAGAGAATAGCATGTCTCATTCTGAGGCATATTTGGGCCTCAAAGTCCTCAAGTCTCATTCAGACTTTGCATTCTTTGCTCTAATTGCTGAACTGCATTCCTGCTTCCCTGCCCTGCTCCTCTAGCAGTATTTTTGTTTTCCTTGTCTCCTGCAGTAAGAGACTTTCCCAGCCTCCTCCTTTTCCTACCTGCATATTTGTTATCTTCCAATGTCCTGCAGATCATTAAAAACAACAGAAAACTTGGAGATAAGTGTGAAAACAGGGCTCTGTGAAGCTGTCTGATGTGTGCCAAGAAGGAATATAAGACAAGTCAGTTTCCTGAAAATGGGATTTGCAGAGTGGAAATGTCACATCCATAATCACTTTCATGTGGTGGAACTGCTGCTGCCCACCACTAAAATAACAGAGCATCTGTTAAAAAAACGTAGGTTTGGTTTTGCATAAATCCAGCAGGTTGCACTCACTTCAAGAAGTATTAGGTCCTCGTTTAAAAACATGAGTGGAACTGCTCTGGTACCATATATATATTAAAAGCAAATGTATGCTCAGCCCAGCTTGAGTCCCACACTGAACCCTGTTCAGAGCTTGTTTGTGTGGATTGGCTCAGGGAGCAAGGAGAGCATACACGTGAGCAGAAGGTGGGTTTGTGTTGGGACAGGGATGTTGGGAAGGCAAGGCAGATGCCTCAGCAAGCAGGGTACTCTCATAAGCTCTTTTGGAGCTCAAGCTGAAAAATAATTACAATTAAAGACTGAGGAAAAAAAAAGGAGACAGAGGAAACTAATAACTAAGCAAAGTGTCAGCAATTTTTGTTGTACTCTGTCAGTCCCATGTCTGATCTGCTTCTGCTAACTCTGCTACTTTCAATCATCCAGAGACACTTGAAGAGTTGCCCTAATGTGGGATGGGAGTCTCCTTTTGCTGCTGCCTCATGCTTCAAACAGCAAAGCCAATTTGGCAGAGAGGGAAGTGGCGATTCCAAGGCATTTCTAGGAATTCTTGTACTGCAGCTGTATCTAGTTCATGCTAGTGGAAGAAAAATAAACCTTGCATGCAAAGATGAGCTGAAAATGCAAAATTAAATAGAGCACTTATTTTCCAAAGTCTCCGATTAACTGTCCTCTGCTTGGAAAAAGTCCTACCAGCTTTGATCTCTAGATCAGTCAGCTAGCGAAGGAAATGTGGTCACTTCTTAAACCAACAGACTGGAGTTTTCTGTCTTACTCTTGGGATAGTCTTTCCTCAGATCCTGTATTTGATGAGCATCCAAAAAACTCAGACTTCCCTAGCTTGGAAATACTGTGAGAGGAGAACTTGGGGCTTTTGCTGGGAACCACAAGAATTGTATTTCTGGTAGCTTTGCAGCAAGTTCCAACCATGTCAGCAAGTAAAGGCTTGTCTTTATTTTGTTTTTCCCTTGTAAGCTGGGATTGTGGAATGAACTTTCCCTTTTTCCTTCTCATTTTGTTTTTAAAACCCCAAGTTTAGCATTTTCTCTCTGCTCTGGCTGAATGTTTGGGGCACTTCATATTTCATCCAAGGTGGCTGGCTCTGTTCAAATGATCTCAGGAGTCCAAGTGATCTTTAACTTGGAATGAACCTCCTGTGTTTGGAGGGGACAAGGGGGAAGTAGCTGGGGTGCCCTACCTCCCCCTCCATGTTTTGAGCAAAGATGTTGGTGTAGCCAGAGTTCTAAAGAGGTCCCTTGGGCAGAATAAATGTGAAGGAGCTGCTGAAGGAGCCTTGAAGCATTTCCAGCTCTTTGAAAGAAACACACGTGTGTGTGCATGTGTGCACATAAGATGTTGTTCATTTTGGAGGGGTGAGGGATCCCAAATAAAGCTCGCTGGATTTTCATCCCACTGATGCTATGTTGAGCTCAGATGGCTAAATTTAATCATCCAGGCTGAACAATCTTGAGTTCTAAGACTGCATCCATCTCTGTGCAGAAGCTATTTGCTTACCCCTGTGGCTTCTGTTGAATCAGCTGACAAGATAAGGTTACCATGGAATGCCCATACACTGTTCTGTTCTGGCACTAGGCAGGTGCAGGGGATTTTGATTTTTAAATGGAGAAAAAAAATCTACCTGTAGAGGAATCCTTTCTTTTCTACTCTTAGAAGTGTTTAAGTGGTGGGGCTATTTTACAGGAAGGGACAAAACATAAAATAACCTTACAATCCAAATAATGGGATCATAAACAAGTATTTTGACTTCAGAGAGATTTTTTAAAGGGCCTAAGGTCTGCCTAAAAAGCTACTATCCTGACCTGCACTCATTCTTCCAGTATTAGGTTTTTTCTAGTACAGTCTTCAAGTAAGACTGAAAAGCTCTTTTACTTGGATAAGGAGTTAATACACATCTGTGCTTGAAAAGACTAATAAATGCAGCACTTCTTAAATGTTCAGTCAGTTTGAAATATAGTGGATTATTCCTACGCTTATTTCTAAAAAGAAGTGGAAGTGACATTTTTAAATCTGCCTGAAACTCGAAATACATGTGAGAAATGCACAGAAGTTGAGATGTGCATAAAGCATTAATGAGGGCAAAGTGGGTTATGAACTTTGCACACTATTGCCTCGCAAGTCTGCAGCTGGGTGTCTCTATTAAGTGTGTGGCTTGGCCCCTGAGGATGTCGTGGAAATTCAGCTGTGTGTCTCCAGTTTCCTCTGCTGAGCTTTCACTCTAACTCTGGGTACACACCACAAGAACTTGCTATTTCTTGGGTATTTTATAAAAGAAAACAAGCTACATTGGACAAGTCCCAAGCCAGAGAATCTGAGATAGTGCTCACAGAGGAATATCAAACATCAAGACAGGATGTCCTCCTTCCCCTTTTTTGAAATAAATACACTTTAAAAATAAACAGTCTTTGGGATGCAAGTGAGACGGTGTCCTCTAGGATATTGCAACCAGCAGCTCCTCGTAGCCAGCATTAACATGAATGAAGAAAAAGAAGCAAAATCTAAGAACAAAAACGGGCTGAGGCTTTCCCTAGCCAGGGCCTCGCATCACTTTGTTTCCACTTCTCTTCAGCAGGGCCGGTATCTTTACAAGCTGAACCACGCGTCACCTTCCCTTACCAGCTGCCTGTCACAGCATCCTCCCACCTTCCCTCTGGGCTCCCAGCATCACCTCAGGCCAGCAGCCCTTCTCTCCTGGAGACAGGACAGAGAAGCTTGAGAAACTGAGCCATGCCTGCTCCCTGTGGTTGAGGCAGGGGCTGGTGCCTGGCACTGAGGGGGCTGGGGGCCAGCTGCAGGCTGCCACAACCTGCCATTCATGGCTTTTTGCAAGACCCCTGCAGGTTCTGAGTGTGGGTTTGCTCTGAGCTGCTGCAAGAGCTTGTCCTGTCCTGGCAAAGTGAGGAGTTTTCTTCTGAGCATGCCTCTGGTCCAGCTCTGGCCTGGTGCCTTCTTTGGAAGTAATTGTGACTAAAGGGTGATAATTATATTATTAAATTAAATTACGCTTGTAGAGAGTGGGATTCCCTTAGAATGTGTTGATTCCCTGACAATGTTCCAACAGGAATAATGCAGAGACTCCAGGCCTAAAATTGGAGGTGTTGTGTGAGTGGAGAACAGAGTTAAGGGTTATATTACTCGGATGATAATTGCTCTTCTTGGTGCATATTCTTGGGTGGGCCTTATGGTAAAATCCCATCTGGCCAAAACAATAATTTTCTCCTTTTTATGCATGGGAATTCTGCTTTTCTTCTGTGCCTCCTGCTTCTCAAGAGCTCTTTTCATTGTTTGAAGCAGTGATACACTGGCTTTGTGGTGCAACATGTATAATATAGCAAGGGCTTGCTCTTTCTTTGGGAGCTGGTGCTCCTCAGGAAGCAGCTGCTGGTGTCTGAGGTGAGATTCCTGAGCAATGTCTTGCAGTCACTTCTGGCCACATCTGTTCCAACCCAGCACAGGTTTATGTGTAAGAAAAACTGCATCACACATGGGTTTGCTGCAGATGTGCTCCTCAGAGGGCAGCAGAGCCTTCTCAGCACCATCAGAGCACCACTTCCAGAATCACCTTTGAGGGACAAGCATAAGGTCTTCCTTGTCCTCCTTAGCCCTGTGTTTCCTGGAGCAGAGGCCTTATAGCTCCTTACACACGTGTATCTTAAATAGCCCAAAGCTGATGTCAGTGTTCACTTAGTCCAAACACCAGCACAGGAGGAGGTAAGTGCATGACAATGGGGCATTTTTTAGTAATGGCACAAGATTTAAGCTTCTGAGTGGGCTGTGTAGTGTGGAAGGGGGAAATGCAACACCTTGGCATGTTCTGGAGTAGCCAGCCATTGTGTCTGTGGCCAAGCAGCAGTAGCTGAGATTTGAGTTACTTCTAAACCTACTAAATGCTGTTCCCCAGTTACCCTAATACAGAAAGCAGGTAGGATTTATCTGACCATGATGGACTGGAGATTCAGTTCAACACAACTGTTGGAAACATTTGGAACCTCTGGCCAGAGAGGAAAGTACTGAAAAGCAGACAAACAGGACTGGTAATCTGGTTCTCCCTGCTCATTATTCACCTAATTGGTGTGGGCATATATCAAGTGTTGTTTTTAAAAAGATAACAACCTATCATTTGCAAAGATTAAAAATGTGCCAAATTTTTTTTTGCATGGATCTGTCAAAAGCCCACAAGTCTATAGCTTGCTGCAGAAGGGAACATCTGTGTTTAATTGGCAAAACTCAGGGCTCATAATGGGTGATTCAAATGAACAAAACCACTTTGTCATTCATTCAGTTGGGGATTATAAACTAATCAGAAATCCTTCCCCCTCCCCTTCCCTCAGATCTGTCTTGCATTTCCTGTCCCTAGTGGGTTTTCTTCCCTGATCTCAGAGCAAGTCTTAAATCTTGTTGGTCTCACAAGCCATAATAAATGAACAATTCCCCCACTGCCATGACCTTTCAGACATATTTCTGTAATTCACACATTGCACTTCCCCCTCTGCCCAGGTTTGGGGGCGCAGGGCAGCTCTCGGGGTTTTTGTTGTAGCCAGCTGGTGGCCCAGGAGGCACCTTGAATCTGAGATTCCTTGTACACAGAATGTGCAGGATATTCCTCCTCAAATGATGACAGTTGGACAGCTCTGAGTGAAAGTGGAGGCAGCAAAGGGAGCTCATCCTGAGAGTGGGGGTGAGGGATTTGGGGGGATGCACTTGCCCATTCAGCTCTGTGGTGATGAACCCCACAGGATCTGCTGATCTGGTGGCTGCAGCTCTCGGGTGTTAACAAAGTCTCCTGGTAGTAGAGGTGGGGCTGTGAACGCCTCCAAGCGCCTTCTCAGTGTCTGAAAAAAGGCAACTGGATCAGTTCACATATTCCTCAAAACAAAATCTCAGCCCTCAATCATTGCTAATTTGAGGAGGCTTGATCCAATCTGTGATCCTCCCACATCCAGGAGTGCCACCCTGCGAGAGCAGCAGCTCTGGTGCACTTTCTGCCTCCAAAACTGGGCACATATTTTAGTGGAAAAGTTAGGTGCTGTTTACTGTTTCTTGCTATGCAAATGTCTTACTTAAAAATGAAGTCAGAAGATTAGTGTGGAACAAAGACAAGATTGCACCAATATGTTGAGATGGAGGGAAGGAATACCAGAGAAGCCACAGAAAATCCCTCTATTCTTCCAAGTGTAAGAGGCATCCTCTCCCTGAGGAAAGAGGAGTATATTCACTGGAAACCAACACATTTTCAGTAAAATCCATGTGGCAACAAGTGTATCTATACTTCTGATGTGAATTAGTAAATGTATCTAAATGTTAGGACCCGTAGCCTCTTAAAATGACATAACAAGTTTTGCTTGTTTCCCCTGGATTTTTACCATGAATTAACTTATCCAGACTGAACCCTAAAATTTTACTTCCTAGAGAAAAGATCAGTAAATTTCTATTATATATTTGGGTATTACATGTGGGACCCCTAAGGCATTAAACAGAGAATAATATTTATGTGGCAATCGATGTGGTTTCTTTTCCACTTGAGACTTCCAGCCACAGTCCAGCCCAGGTGCCTTAAATGAGAAGCCTGTAGTTTATTCCACTGTAATTAACATAAGCTTTGATTTAAATGACACTTTTACAAGTCAAATACTGGATTTCAAATTGAATACAGAACACATTTTCCACCCACGTTACTGTTTTGGTCCTTTTCTGTGGCCATCCTGCATCACCCTGAAATCCCCCAGAATATGAGCAGCACCTGCTGGAAAACAAAGGTTATGCCTCAGAGAACAGGTCTGGCTTTTTGTTTCTATTTAGGAGAAATATTCTTTATTCTTTTAACATTTGGCATTGCCTTTTTTTTTTTTCTTTCCATTTCAATATGAGCCAAGGGGTGGGACCAAGGGGAAAAAAATCTGGAGTATTTTGATCTTTGTGGCTTTATATGGACTTCATAAGCTTCGTTTGTTCTACTGCCAAGTTCCTTTGTGTTTAAATAGATAAAAGACCAAGACAACTAATCATTTCCAATGAAAAACCACACCAAACCCAAAGCATTCTCTTTCTTTTCCAATTAATGCTTGTAAACCCGTGCTCGTAGACAGGGTCTGTGACCTGAGCACTTCTGGGGTTTTTTTTCTCCATTTCAAAAACAATTACCCAAGGCACAGACTGGGCTCTGGGCTCTGCAAATTTATGAAGGAATCTTGAAAAAAGGCTCCGAGAGTGGCTTTGGGAGAAGGTAGTTGTAAATATGATGTGCAAAAGCAGCCTCATGCACCTTTAGAAAAGCACAGAATGGTGTTTAGTTCCACCATTTATGGACTTCCTTCCTCCTTGGAGGCTGGAGGCTATTTGTGGAGAAGGAAGAAATAGCAGATTTCACATGGAACTGTCGCTGTGTTATGTAAAATGCATGTTGGTTGCTGGTTTACTGGTGAGAGCTGGTAGCTGCTGTCACTATTTTGAGAGGCTTTGCACTTGAAAATGAGACAATTTGCCCAATCAAAAGCAGCTACATTTTATTGAAGTAAATAAGGCTGAATGTCCTTGAAACAGAAGATGAGTTAGTTGGATGAATCATGGGTGATCATCAATGCAAAGGTTCTTTTTTACATGAAAATGTTTTTGCAATGAAAATAGCAGAGTTTGAGATGCTGTGACACATTTTTTGTTTAGCTTCTTAAGATTTTTCTCACACAACCAACTGTTTAGGGCAACACATTTGTGTGGTCAAAAAGTTGTATGTTTGCCAACAGCACAAATTATCAGTAGTAGGAAGTGAGAATTATGTGAATTACTTATGTGAGTTATATTTCTCTTGGAGGTTGACCATCCAATACACACTTCCATATTAGATTGATGCTTCACAAAAGTAGGAGCTCAGACTTGCAAAAGCTTAATGAATTTCTCTCTCCTGAGGGTATCTTACACCAGTCTTTGAAGGGAAAGAAAAGAGCAGGAACTTCCATTGGTCTGGCAGACTGCATCTTGTGTATAATCTACGGCAAGATATATGATTCTCTGTTTTATTTCCCAGGTGTATTACTCCTGTGGTGCAGTGGTGAAATCAATGGAAAGAGGCCTGATTTTGTCACCGGGTTTTCCAAACAACTACTACCCAGGGACACACTGTGTCTGGCAGTTTTTCATTCCCATGAGAACCCATCTCGTCTTGGAAATATTTGACTTTGACATTTTTGAGAGCTCTAGTGAAATGCCAACCCCCTGGGATGGCTTTTCAGCCCCTGCTACAACAGAAAATAAGGACATGCCTTCTCTTGAGGAAAACCTGGACCTTGCTGTCCACACCACAAAACCCTCTCTCTGGACCTCGACGTCGAAGGTGGCTCAGAATCTGAGCAGAATCAGAGACCAGTCAAAGGACCTTGCTGGTCACCTGGTTGAGCTTCCAGGAATCATCTCAAAAAAAGATGAAGCCAAACAAGCATCTGAAGAAAACCAGTGGAAGCAGATGAAGGAACCCAAAATGATTACCAAGGCTCAGCCAGAGGAGCTGCCATTCCCTGTGGCTGGTAGTGCCTCAATGCAGAGGCAAAATACCAGTGGCCTGGAAGCAGGAGAAGATTTGGAAGGGAAGATCTTGCTTGCCCACCTAGCTGCTAGTGAGAGAGATGAAGTCACAGTAGAGAGCTGGACTCTCTCCTCAGCAGCATTGCCCATGGAAATCTCCTCCAGCCCTCAGTCAGCAGTGGATGTCTGTCCCCATGATGTATTATATGTTTCTGATCTCATCACATTTTCCTCTCGCTTCTGTGGCCCAAATACCCCTGTAAACAAGACCATGGTTTTTGGTTCATCTCTAGAAATGGTTGAGGTTATCATGGAGCTGATCACCACCACAGACCGGGGTCGAGGCTTTGCGATGCTCTTCGAGTACAGGAACATCACTGACTCCAACACTGTGGATGCTGTGAGGCAGGAGAGGAAGGAAAACATGATGATGCTGGCAATTGTAACAGGGATCGTTGTCTTTGCTCTTGCTCTGCTCTCTGCCCTCTGCATAGCCTGCAGGTAAGGTGATGCACACCAGAGCCTTGGCAGCATGTGGTATTATCCAGAGGGAAAAGACCAGAAGTGTTACATTTCCTTTGCTCTGCTAACTCCTGCTCTCCTCCAAATGTAGTAAAGTGAGTACAGAGGAAGTCAATGCCACTCACTGCTCCTGCCCTAAGCTCCTCAGTTTTCTTTTCTACTTCTACAGCTCCTGTTCCTCAGATTTATTTTCTTTTTCCTGCAGAATATTATACCAGAAAGTCCTGCAGGAGGGTCAGGACTTTTCATTTTTTTGTTTCAATGACAGTGGTGCTTTTGAACCTCAGCTTTTGGCTGATGGACAAAATTAGCACAGAAAGATCATCCTTCCCTGAGTCTCCTGAGCAGGCTGAGCTGACAGTCACTGCATCTTTTCACAGAGGTCCCACAGTTTGACTCTAATTAACCATCACTAGCACTCTGCAGAAAAGTAAATAATAACCAATGTATTAGCACGTAGAATTAAGATTTAAAAATATTTTCCCATCTGTAGCATATTTTATCCAAGAGGCTGTGCAGACATTTTAAATCCAATGCGTTCATTGTGTTAGGAAGTCGTCTTCACATCCCTTTGATGCTGGGGAAGAGCCCAGAGCCATGCTGCAGTACCTCTCATTGTTCCCAAATGCAATCCGAAACGATCCAGACAAGTGAGCTGATGGTCAGGCTGGGTTGTGGATTTCCAGGTCCTGATACTAGCTAGTTAAATGGTTAAAACCAGACAGTTACACAAGCATGCCTCTCCAGTCAATTGCTTTTCTTTTATATTTATATTTTCTCTATATCTATCCAAGGAACACTCTCCACCCCCCCAGCATATGTTTGCATTTTTCTAACACCCTAGTGAAAACATTTTTGTAGAAACAGTGATATATTTCTCTCCCTTTCAACAAATTCAAAACAGAGCCCATGCTCCCCAGGTTTTTGTCAAAATAGACACTGCTTTTCAAATGTTTTGACTTCAATGAAAACAGCAGGTAAACTGAAAGGAAGGCTGTCCTTTGCAGGGCTCCACGGTGGTGGCTGGGTGTTGGCAGGAGTGTTCATTTCTGCTTTCTCCTTTCCACCATCCCCTGCCTCATCCAGTGTTCATCCTCCAACCCCAGAGGTCTCAGGGTTGTCCAGACACCCCTCGCCACTGAGGCTGGTTTGACAGAGGAACTTGGTTTTCCCTGTCCTTCTGGAGCTGCATTTTAGCTCTGGTGAATAAACACGAAATGCAGGCCCATCACGCTGGGCAGCAGAGACCACAGGCACAGTGGTGAAGCTTAAATATCTTCTCTCTTGCTGTATATACAGAAACTTCTGCTTTCAGGGTCTGAGCTTTTCGTAGCTGTAAGAGTTAAATTTGCATGTGCTACATCTAACTAACCTTTTTTGTTTTTAGAGAGCTCACAGAACACTAATTTAGACCACAATTTTTTGCTAGCTCTAAAGGAAAACGTCTGGTGGAAAATGTGTTCCAGATAACAAAAACTTTTTTTTTTATACCCTTGCCAATCTTCAAAAGAGACAGAAACAGGCTCGCTTTGCTATGGCAGCAGTCTGGGCTGATACACATGTTGAGTAGGCTGCTCTTGCTCCAATACCCCTATTTAATTTCACTGTAACGATCCATGAAGCAGAGTATTATTCAACCCAAAAAGTACAACGGCAATCTGAGGCTCCACTGGCTGAGGTTTCCTCTGCAAAGCCTGTTTAGAAAGTCAGACCATGCTGCTCACATTCACAGTTTGGCTTTTGGCTTGTCAGATGTTTACAAAATAATGTTCTGCTCTTGCTGACCAACAGAAAAACAAAGTCCACAGGATTTCAGCCCCACACACCAATGTTTGTACATTCTGGTTGCTGGGAATACATCCTACCAGGGGTCCCATGGCACAGGATTAAGCTTGCTTCTTTTAACACTGGCATTTAGGCCTCTTCATTACTCTACAACTCTTTTCTTTCTTTTTTTTTTTTTTTTTTTTTAAGACAATATCTATACCTCAGCCACCTCTTGACTGAATATAAATAGAGGCTATCCCTACTCCTTTAGCCTCTTGAAAGGATGTTTACTATCCCAGCCTCCTGGATTCCCTGCATGCTGTTCCTGGGAAGCCTTGATTCACCACTTTATTTCTTGTCAGACTTAAAGCATTTAAGTGAGAGGTCCAGGCAGAAGTGATGCCATGACCTGTGCTGAGTTACCTCACCTGTGCTGCACTGGGAGAGTCTTTTCTGCCTCTTTACTGTGTAACTGCTTCGAGGGTATTGGTCTCTGACCCCAAAACCACTGGCACTGGTTGGAGCTTGCCTACACCTCCCAGCTGTGGGTTTTTAATGCAGCTCAGAATAAGACTGCTGAGGCCATTAAGCACTAAGCTTTAAACTTCTTTTAGACTGAGCCCATCAAACTCTATTTTATGCTTCTTGTCCTAAATAGGGGCTTGAAATCAGGTGTCAAATGAGTATTAGCCACAGTCTGTCCTCCCTGCAGAAAATGTTAGGGTGGCACAGGAGGAAACGATGGTGCTTCACCAGTGCAGCCCACTGAGAACTGGGGCCAGCCCCTGAGGCACAGGGACACTGTCCTGGCTGGACTGGGCACTGCACAGGATGCCAAAAGAGCTCTTGGCCCCATAAGCTTGCCTGCCACTTTCTTTTCTCTTCATACTTTATTTATTCCTCTGGTACCAGGTTTAGCTGTTGATTTTTTTTTCCCCATTTCTATCTGCTGCTCTTGCTCAGCTAAAAGTAGCCGGCTCTGCCTTGCCAGGAGTAGAAATGGCCTGGGATGGGCTTGGCACCCACTGACACTCCAATGCACCAAGTCATCAGCAGTATCTGCTCAGGCTCATTGCATTGAGCAGGGCAAAGCTCTCTGGGGAAACTCCAAGTCTCTGCCACACTGCAGCTTTTGTTTGCTACTTGGGGAGGGAATGAAAGCTTCAGTTGTTAGTTGGCCAATAATTCTAATTACTTTTGGCCATGAAGCCCGGCTCGAGTAATGGGGGATTTTTTATTTTCTTTCCCAAGCCCCAAGAACAACAGATACGTCCACCTTATTTAATTTTCATCCTGTCCCATGCAATCAAACTTTTGCTGTATGGTTGCAACCCATGAATTGCAACTGCATTTTACATCTGCATCCTCTCCCAACACTTGAGTGTACAGTGACTCCATCAAGCCTTCAGTGCTGCCATCTCTTCCCACCCAAGCTGCCCTGCCAGCCATTGCCTGCTGCCCATCCATCACCTGGGGATGAGAACTTGCCTTTGCAATAACCTGGGTTGCATCCCATCCATCAGTCCCTAATGCTCCCCTGTGTCTGCACTGTCCCCTGGAGAACCATTGAGCACTAATTACACTTGCTTGATGTACTACACATCCATCAGTGCCAGCCTTTCTTTGTGACATCTTTAAGTCTTATTCATCCAAAAGTTTATAACACTAGTTGTTTCACAATCTCAGTTTTAATAAAAATGTGAAAAAATGTCTAAGAACGTGCACGTGTCTCCCTTCAGCCAAGGGGCACATTCATCCCATAATCATCTGCCACAGCACTGCATTTTAGTGAAACAGTCATACAAATGAACAGCATCTGATGCTCTCTGCTTGCTAAATATAACCCAGTATGCAGAATTAGCTATGCAGATGAAATATTCTGTCTAGCAGGATAAGAACGATGTCACTGCCCAGACTGAAGGATCTCAGTCCTGCTATTCAGTTACTGATGTGAAAGAGCAGCTGTCAGGGGGGAGCCTGGTGGGACTTGGCAGAGGTCTGAGCTCTCTTCCTGCTTTTGCAGTGAGCATGGGAAGAAGATGACAGGTTCTTCTCTTCTTCAGCTGACTTCCCACCACATGAGCATATAATTTTCTTCCCTTGTTTACAGGCCTTGCTGCCTTGAGTCTTGGCAAGTATTCTGGATGCTCATAACCTGCTGGGTTCCCCTCACAGGATGAGCAGAGCCGAGAACTTTCCTGCTGTGGATCTTTAACTGACTCGAGGGCTTGTTGTTGTTGTTGCTGTCTCTCCTTTTCAGGCAGAGAACATGCCCCAAAAGGAGCTCACCCAACGCATGCAGTGACCAGGAGGTTAGTGCTAATGGCTTCAGCAATTTCTGTTTCTCTCTTTCATATTGGCTGTTGCACTGTTTATCTGACGATGTTTACTGGGGCATGTTCTGAGTTGTAGAACAGGATCCAGAACTCCACTGTCGATATCAATGAGCTCCAGCTGGTGGTGCCAAGTGGGGAGAATGAAAACAACAACCACTCTGTGAGCCGGGAGCAGGCGGGTGAGTCCTGGGCATCGGCCGGAGCGGGTCAGGGCATCCCGGAGCCCTGGGCCAGTTCATCAGATCCTTTCTTCCCTGCAGCCCTTGTCACTGTCTTGCCCATGCACAGCTGGAGAGCTACTCCACAGCAGAAAGCCTTTGTTGTGGGGGCTGTCCCTTGCTGCTCCCCCCTCCCTGGTAGGGTAATTCCCCTGGCAAGGAGCTCGCACAAGCACAGCTCCAGCGCTCTGCCAACACAAGCTGTCACAGCACAGGGCATTGCAGAGACACTGGGTTAGCAGAGCAAATGTCTTGGGTTCAGGCTGCTACAAACAACTTACACAGATCCGTGAACTGGGGAAGAGTTCCACCTGCCCTGGGCCCAACTTTGTCCAAAAAGGGTGGGTTTTACAGTGCTCAAATTGTCTTTGGCCAACTACAGCTCCCAGAGGTCGCCGTCTCTGTGGGTCTGTATGGCTAGAGGTGCTTTGGGTGACATTTAGCTCACAGTTTGCTTCCAGAAAAAAGCATCCCAGCCAAGCTGCAGAGAGTGTCAATTGCTGCAATTTTGAGTCACAACACATGTACTGTCCCAGTGCCCCTTTTGGTGAGTGAAGGCCAACAGGGAATGACTTTATGCTGTGCTGTGACACACCATCAGTTTCCCAGTGAACCACCAGCCACTACACACTCAGCTCTCCATAAAAAGCTAATTCTGTGCTCCCAGCCATGACAGTTTCCCCTCTCCTTCATGAGGAGGTTGTGGCCAGAGTTCTCATTATCTGGATGGGATGACAGGCCCTGGGGATGCATGCAGACACACACACCCTTCCATGGCAGTCCCTGGAGCATTAGGCTGCCTGTGGGAGCAGATTCGCTGGGGTTTAACCAAAAAGCACAGCTAAATAATGAGTTGAATAAGCCTGCAAGTTTCTGATCTGCAGCAAAACCTCATGTGTTTAACACAAGGGTTTCAGTCCATGTCTGTTTATATTAGAAAGCAGACCCAAGGGTGTTTCTCCTCTCCTCTTCTGTTTTGTTTTTAAAAGCTTGCAGTTTCAGGAGAGCAAACTGTTGACTTGAATTTTGTTCTGGCTGTGCAATAGCCAGCCAAAGCCTGTTCTAGATTCTCTGGGAAGGGAGGGAGGAGGGTTTGTTGTGAAGGAGTTGGAAACAGATGTTTTGGACTCTTGCAAGCAGTCTTTATTGATTTTCTTCCTCAGTCACTTCCTGCAGAGGCAGCACAGAACGGTCTCCTCAGGACACTGACCCAGATGTGCCCTCCTCCATCTCTGCAGTGACCACTGAGACTGGCAGTGATGAAGTGTTTATCATTTCTGCCGGACCTGGGACCAGTGGGCTGAGCTTCACCACCTACAGGATACAGGTAGGAACATTCCCCAGCATCTCTAGCAAGCCACAGGATGTCCCTCTTGGACAGCACTGGTCATACCTGTTCATTTATGCCTAATGCCCACTTTCTAGAAAGGCAGGGACTGAACCAGGCAGTTCTTCTAACCCTCAAGCTGAGCTGTCATCAAATGATGTGGACTGTGATCCCCTGAGCTAGTATCTTCCCAGCTTTGGGAAGAGCAAATGCAGAGCATTACCTCGCCTCTGCTAGCAAATAATGCAGATGTTTGCCAGCAGGCAGTAGGACCAACATGCAGAAGTGTTAATTGGCAAAGCTGGTGTTCCATTAAAATTATCACCTTCAGTAGCAACTGAAAGACCTGGGAGTCAGACCTGCTCCTGCCCACCACTCCAAGTGACCAGGGAAGTTACTCAGCTCCTCAGCTTGGCAGAAAGTGTCGCACCCACCTGATGTGAAAATTAACAGTGTAGGCTCCAATAAAATCAAGTACTTCAAGTGAAAGCACTGGGGGTCTTCCAAATTCATAGGCAGAATAGATTCAGCAGGTTATCTCTTATTTTAGCTCTTTCTCCTGGGCTCCTGGTCCTTTATTTGTTTAGGCTGAGAAGCCTCAGGTCTGGCTGTCACCTCTTCAACCTCGAGAGTGCAGACAGGGCACATTCATTACAAGTGTCTGCTAAAGCCTTTCCCAGGTCAATACTCTCTTCTCCAGTCCCTCTCTCTTTTTCCCACAAGAGGATAAACAACCAGCACAAGGAACTCACATGCCCAGGACAGGCTGTGTAATACTTCTGTCACAGTTTACAAAACAAAAGCATTCTGTATCCCTGCACTTGATTAGGAAATTAGCCAGGAGGCCAGGCTGGTCAGGATTTTCCTGTACTGGTGTAAGACACGTGCTGAGCTTTTCCTCCAGCTGGCCACCCTGTTGAACAGAAAGAGGGAAAGAAGGGAAAAGAACTCTGGAGCTTTCCCTTGCCTGAACATTTCCTTCTGTGGAGCAGGGCACTGGGAGTTGTAGGCAGACTTAGCACCCTTGAACAAACACCTGCACTCCCTGGTCTGTTCCAGTGCAGAGAGCTTCACCTGGTTGCAGTCCCTCACAAACCCAGCTTCTAGACAGGAGGAAAAACCATTTTCCTGCCCCTTTTCCCCACTTCAGTCAGAAGGAACAAATACACGTAACCCCCATTTCTATTCTGACATTGCTTCTGCAAGCTATCTTCAGAGGGCATTTATACATAAAAAAATAAAAGAGCGTTAAAACAGTGAAAGTAACCCAAAGAATCAAATACTTTATTAACTCAGGAAGCATTTCCTCAGTGATGTTCATGCAGCACACAAGTGAGGCAATACTCCCAACCAAATTCCTCAAGGAACAGAAAACCAAGCCTGGAAGCATTGGCAGGGCCTTTTTAAAAGCCCTGGGCCTTTCCCCACAGCTGAAGACCACCCTCTGCAGGGGTGTGGAAATTGAGCACAGCAGACTAATTACAAACCTGCACTCAAACAAGTTCTCATCAGGCCACTTGATACTGAGGGTTTCTGGATGTTAGTCATGTTTATAGCTGAATTTTTAGATGTGTATTTTTAGGGTGTGAAATGCCTCTGGGCAGCCAGGCTCCAGGCCTCACAGATGATATGGTGCCTGGCCCTGCAGCCCAGCACTAGACAGTGGGATGAGATATCTGCTGGAGCATAGCCTGTTCCTTGGCAGGAGCTAAGCAGTTATCCCCATGTGAAAAGATGTGTGAAATCCTGAGCCTTCACGGTACAGTAAATAATGCCAGCGGACTCACCTCACCCAAAAGGCTTGGCTAGACTTTGTCAAGTTATAAGGAGTTTTCATTAAAAAAATTATCCTGATCTTTTCCCTGAGAAATTGTGTCTGGCTCCTTGGTCCTGTGCTGCCCACCAAGTGTGAGCCTCAGCTCTGCTGGGCCTGAGCCAGTGATTAACTGGCTTTGGCTCTGCAGCTTTTAAAACCTATTTGAGGACACCAGTCCTGTGTTATGAGGGAAGAGCTGGGAGAGCAAAAAAACCCCTCTGTTTGTGACTGGTGCGAGGAAACAGAGGGTGGGATGACTTCTGGGGAGATTCCTGGTGTCCTCCAGGAGAGTCATGGCTTTCTAAATCCCCTTTGGTTTAAGGCATCAGTCACCCTTTGGCTAACTTATGACTATGATCTCTGACTTCTGACCAAACATTGCAAGTTTCAGAGGCAAAGGTTTGAGTAAAGAGTATGTATGATCATGGAAGTTAAACATTTCTTGCCAAAACCTTTTCAAAAGTCTAGAAAATCCGTTGTTCATCTTCCCAGTTACTTCCAGTGTTTCTATCTCACAACCAGTGGCTGATTTTTACATCAGTTTGGAGGTATTTATAATAATATTAGAATAATAAATCCTAATACAGCCTGAAGGGGCTTCTGAGGAGAAGACAGCCAGCTTAAAAATTTCTAAATAAAGATTGCCTCTTTAATAAAATCTTAGACTAGGAGCTTAATATTGAAACAAACTTATCCAGAGCCTGATGCCTCTCCTGGCTTCCTACTGAGTTTCTTTTTCTGATCTAGTGCTAATTTCTTGCCTCTCTGCCCATCCACTTCCAATATGACACATTCACTAAACAGTTTCTTTGATTTTCAGAAACTTGAGAGATTCAGTTTCTCAGAAATAACAAATTACATGTTTCTGGTTTCTCAGGATTTTAAATCCAGGACACTGTGGGATTTATTTCAGACACTCTGTAAGGACTATGTAAACTTTAGGAATGTGGATTTTGCATTCTTCTCATGAGAACCATATTCGTATAGCTGAAAATTAAAAATATGTATAGAGTTGTGTAACAGGGGGCTTAAATAACAGGTGAAGTATTAGTAAGAATGACAGGAGATTCATAGGAAATTCAGGGATTCTCTAACTTTTTTGGCTCTAAGCTCGTATCAATATTAAGGACAAAAACTGTGATTTCACATGCAACATCAGAACTTACAAAGCATGGAAGAGATCTTTGTCTGTAGTTCATTCCCATGTTTGATCAACTCTGCTCATACACAGCGCTGGTGACAGCAGTTTAATGTGGTCTCACCTTCTGATGATGCCAATTTTGTCTGGATCTCTTGTTCTACTCCTAAAGCATACTTTCCACCTGAAGAGCATTTTTCATGGGAAATGCAACTCTCCTTAGCTATAATCCACTTTGTGTGCTTCTTGTTCTATTCATCACAGACACTGAGAACAGATTATTTCCTTTCTTTTTATTTTTCACTCTTTTTATTTCCTTAATTCTTCCCATACATAGGATAAAGAGCACCACTTACTTCAGTCTTTTCTCCTGAACTGTGCATCTTTGAGACTTCTGATTCTCTTCTTGCTTGCTTCTGGATTTCTTTCAGTGGGTTCCATCCCCCTGAAGTTTTATTTACCCAGAGAGACACACTTGGAGCCTTCCAAGAGCCAAGCAAGAGTGAAAGAATTCTGTTTTACACAGTGAAGTTTACAACCCTGATCTGTCAAATAATTCCAGTAAAATTAAGCTGTAGATATTTCATATATTTAGTGAGAGTTGTAGGACTATTTCTTATGTAACTGAAATTTCCCACATCAGCGTTAAACCCAACACAGGGGAAGGAAGGTAAAACTTCCCTCGAGGGAAGCCAGCGAGCTTCAGGCAGCACACTGGAAGAACAACGAGGAGAAGCTGCATTCCTGTGTCCTCTGAGAACGACTAAATCAATCAGTCTCTTGCACCAACAGCCTGTTTTCAAAGTGCTTTAAAAATATTTTGAGGGAAGATGCCTGTAAATGATGTTCATTTACTCTTTTCAGGACAAAAACCTGAAAAGAAGTGTCACGAGCCCAGCCTCTGTGTCTGACTGGCTGAGCTCCCACCCCACAGCTGCAGGGGCAGATGCTGCTGAGAAGGGAAATGCCCAACTGGAGAACCCCTGTCCCAGGCAGCGCACGTGGAGCGCCCGCACCTTCCACGACTTCCTGGCTCCAATACCACAGCTACAGAAAAAATGGTGCAGCTGGAGCACCAACAGCCCCTTCACAAAGCTGGTTGACAGCAGTGTAAGTCCTGCAGGGAGGGGAGGCTGTGGTGGTTGGGGTCTCAGCTCCTGTACTCCCCACTGTTCACTGATGGGACATGTTTTTCCCTTGCCAGTGCCTCACCTCTCTGTCCTGCAGTGCAAACAGATCTCAGCCCACCTTCCTGGGTGTACAGAAAACTCTCTGGCCTAATTATACTGTAATTTAGCCAGGCTTTCCTGAAATGTTAAGCAGCTGTATTTTCCAGCAGTTAGCACCTGGAAAGAAATCATCCCCAGTCCAGAAGAACATTAAAAAATGCCTTCAGACAAGATTATCTCATTGAGTGTTCTGACATGTGCTTTTTTTCCCCCTGGTTATGCCTTGAATGTGTTATAATTGATGTATTATTATTGCACTGCAAGGAATCCGTTGGTGTGGCAGGGATATCTGGGTCTCACTGACTGTAGTCATCAAACCAAGAGCTTGTTACAAAGCTAATAAAAGATGTTTCTTCCTTTTTAAGGTAGTAACATAGGTTTTAGCTAAAGAATGCATCTTATCTCTAACATAACCAGGAATTTTAACTTGTTTCTCTCAGAATCAAACTTTCAAGAGAGAGCTGCTTTTCATGCAGGTCTACTAATTTTGTACTCTTTTGTGCAGGGTTTTTCTACAGCTGCAAGATCCCAAGGTGTGCCAACCAGAAAGGTAATCTCAGCCACTGAGATAGAGGGAGCATCAGAGACTGTTTATTCTGATTCATCTGTCAGTAATGCCTCATACCCCCTCACTCTGTCTGCACAGAGGCAGCGGAAGCTAACCTCCTGCAATTTGAAGAAATCCAGATTTGGGAACCCTTATTTTGGATTTTTAGCCAGTTCCCCTGACAGCAAACATGTGAGGTCCTTGGATCCCTCAAGACATCTAGGGGCAGCATCTCCAGTTAACAGCCAAAGCCCCAAAAATCTTCTAGAGAGTTCCAACCCACTGAAAATCAACTTGGTCAATGGTTCAAAAACAAAGGAACTGATGGTAGAAACAGATAAAAACAAACCAGTTTTTGTTATTTCTGAAGAAGGGGATGATCAGCAGCCTCTGGTCCTGGCAGAACACCTTAGTCAATGTGGAGATCACCTGTCAGAGCAAAATGCTGTATATGCTCCAGCTGTGCCAGAGAAACAGCCAGTGGTTCTGACTGCAGAGGGGAACAGCTCTGCCACCTTCACATCGAGTCTTCCCCTTTGGGCAAAATCCCCCACTTCATACAAAGGTCATGGGAAGGCCCCCAGCTCCTCCAGGGACCAGCAGGTCTCAGCAGGTGGAGATGCCAACACTACTGAGACCTCCCAGAACTGCGACACCCCTGCTGCTCCTGCACTGTGCCAAGCTTCGGTCCAGTGATGTCCTCGGAGAGACTGAAACATCAGTTCCCAAACCCAGAGGGAACAGGGACATGAGCAGAGCAGAAGCTGTGCCGAGCAGTTGGGTGTGGCAGTCACACGTGGCAGCTTTGTTGGGAGCAGTCTTGGCTTCCCACAGGTTGGGACTGAGATTATGAGGATACAAACCACAGCACAGCACAAATGCCATCTCCCTTTATGCTCACTAACCTCATCTCTCTTCTCCTGCATGAGATTTGGATGTAGCTTGCACCAGAAAGCATCTTCTGAAAAAGTACTTCAAACTGCAGAAACCCTTTTCTGGGATGGGAATGACAGTAACCTGGGGCAGTCACACCGTGGTTTATATCTGAAATGTAAATCAGTCCCCTGTCCCTGTGCTATCACTTGAGTCTTTCTGTTGGGAGCTCTGAGTTAACTTCTGTTTATAGCTCTGCCTGTACAACCCAAGCCTTGCCAAGCCAAGGGTAAGAATTCAATCATGCATGTTTGCATACAGTTTTGTAAACTTCATTTTAAGTATTTCATAACTTCTGCAGTATAGCACAAAGCTTACCAAGCATTAGCAACTCTAATATTAAAGACCAAGATTATCTCATCTCCTAACTCTTTAGAGAAGTGCACAGACAAGCTGAGCAACCCAATTCCAGATGCTTGTTCTATTGAAGTCTGATGTAGCTGTATCTTTGTTAGGTCTACATAGGCTTAAAACACCTCAGTCCACTATATTAAGTGACTCCTCATAGCAACAGGAGCATATGTACAAAAACACTGAAATACTAGGAATAGTCTTCAGCATCCAACACTTAGATATTTGCAGCTGCTTTGATCCTACATCCACCAGCTATTTATTGCTGGTAACGCACATTGACTACAGAACTATTCCCCTTCCTGTAGCAGGCAAGACTTGAGAGACTAAATTAGGGTGGGGCAAACTTTGAGTGCTCACTTTCTCTAGAAATTAACCCTACATGGCTGTGCCTCCCTTAGTACAAATCCAGGGCATTCAATGGAACACTGAACCAAAGGGAAGCCTGCTAGTCCTATTGCCTTTAATAACCCCATCAGTAATTTAACTGCCTCCTGGTGATATTTTCCTATCTTTACTAGAGACTTCTGCATGTTTGTCCCACAATTTAGAATTTTCTTTCTTAAAAGAAAAAACTCCTTCTGAGGCTGCATTTTGCAGTTGGGACAGCACATTGTTTTAAAGCAATAGTATGTCATAAAACAGGTGTCAGAAAAAAATCTTCTGCACAAGTCTTCCCCTGTATTAGCTGCAGTGTGCATCCAGTTATCTTAATCCTTCTCTGTGAAGGCATTTCAGACTGATTCTTGAAATACTTAACTGAATTATTTATGATTTCACCTGCTATTACAGCTTCCATTTGCCACCTATTAATGTCTGAGATATGCAACACAAGACTATAGGTTTTGCCTTGTATTTTCTGTGTATTTACACGTCTACCTAGACATAGAAGCCTTGCAGCTGGTAGCAGTGGAAGCAAACACACATTTGCCCTTTAGCAGTTGACTCAAACATGAACAGTAAACAAGTCTCTGCATTTATTATTTCCAGACTGTATTGAGTAGTTTTGAAGTGCCAAAGTCTGGCTCCATGATGGTTGGTTCTTTTTTGTGGGTATTTTTTGTTGTTGTTTTAAATTAATGCTACTTGATTGAAAGGGAAGAGTTAATATATTTATGATGTAAAAAGTATTTAGAAGTGTTCAGTACTCTAACAATAACTTCCACTGCATAAATTCATATACATTGTAATTCAATGTTCTGTTACTTATTACATTTCTAAAGGTTGAAGTACTAAAATCTACTTTTGAAAAGTACTTGTGTTCAATTATTGACAATAGTTACATTTGAAGGGCTGGAAAAAGTGGCTTTTTCAATAAAAGCATGTTTAACTACTCATTTCTATGGTGTAACAACTCTTAATTTGTTTTGCTGAAAGCCTGAGTTGTATGGGCAGTGCCTCAGAGCCCCAGGACAGTGTATGGGGTACCCCAGTGGTGGCAGAAGAGCAGAAAAGCAAACACTCCTTCTTAGGCCCTTCCCAGTTTCTCTGAGACTGAAGGTGAGGTGGTTGTTTACCCTGACCTCCTCCACTACCTGTTGTGTAACCAAAGAACAGACTTTGCTAACCTGGTTTGTCTAACTGCTGCCAGAGGAGGTTTCCGTGGGAGTTTGTGTTTCCTTTCAAATCCTGCTGCCTGAATGCTCTTCCATCCCTGCCTGCTGCAGCAGCATCTGGGCAATTATTCACAGGACTGCACCAGGCACCTGGCTGCAGCACAGACTGTACACATAAATATATATATATATATATGTATATACACACATACACACACATAGATGAGGTGAGAGAGCCCTACTCCTGATGAACAATGCTGCTTATCCTCAGAAGAGAGATGGCTGATTTACTATTCAAAGGTGATGCCCTCTGGCACTAGAAGATGCTGAAGCCCAGTGCCCTGCAGGTACCCCAGGGAAACTTCAGCTCCTGACCTGCCTTTTGAAGTTTTGTTGTTCGATTAGGGGCTTTTTGGATTTATTTTTTTTTACGCAGATCACTAAAATTAACTGCTAATAAGGTATTTGTGTTTTATTTTGTGCCTTCAAAAAATGTATAAAGTATTTTCTCCCTCTTACAGCTAAAGCAATTGTTTTGAAGTTCTCATCTTTTCTTTTTTTTCCCCAGCAACACAAACAGCTTCTACTCAAACTCTTAAAAAAGTCATAGTGTAGAGTTAAGAAATTCTGAAAGCTCTGGGTGGAATAAAGTGCTTTAATACTCTTAGCTGTAAATATTGACTAAGATTAATTTTTAAATACTATTACTTATGGCATTTATTTTTTTCCAACAGCTATTATTACTTTGGAGAGCTGTGCTGCCACTTTTAATAACAGAAACCCTCATCCCTCATGCACGAGCTTGGATTCAGTTTCACCCTTGTGCAGTGCAGGGTTTGCTGTGTGATTCTGTGTTCTGTAACCAAGCAGCAAACGGGATAAGCACTCCAAACACTTGGTGAAGACAGGGAAAAATCATTCCAATCACAATTACATGGGGGGAAAATGTCAAAAAACCATTATGGAGCTAGCAAAAAGAAGTATTCTTTCAGTAAAACTGAGTAATACTCAACTTTTTTCTTTTTAAAATGAATTATTCTGGAATATACTAGTCAAACCCTCCAGCCAATGTGTTAGCTAGACTAAACAGGACAAAAATATGAGGGCATTCTCTGTTTTTTCACTGTACAAACAGAGATTCAAAATAAAAGCTGGAAGCTATACAAGCTGACAAGAATCTGGTGTGCTGAGGTTCTTACTGTCAGGTACTTAAACTGGTTAGAAACAGAGGCACAAAGGGAAAACAACAGCTTTAACATCCAGGTAATGCATCCTAACGTGGAAGATCCAGAATAGCATTTGGCAAGAAAAATCCACTTATAACTTAGTAGCAAAACATGAACTGAGGCTTTCTCAAAACTGTTTTGTTGGGGTTTTTTTTCCTCAGGAGGGTGGCATATGAGCCCTAACAAAACATATTTTACTCAAACAGTCCAGTCAGTAGATTTTATTCTAAACAATTAAAGATTAATTTGGATTGCAAGGAAAAAAAAAAAGGTAAGTCCTAAGCCAACACTTACCTAATGAAAGCAAGTGAAACTCAGCAGCACTGAAAAGAATACCCAACAGAGACTAAATACAGCTTCAACATATATTCATGGTCTGTCTAGAAATGTCTTTGATGTTAAACCTCATATGGCACACTTAGCATTTTTTATAATTCATTTCCTATGGAAACTAATGAGCTTAAGGGTGAAATTACCTCATTGAAAGTCAAAATTCAAGTGTGAAGAAAAGAAGGATGACCTGGAAAGCAGATTTAGAAGCAATCTTTGCATATTAAGAACTGCTGTGGGAAATAGTATAATTAGTTTTCTTCAGAACTTATTCCTGGGAATTGTGTGAGTGGTATTTCAGCTCCCAAACCTCATGCAGAAAGAATGTTAGATAAAATAGGTGGAAAAAAATACAAAATCCTCACATGGTCTTCTTAAAATCAAGATGTTCTTTTCCTAACTTTCAATGACTCTTGACTTATTTTTAAGAGGGCAGACCATAAAAAATAAGGCCTTTTTCCAGCAGACTTCTAAGGGGCCCTAAGAAACCAGATTTTCAGAGCATAATTTGGAATAAGCATTCACTTCTCAAATTCCTAACTCCTTTTACTTGAGTCAAATTATTTCCCTAAGCCCTTACTGCAGGCTAAGCCATCTACCCTACAGAGTTCTACTGAAAACTAGAACTGATACTAAATGGATGCATTTTGTTTGCTGAATGAAAATGATTAACCTTGGAATGTCAAATCCAAGTTTTTCCTGTTAAATACAGTGAAAGCAGCGTCAGAGTTCAAGCAGAAATTCTCCTGTAGAGTTCAAGTACCTGAGCCACTCCGAGGGCTCTGGGACTAGTTGAGATCAGCCTGGTCCAGCTGACAGTGGCCATACATTTGTTCCCTCTCAGTCACACCAACAAATTCTTTATTCTTTATGGAGAAAGTGCTTGGAAGAGCTTTGGCTATGCTAGACCTGATCTCTCAATAAGTGCATAAATCCCAAATGGGCAGCTTCCTCAAACTAAATTAGTTACAAGTCATTTGTTGACATAACGGAGTATAAAACATTTAAACACACCACTGCAAGTGCAGGGCCAGCCAAAATTACCAGTTTTGAAGGCTATCAGCTCATATTTCTGGTCCACAGAACAACACAGTATCTTCACTTTTACATTACTTAACCTGAGTTTGAGTTTCACTTAAATTTAGTCTAACACCTGGCTTAAGAACAGCAACAGAGATTAGCTACAACATCAAAGGGTATCCAGCTTCAAGTATGGGAATGGCAGCAGCACAAAACTCCTGGGACGCTAAACTGCAATTTGAAGCTTAAGAACTCTGGCATCCTTGTCTTCCACCACAAAAGGGTGCAGGCAAGTCCTCCTATTTAATCAGCAAGGTTAGAGATCTGTTCAGAAAAAGTTCTATTAGCAGTAGTCATTTAAAACCTTATAATTTATACTAATTAAATCATAGTAAAGATGAACACAGTATAACAGTAATTTCATCTAGGCTGCTGTTAAATCAAGTGGTAAAATACTTGTCACTACGGTGTTTATGGTGTTGCAAGAAACTGAAATAGTATCTACTTTTTCAAAAGCAGCAAACTCTTAAATTTGTTAGCATCTTGAAGCCCTCTTACTTCTATTTAATAGTTTTTTGCTTATATAGTTCGTTATAAATCCTGTAGAGATACTGATGATCCTTTGCAATATCACCTGACACTTTTAAGGAAGTTTGAGAACGACACAAACTCATATCATCAGTTACTACAAGCTCAGGGATTGTATTTGCTTGTAAAATCTCAACATTCAAATAATTAATAGCTTGACCAAGCATTAGCAAGTGTTGCATACATCCATTTCTGTGCTCAGAGTATATGCCACAGAAGAAACACAAACAGACAACTTCAGTAGCTTTTTTCTCTTTTTTTAATTAATAACTTCTTAGTTCAGGAAAAAAATAAACCACAAAAGAGAACTGGAAGAACTACTCTCCACCTTCTTTATAAGAGAATTTTTGTCAAAGAGAGAGACTATATACCTTGTTCACCACTATGTCAAATCCTATCATAATCACCTCAGTTTCCACATCTATTCTACCATATTTCATGCTCAGCTTTCAAACATCTCTTATAAAGGAGGTGGGGATGTGCTTTAGACAGGTTAAAAATATGCTGCACCTTTACAGTATTTAAACAATTACACCAAGCATAGTTCATACATTTATCACATTAACTATCACCTGGTAACCATACATTTAAAAAGGTCTAATGTAGAGTATGTAATACCCATGACAGATACTCTTACTTACTTAAGAGTATATAAAGATCAGGATTTATTCACCCTCCCCCATCTGCAAGTCAATTTCTGATCTCTTCCTGGTACAATATAAATGACAAAAAAATCCCTTCATTCCATTGCACTACCGCAACCCTATATGCATAGAAAGGCAGATTAATTATCTGTGGCAGGGAAAAGGAAGAGGGGTTTATAAAAAGAATTTGAGGAACACCTACTGCACAGGTAGTTTAGATATTAAGCACATGAGTTCTGCTGTTTTGTTTTTTCCCCCCATTTTTTTTTTCTTATGGTCACACGATACACCCCTACAAACACATAATTTGAGTAAGTGCAAGTTACTCCTGAACAACAAAACAACTTCAGCACAAGAGGCTTGAACACCAGCACAGTGACAAGGCTGTGCTGAAAGCCCATCTGGGGTGTGGGAGTGGTGAATGAGAATGTAAAGCACATTTCTGCATATAATGTGCAAAGGCTTGATCTCCACAACTGCACTCAATTTGCTACATGCACAGCCAGAGATGAAAATGAGATCAAAACCAGCTGGGAATGGTTGTCCTGAGAAGATATAATAACCATTAAAAAATCTAAACATAAAATACAAATACAGAAGCAACAGAACATTGTTAATAATACTAAAAGACAGAAACACACTGTTGTTAAAAGAAGTTTCAAGTAATATTCCAGATCAAATTTCAATCCTACTCACAGGAGAAAATGCCCAGAGATTAGGAAGAGAAGTCCACACAAAAGTGTATTTTTAATAGCATAAGGGCATGGTCAACAGACCCATCCTTGTGACAGCTATTTTCAAAAATAAAAGTCTAAAGAGAAAGACATCGTTCTAATTAGCATTCATATTAACATGTGCATTACTGGAAATAGTTGTTTAATTCACTGCAACCAGTAGACAGGATGTGCTGCATCATTTGTGCTCCATTATATCACAAGATACTGCGTGTACACTTTTTAACATCCAAGTATAAATCCTGCTCATAAAATAAGGCATACTTAAAAACAACATTGTCTGTACAGAGGTAACTTTGTATGCTTTCTTCTCATTCTGCTTCACTCTTCTAGGTATGATGAAAACAAAATTGGTCCCAATTGAGGTTTGTTAACATTAGCAACCACATTATGATGAAACAGATTAGATCATATCAATTTGTGGGGAGGGGGAAAAGTTGTGATTTCATTATTTAATGACACTTGGGACATCTCCTGAATGAGCTCTGCAGAAGGCATGAAAAGAAAATCTACATTTACTATGTCAGTGACACCAGTGTGCCCCTTTCATGATCCCTATCTCTATCCCTACCCAGAAATGCCTCTGTATTGCTACAATATGTCCAAACTCACTTATTTTCTGTAAAATTGTTCCCTCCAGTAAAGCTGCTATATTCTGTTTTAAATTATAGCTTTTTCTACATTTTCACCAGTGTATGCATGCTAGAGAACAGCTGCATTGCAGAGGTACATATTTAGCACATGGTATCAAACCAAAAAAGAAATACAAAAAAATGAACCAGTGTGTCCTACTGGCTGCTCTATGTCAAAAGCACTGTTTGGTCTTCTGATATAAAACACTACAGAAGTAGTATTAGCAGAAGTCTGTTCTGCTTCAAGTATTACCCCAACTTTAAATGTGATCTTCAAATTTTTGTGCAATTCTTTTTGTAATTTCATGCGAATAAAAACATCAACATGTCTAAACTAAGCAAGGAAACTGTACTACCTGTACTGTAACACTGCACATATGGTAAAAGCTTTAAGTTGAAACAGCTGTTTATTGGATGGATTTTTAAAAAATTAGTATTAATGTGGTTTCTAGCCCAAACGCAATGGGTAGCAACAAAATATCAGACTACCGCAAAATGCAGTTACAAATATACACTGACAATTTCCTTCTTAAATATTAATGGCTCTTGAAATACCCATCAGATACTTTTACAAAACTTCTCTATTTTAAGTCTAACGATTTTTCTTAGTTTCTTCACAAGTAGTGCAAATACACTCCTTATTCTTAGGTCATCCCAAAATATGGCTGGTTTTTGGGTGTGTGATTTGTGTTCTTCACTGAAGTGATACAAGGACACTGTAGTCATGAGCATGGAATGCAATGCTTGCTGGACTACCTTGGAAACAAAAAATAAAATCTACCTTGTTCATGTACAGCTGTAAAATTCTACAAATTAAAAATCTCCCATCAGGTGACCTGATGCAAAAGTTATTGATTCCCTGCTATGGGGGAACCAAGCAGATCCCCTGAAACCTTAAACTGTACAAGCAGTGTAACGGGTTTTTGTCCCCACTCTACAGACTACAAGTTTTCAGTTCTTGAATCGTGTTTGCTCACAAATGTGATTGAATTTCCTAAAACAAAGAAAAACATAAGAGTATTACAATGTAACAAAGTTCTCAGAAGTCAGGCAACAAAAGCAAGCTAGCATCATTCACAGGGTATTTTAAATATTAAATAGTCTAAAGCAGACCACTTACACACTAAAATGTCTCTTTTTCAGAACCTGTTTAGATCATACTTCACTGCCATTTTACATATAACAGGATTTTCAACATCTCCTTCCTAACCCTCATTAGTTTTATTATGCACACAGAAAACCTGTTATTAAAAAGCATTCCTCCATACTTCAAACCCAGAAGGCAACTAAAACAGGAATCGGTGAATTAATTTTCCCCTGCAAGATATTAGTAACTTTTAGTAGACAGCATTACACAAGTCATTAAGAACTAGAATTAACCAGGCTAATTACACATTTCAACATGAACATGTTCTCTCAGCAGCTTAGAATCTTCTGGAAAGAAAGTTTTTCTCAGCCTGTATTATGTAAGTTTTATGGGAATAGCAAACCTGTCTTCATGGATGAAACAGGTAACATAATTTAGTACCAAGCACTTCTTCCCACTTTTCAAAAACATTTCACTGTTCACTCCTTGTTTTTCTCTTACTTGGGCCATTTGGCCCCAACACACATCTGAAACAGAAGTTGGGGTGTTGAGTGTGTCACTATGTGTGGAGGAAATGGTGCAAACAAGACCCTGAATTGCCCCCTCAGCTGGATTAGATCAAAGACCAGAAAAACCCAGCTCACATAACCAAACTATTTAGCAGAACAATTTAGCTCAATTAAAAAAAAAATTAATTAACTGGATATAAAGGAGTGGTATGACAGGACTGTTTGCTTTTATGGATTTTAGGAACTAAGAGTAGCAGCCAGTAAAGTTCTAGGAAGCGCTAATGGTTGGGAAAAAATAAAAAGGAAATCAAAAGAAAGAAGGAGAAGGAAAAAAGAAAAAAAACCCTGAGTCATTTTTATTCTAGACAAAATTATCCACAATATGAACAAAGATGAGTGATGAGTACTTTGATATTGAATTAAAGCTAACATTTCAAAACAAAATCTCCTCTGGGAAAACAGACAGTCGTGTAATGTGAAGTTACAGATAGCAGTGGTACTTCAAATTATATCTGCAACTTAAATCCAAAATTATTTTTGAAAGCTATTTGGTAAAACCCTTGAATTTGTAAGAGACTGCAGATTAATATTTTACAAGTCTGTCTTATGATCTGCTTGCCTGAGCTGCACAGACTGGTTATTTTCAACCCACAGTACCTGAAATATTAAAGGAATTATGCCAAGTGTCTATGTACACTGCAACATTAGAAAGATACTGTAGAATCTACTATTCATTAAGGCAATTTCTCAATAAGGGGTAACAGCTCCTCTATCTTAAATTACACTGAGAATTTAGAGAATTATTCATAAGGCAAGAAGGATTTTTCAACCCTCCCTGAAACCAGTAAGCTCTTAGGGAGAATATTTTTGCTTTGTTTTATGAGTCTTCAATGTTTGTCTTACCACATGTACATCTCTTTATGAGAATAAAACTGCATTGGTCATCAGAGGCCTTGATTTTTTTTATTTAAGAAGCTTGATTTATTTTGGAAGGACATTTCTCAAAAGTGACAAGATCGCAGGAGTCCAAGGCTCCTGGATGTATTAATACTCTTGACAAATAGAGGGTTAATCACTTTTCAGGCTCAATATTTCATTTTCAAGGCATGTCAGATTCCTTGGGTCAGAGATGTAAGACCTAGAAACTCCTCCAAACCCAGGAACTCCTCAGGAACCTGCTGTGGCTTATGTTACATGCTCCAAGCTGCTCTTGTTGCTAATTATTTCCACCAACTGATCTCTTCAATGGAAGTTGTGCTCCACTAAAAGAGTCCTTCCACCCCACCCCAGTGGGTGTAAAAACAGACTCAAGAAGTGTCAGCCATGGGTTACATCAACTTACAAGTGCTGGCAGTGCCCTTGACATGCACAGAGGGCTCATTTCAAAGTTGTGTTAAAAACAAAAATGACCAAAAAAAATCACCAAAGTTCACCCAATTCTGCTTTATGCTGCAAGTTCTGGCACTTCAAAAGCTGCTTTTCAGATTGTTGTTGGTTTGGTTTTTTTTAAGAAACACAAAGCAAAGCTACCTTCTGAAGTGTACAACTTACATGGCATGATGTGCTTTGACCTGAGTTCGACAGTTGCGTCCCCAGTAGCAATCAGGACGTGATGTGACAGTCACTACAAGAAGAGCAAATGAAATAATACATTTATAACAAAAGTCATTAAATGTGACCCAGATTATTAAGCCACTGCTACAATGGTTACTCATTAGAAACAAGACATGACTGGCAAGAAACAACCGTACAACTATATTGTTTCACCTTTCTGGAAACAAAGCAAACACCGTGATGGACAAAAATTGATTTTTAATATTAAAAGTTAATGCAGACTTATGATTAAAGTATTTGGTTCTTAGTGCTGTCAATTGAAGTTTTACCATTTAGTTTACTAGAGACTGACTTGACAGACACTCAGCATTTGTCTAGATGTATTTCCATACAAATGAAAAATTATTATTTTGGGTAAAGTTTGCTGCTTTCCCCCACTTTCCTGTACATTACGACTCAGCTGTCCAGCAGCTGAACTGAAAAGCAATGCTAGGGGCAAACCAGGTACACCATTTTTGCTTATTATGCACAGCAGCACAAGTAGAGTTCTCAACAGCTTAAGACTGGGAAGCTGTTGCTAACAGCAAGAACTAAACTGACAGAAGTAATATTTAAAAGCAAACTGCTGGAATAGCGTCTGTTCCAAACAAATTTAGGTCTGAAGGAGGCACAGTTGCTTGCATGCTATTTTGTACTAAAATTGTAAATGCAAAGATTTAGAATCAGTTTATGAAAGCATTCTTGTTCCTAGTTGAGAGCTGATAAAATGTTAAATTGTTCAGAGGGTGCATCATTTTATGTATTTAAATGGGAAAATAAATTTAATTACAGCAATTGGTTTATGTTGACTCTATTCTGATTTTACTGAATTCCTCTTTTCACTCTGCAGATATACTTGTTCTACAGATGAGAAATGATACTGAAAGAAAAGGTTCCATTAGGGAGTCTGAAAATAACTATACACAAGCTTAGCAGCTGACAAGTAAAGCAAGGAGTGTAAGGTATCAGCCCTGCAAGAAGATTTGCACTGTGCTACATGAAAGTGCCAAAAGAACACATATACAAAGATAAAACTGATGTTAACTTTTTAAGTGGCTTTTTCTTCCTTACTGTGCAGAACAACCCCCACCTGGCAATTCAGCAACAGGAATATTCTGCCTGTACTGGTAGGCAAGTTCTCGAAAGCTGCGAAGGCCACAACAGTAGCAAAGCACTGTGTTCCCAGTAATTCTGTAATCTGGGGAGAAAACCAGTTCATAAACATGTGAGGCTTAATAAATCAGATTTAACTAAAGAGCCAGGACTGCACTGGTTCTGCCCACAGAACTCAAAACTTCTTGTTAACATTGTTGAGTTACATCCAGACAAGGAGTCATGCACATGCAAACTGAACACAACACATACCTGACAACATGAAAACTCCTCTTTGAAGAGCTAAGAGACTTTCATTTAACATATTTTTCCATGTCAGACCCCTGGATGCCAGGTAATCCTGAAAAGAGCAATTTAAATGTTTAATCGAGAAAAATCTCCAACCTTAAAAAGTAAGCAAGCCATTTATTCTCAAATATTTACAAATCTAAAAGTAACTATGTTTTTAGAATGGGTTAATATGGATAAACCTGTAAAAACCTGTAGTTTAAATAGCATGATACTTTCAGACCACCAATAAAACCTTCTACTATATCTCTTTTTTTCAGAAGAGCCCCACTTATGACAAAAGTTTGCAAACAGCTTAATTTTGGTCACTCTCGCAAGATTTCATCCATTTCCCTAATTTAGATAACCATGTTATGGTATGGGCAAAATATCTTCCATACAAGTCAGTGTGAAATCTAACTTGTCTAGAACAAAATATTTAACAAGCATTGCTTTCCTGGCACATTTTTATTGAATTATTTTTCTCTTAATTAATATTTTGGATGATGATTTGGAGCTCATTTAATCAGCCTTTTACAATCAGGTTCTGCAAATGACACAATGTAACTATTAGGCAGCACATCACTTTCATTTCATCAGTGAGTACAAATTAAACTTTGTACATTTTTTATTATCACACAGGATGATTTTTAAACATACCTTTAGGATATCTGATTCATAGTGGTTGTTATTCAGGACACCATCCAAACACTTATCACCAAGATTTATTTCTAATTAGAACAAGAAGAATAATAAAAGTTACTGTTTCTTGCCCAAACCCCATGGCCCTCACACATTTTCTGAAGGCTCCTCTATTTCCTGAAATAGCATGCACAGGCTCATGTGAGCAGCAAGTACATGACTGCATTCAGCGCTTGCTAATGCATGTGATTTATAACTTCCAGTGGCAAAGACAAGATACTGAGATTTTACAATTTCAGCTTCAGTCCACAAACACTGCCAAGTTGCAGAAATTACCAGTGCTAGTAAAGCATATTCCATTAGCTCCAAACTGCAGCCAAGCCATTCCAACAGTTCTAATTTATTTTTTTTTAAATGTCAAAAAACCTTGACTTTCAGAAGTCCGAATTTTTAAGAGAGCAAGATTCTTTTCTAATCGGTTAGCTTCACATGTTCAGTGGTTTGTATGATTCTCTTACTAGACTGAAATACACCACTGTTTTTTATACTGGAAAGCACCATGCTCAGCCAGTGTCGTTTCTAAGCCCAATACTGTATGAAGATACAATGTTAAATCCTCTCAGTTAAAACACATGCCACTTCAATTTCTTGTGTTTGTGATGTGAGGACACAGTCCTTGTTTCTTTGTGCATGATTGTGCTACAAACTAATCTATGTCTCTTAAATTACTTGAAGTTCCAAGACAGACAGACATTATTGCAAATTGAACAGGCTGAAGAAAAAATTACTCCACAATACCACAGAATGGTGCCAAGCAGCCAAAACACGCCACGCGAGTGCAGCCCCAGTACAAGTGACAGAAGGGTTGCAGACAAACTGTGCCTGTAAAATAACAAAGGAAACACCTGTAAGGACCTGAACATAAAAAACCTCAACTGTTACCATTCTCATAAATCAGTAACAACAGAACACTAATAAACTTGGTTTAAAAAAGGTACAACTTTCTCATTTAAAATACATTCTTTAAAGGAATAATAAATTTTAGAAAGGAAGATTCTTTCATGCTGTCACTACAAGAGTCCAAATAAAGAAGATTCATATAAAACAGTTTTCCAAGTAAATTTAAGTTTAATAATAAATAAGGAGAGATTCAGTTCTGTAGAAAATAAAATAAAAAATGTACACACATTGCTGAGGAGCAACATGAGGATTCTGTTCACGCTCTGCTCTTCGATCAGGCATTGGCTGAAAGCAGCAGGTGCATATTACATGACTTCCTTGAGCAGGACACACATATTCCTGAACAGCTGGATGAGTTAAAAAGGACAAAAAAAAAAAAAAAAAAAAATTGAACAATATACAGAATTACAAATCTGGATGAGGAATCTTAGTGCATATTAACAACACAAAAATCCTGAAGTAACAAGCAAGCAACCTTTTTACAAAGACTATAAAACAGCATTCAGACTTCTAAACTGCACAGGTGTGTAAAATATTTCAATATGTAGAAAAGTTTAAGAACTATCAACCATCAGCAACCCATTTTGGACAATCACAGCCAAACGCTGTATTTGCAAAGACACCAGTGTGGTGTTCTCAGTCCTGTGAGAGGGAACTTGCTTAGGTCTAACTTAGTTCATTGTTGTAACACAGCTCACTGCTTAGCTCAGAGGAGTTGGAGATGATCTTCAAGGGTCCCTTCCAACCCAGGCCATTCTGTGCCCCTGCCCCAAGTGTCTGAGTTGCAGTACTTTAGTGCTGCACTACCAGGGTGATATGACACTGACCTGCAGGAAAGTTGGCAGAGGTTGATGGAGCATCTCCCAGAGCCTGCATTCCTCCTGCCTCCGTCTCCTGGCCTGTGCTAGGCACAGTTGGAACAGAGTGTCTTCGGTACCCTGGGCACTGCCTGCATACTATATATGGTTGACTGAAAGAATAAAATAAATTCATATGAAATTATACCAAACAAATGCAAATACAACTTACATCATATGCTAGACACGGTTGGTCAGACTCTCAAAGTTTAAATTTAGCATTTCCTCATTCAGTAACAGATGGAAGTTTATGTAACTCAGTACCTTATAGCTCTGAAGACTGCAGTAGTTGTGACAGATAACTTTGGGTTTTGTAGTNAAAAAAAAAAAAAAAAGAGCAACGTGAACAAAGAGAAGAACAAAGCTTGAATAGTTATCTACAAGATAACTATTCTGTTCCCTGAAGACATTGAGCAAAAAGTGTTTGCTGTTGGAAATAAAGAGGAGGTATTTTGGTACTTGGGAATTCCTAAGTCAAGCATCAGCTGCTTTGGTACTGTACACCAAGTGAAAGCAGCATTCTAGACACATAAGAAACCACAACCATTGCAGATGCACTCATAGGATCATAGACTGTTTTATCTCCTGACAAGATCTTAGCCAGAAACCTGTCTTTTTTTGTTGCACAACTCAACATAGAACTGCTGGTCACAAACAATCTTGCTGGACTTCTAGGAAGTTCTAAATTTTGCTGACAATTCAAGGTTCAAAAGGATGGCCAGCAAAACTGCCAAGTTCATTACTGTCAAGAATGAACTTACCTGAAAACACATTTATTCTGGCAAGACTACGGAAACACTATCAGCAATAACAGCATTTGTGAAACTAGCTCAGCTTGTGGGTCTGTGCATTCAAACACAGGTACACCTAATTCAGCACACAACTTAAAATCAGGCATACCTGATATCTGAGGATTCACTATCTACATCTGACAATTCCAGTAAATCTTCAGAACTTCCCTCCTCATCTGAAAAAGATCTCCGCACCTTAGGCTGCAACATGTCTTGAGTAATTTTGTTTCTGGCATCCATGCTCCGAACATCGTCTTCATTGCGACATTTGTCTGGCATGAGAACCAAATTCAAATTTCAAGAGAAAGGAACACCTCACATCCCTTATCTGCACTCTACTTTCTTAACACAGTTACCATTATTTTGTTTTCATTTCCATGAAACTTGGTTTTGGATAAGAGCATTCCAGATCATCTTAGTTAAATTCCCCTCTCTGTTAAGGAAGTCTAGTATCAGGCAACTTTAGTTTGGTTTTCAAGAGGCAATGACCAAAGTCAGTTAAATCTACATTCAAATATATTTTTCAAAAGTATCCTTCTCATGATTAAGTAACAAATTAAAATGAAGCATTCTCAGCATATTCACCTATATTATTAAATCACCTTCCACAGGTCATTATGTCATATTAAATGCACTTTTTTTCTGACAAGCCATGTCAGAGAAAACAGCAGGGTAATAAAACACAGGTATTTTATAGACAACAGTGTGTCCAGACATCAGTTATGCAGTTCATGTGTGAAAGCTATCGGATTCTGCCACAGACACTGTTCAACTTGCCTGGATGCTGAATCAGATAAGCTTCAACCAAGTTGTTCAATATGTGATTTTTACAAATACGTTCTACTGGACAACGACAAGTTGGACATAGAGAAGATCTTTCCATCCATCCTGAGTAGCAGGCAGCACAAAAAGTATGCATACAAGGCTGCAAGCTGGAAAACAAACAAATGGAGTCAAAATACAAACCTTTCATTTCTTCAGATACATTCATAACACTCAAAAACTATTTAGCATTGATTTGACTATACAGATGGGGTAGGGAAAGAAAAATCAGGAGGGTTTGTGAAAATGCTGATTATCCTGACCTCCTCAAATAGTTGTCACTGAATGTCTTGCATTATTACCACATGATAAAAGCTTTTGTCACTCTTACATACCTTACACAGTCATGCAGCAGTTCTTGGCAGATAATGCAAGTTAACGTCTCTTCCATCTTATCTGGTTTCACATTTGATGTTTTTGCATCTTCAGAGCCAATTTTAATTATACATTCACTTGGAGCTGCTGGTGAAAGATTTGGACAAGTATCTTCATCTACAAAGACAGAAGGAGATAGTTTTTAAAGCTTTTTTAAAGTTATTTTTATTTAAGTAATAAATAAATCCCTGAAAGATATGCACTGATTCACTGTTCACTGGCAACAGTCCCAAAAGAGGTTCTTGCTTTACACACTACAGCTTTGCTACTGAAGACATTATTTTCATGGGACCAGAAATCAATTAAGTGAGACACTAGAAACAAGCCAAAATACTGATGACAGCTGTTGTAATTCAGTTTGGAGGGGCAGGGGTGAGAGTTAACTTGCAGAATACTGTAGTATACTAGCCTCCTTTCAGTTTCTTCTTTGCAGGTTCCAAACCTTCCTCCTCCCCTGTTCTTGGAGAATCTGATTCTGCATTTTCTTTGTCAGTGATTTCAGGGGCAACTGCAGAAGCTTCAGCATTCACATCCAGCTTTTCATGCTTGTCATGCAGTGCTCTTACACACATGGGTTCCAAGATGGGGAAAGCAGGCACAGGAGTGACAACTGAGGACTGTGATCCTATAAAATAGAAAAGAAACATGAACATGACTGCACATAGCTATTGGACATGTGAAAACAAAAGGTACTCAAACCCTGATGAGGCACATGCATGAATCCAAACATCTGAATAGGAAAAAGTGACACAGAAAAGCAATGTCTGCATTACTTACTATCTGAAGCAATCTGACTAATTGGAAGACCTAGGGGAAAACAACCTATTAGCTGTGTAACCCTTAAAATCCCCATTCCTCTTTCAGCTGTGCTGTGTTTATTCGTAAGATTATTATCCACACCAGGTCTTCCTGACAAAGATGCCAGGTGGGAGTTATGCAATACTGATCATATGTAACAGGTTGGGATCACAGCAAAGGCAAAGTTTTGTTTCCACAGGAGCCAATGAAGTCTCAATGAACTGCTGACAAATGCATAAAGGAATTCTCACAATTCCTTCACTCATCCATCAGGATTTACCCTGCCTGCTCATAGAAAGTTAAAATGCACATATCCACCTGCTATTTTCACTAGTACTTTACAAAGCAAATTCTAAAGACCAAGATAGGGGTAAGAGATCAATCTGTTTCAATTCAAAACTGGAGTAACAGTTGATGCGTTGGACTTGGTGATCCTGATGGGTCCCTTCCAGCTCAGCATATTCTATGATTGTGTGATCAAATTCAAATACTTGATCCAAGTCTCACCAGATGTAGATGGATTATCCTGCTGAACAGATGCAGACTCAACTGGAGAGGTAGAAGAAGCATTGAAGAGGTTAGATGTAGAAGTAGATGGCTGTGGTTCCTCATAGCAAGAGTGAGTAGCTGACAGTGATGAGGTAATTTGGGTCTCATCATTATGTCTTCCTGTACTTGAGGTATCTTTGGTCACATGGCATTGGTTTTCTACATTAACTTCTACAGTTGGAAGGAGGAAAAGGAAAGAAAAATATCTGTGTGACAGTCACCACATCATGGCTTGAAAATTCCATGATTTCTCAATAACTCTCAAGAGGGTTACATTAGTCATTGGAGCTTAGCTCCTCTTCATGGATCTTGAATTACTTCCTTACCTACTGGTTCTTGAGTTGCATCATGTTTTGTGTTTAAGGATTCATAAAGATACGCAACATCTGAAAGAGATTTAAAATATTAATCATGCTCTTTAAACAAAAATTCACAAAACTTAATCCCACATAAACAACTTCTATTCACAAGTGGCTGCCCATCTATCCCCAAAGTGTCTGACAATGGAAGAGGCAAATGAGGGGTCACCTCAATCGTACCATATTAATACTCCTACTTAGGAGGCAATTATGAGCAGCACAGCAAGAGCTTTTCTTCTCAGGAAACCAGGCAGAGCAGCTTTTGTGTGACGTTTAACTTGTGCCAGCCATGGAACCAGAGGCTTAATCATTTCTTAAACCTAAAATCAGCTCTGTCAGAACAGACTGTATTTTTACTGATACTCGAACCAAAGTTCTTCGAAAAAGCTTATTATTTCTGAGCTCACTTCTCAACCTCTTCAATCAATATTATTTCATTTCTTTGTGAGAACATGAACCCTCAAAAATACAGATTAGGAAATGTCATAAGTTTCAGCCAGAAACTAATTCAGAATCTATTAATAAAACCAACTGGATAATGTCCTTTTCTATCTTACTTCAATTTAATATTGTTCCAGAAATTCCTCTACCTTGCCACCTTTTTGTCAGCTCTAACCACCAACAAGTAAATCAGACTGTTGTTGTGGCAATCCTTTTTCTGATCACAAGTTAAAATATTGTCTCCTTCAGCAGGATTTAGAATGGCCAAACAGGCATGCTAAATCTAAATTCTTCTCTATGTTTGAAGATGGAAAAGCTGAAAAAGCAAAACTGAAGGCTTGGTAATTTAACTACTTATTAACCCAAACATAAGTCAGTTCATTACCTGGAAAATTCACCCAAGTGATTCACCTAAACAGCATCAAGTTCAATAGTACCAACTTAGAAATGATTTTTTAGATAAACTATACAGACAGAAAAATACAGTTTATCACTGCTTTATGTAACATTTACATCAGACAGCACAAATCTGTCTGTATGTTACGGTTTGAAATTAACAGCAATTTCATAAAGGAAGTATTTCAACAGTGAGTATATATCTAGATTTTTTTAAATTAACAGTTCGTATGTTTATTACTGTATGAAAATTGTAAATACAGCATTGTTCCAGATTTACCAATTCTACTTTCACTGTAGGGCTTTTCCCATCTCGCCCTCATTTTGCCTCTTCCCTCTTTAAAACAAAAAAAGCCAACATACACACACAAAACAAAAAGCTCGTGCAGCCTTTCCTACTGGTGCCAGAAACTGCTTCACTGGGATATATAAAGTATCACTAACTACCCCAGCAATATGACTTCTAAAAGAAGCACTGGACATGTGATTAGAACCTCATTACTTACCATTCCATGCCTTAGTTCTACCAAAATTACTTCTAGGCACATTTAAATTTCAGACAGTTGCTCAGATTTGTCTCTGCAAAAACTGGCACATCCATGACCTCTTCTCTAGAGACTTATTTTTAAACATATTTCTTTTTAAAACAGAACTACTCAATTTTATTATACTGACATTTCTTTTCCCTTGTGACTCAAAAGAAAATGACTAAGCATGCCATTTAAAAAATATTATTCACTTACTGTTCTCTGGCTCATTTTTTCTGTAAACAACATAGATCACATCCCCAGTCTGTAATGGATATGTCTGCTTCTTAACCACTTTCAGTTTATTAATTACTGTTCCATTAGTACTGTAAAGAGAAAGAAAAGATAACTTAGCATAAATGTTTTCATAATTACACCGGAGAAGGAAAGGAAAACACAAGATATATTTAAAGAAGAAAAACTATTGGCTGCCCCCCAAAAATGTAAGTGGACTAAAAAATAATAATAAAAAATAATAAAAAAAAGAAGTCTAGCAACAAAAAAATTCTCCCAAAGACAAGTACAGAGCTACTGGAACTTCAAAGCTCATTTGTAGCTACTGGTAAAAGGATGGCAGTTGATAGACAAATGACCCCTGAAATTTGGCCAATGTCTCAAAATAATTAGATGATTGTTTCTGTAGAATAGTCTCTACCCTTTAAGTATAAAACCCAAAAGGACAATACGAGTTCTATTCAAAAAGTTCCAGGCCACGTTTTCCAATTAACACTGGGAACCTTGTAAGACATTCTGTACCAAAGGAATTTCTCCTGTACAGTCAGGGATGCCACACAGCATGCATTTTTTTCCCCCTCCTCCTTCAAAAAGCAAAAAACCTAAAATTGTGAGGTTACTTGGACTGTTTGCAACTTGAAAGTGAGAAGTTAACAAGGTTGAAAAAAGTGATACATAATGAAAGACTAGTTGGAATTAATTACTTTGATATTGACAAAAAATTCAAGACTTGTAGAAGAAATTAAACTAGGGAAAAGGAAAATGCAGATCATTGCTGATTATGCCCTTAACTATAGGTGATGTATACATGAGCCACTAACATTCTATAACCAAGTCAAGTTATTCAAGCACTGAATAATTCCAGCTCACTTGCAGTACGCCTCCTTCAGGCCTGCAGCCCTGTCGAATTTCAGACTTCTGCCACTCAAAATCTCAGCAGTTGGTACCAAATATAAACGAACAGAAAATATCTGCTGTTCCCTCTCTGCAGAGCAGCTGCAAGAAATAACAGCAAAGCTGTGCTGCCACCTCCTGGAGGCACCGCCCGTGCCCAGGGCACCACGGACTGTCCCTCACTGTAGGGGAGTTATTTGGAAATCAGCATCTTCCTCCTCCTCTTTTCTGACACAAAAGTATGAATTAAAGGTTCAGAAGGAAAAACAAGCCCTCTGGAAGCACTACAGCAAGTCTTGACCAAGGTACCAGTTCTTGGTCCTGCTGCTGCAACTGCTTCCCTGTCTACGTGGTTCACTCAATGAATTCAACATAAATAATGAGATACCAAAAAAAATAGAAATGATACTTTAAACATCAAGAAATTAACAAAAAATCTTTGGGTCACATTGATGAAACTTCAAGTTTCTTCTACAAGCAATAAAACTACTTATAGCCTGTCTTTTTCCCCTCAGGCACATAGATGCTGACTAGGTTGAAAGACACAAGCACTAAAGAACCAGCAGAACAGAGAAATCACTAAGTGAATGCCGAAGTTCAGCAATTGAGGGGAAAACAGAATTTTAGCCAGTCCGTTAAAAACAACACTGATTTTTAACTTCATACTGATAGTAGTGACTACATATTTTAAAAGACTATGTTGAAGTAAAAATGGTATCTCCTTCAATTGCCAAATAAAGAATGAAGTCTGTATCATTCCCTGAAACCTGTCAGAGGTCCTTTAGCAAAACTAGGAAACATCAAATTTGATCTTCTCAGTTCTCCAGAAGGCACAACACAGCATGCATCTCCCATCTGCCCCAAGTGTTCTAGACCTTCTTTTGTAATAAATCAGCTAAATTCGTGTCCTAAGACATGTCTTTTACTGAGTTTTAGCTTCTACAGTCAATTCCTAGCCAAATATTTCACTAAACAAAGAGGGGAAAATGTCACAATAATGTATTTTATGAAGTAGCTCTGTCATGACTGCTAAGTTCCAAGATTATTCTGGGGGACAATAATTCAGTATTTTTGGGGAAAAAAACCAGGAAGAGCCCCAAAAACAGCACACATCTAATAACGACTCAGGCTTGGTCTCAAAAAGCAAGCTGCAGAAATAGCTATGCAAGACCCTATTTGTCAAATTGACTATAGACAGCCAAATCTTTTCAGTTCTGTAGTTACACAGACTTCAATGAGATCTGACTAATTAATTATTTGGCACACATGGACCCAAATGAAGTAGGAATAAATGGATATCACTTAACACAGAAAATCATAAGCTTTTCTTCAAAGCATTAGTAAACTAAAGCAGTTGTATTTCTTTCTCAGCCAACAACCAAAGGGAAAAAAAACTATTCAGCTAGCTGAGTTAATTGTACTGGTCTTTCACTTCCAATTTCAGGCTTTAGCATGAGGCTTTTAACAGATACAGTGACATTCCAGAATTATGTTGTGGGTATTTTCCAACTAGACATAAGTGATAAATTATGACATTTGTACATTCCTCTGATGTTTCAAATTAAAGTCCCCATAAAATAAGTAGAAAGTACAACGAGAATCCCAAATACGAAGGCCATTCATTAGGACTTGGTATTGAACTGATGCCAACTGGCTGTAGCATACTTCAAGGGGAGAAGAAAAACAGCACTATCAGATATAAACTGTCTGTGTTGTGAAACTATGTCACAAAAGGTTCCAGTGTCACTTTTTTTAAACAGAAAGAAAAAAAATCAGGCCTTGACTCAATTCCAATGTGGTTGATGACTCTACAGATCCATTCATGAACCATAAATTCTGTTTACTTCCCAGTCCCATTTGCTTTGCAGAATTGATCTTCACTCAGAACAGGGTTACTTTTGAAGTAGTGGAATGATCTATGTGTTGTAAGAAACTTTGATATCCTTTCAAGATAAATGCCAATCTAATAATTTTAATAATTATTTGTATCCCTCCAGGAAAAGAATGTAGTTTATGTTAAAGCTTCTGGTTCAACAGTTATCTGCTATTAAAATGCATATAATCCTGAACACTCTGTAAGCTGAAATGAGTTTTGAATTCTACTAAGATACAGAATCCCTTCTGTACTGTCATTCTCCACTGTTTCAATGTTCACAGACACAGTTTTGACTGGAGGGTGAGGAGAATTTAGTAGCAGAAGGAACACCAGCACCAACTGCACATCAACCTCCAGTTTACCCACAGAAAGGGAATATCTGCTTGCCTGTCATATGAGTATCAGCCTTGTCTAAACAGTTTCCTGATCTGAAACATCACCTACTACTTAGAGCCTTAAAAGAAAAAAGTCCTAGAAAATAACAAGAAATTACATTAGTTGGCTTTAAAATTTCTTTTTCAAAATGGAGAATCTTACAATTGCTTTTACTGGGAAAAATCCAACAGCTGCCTCCACTGTGTTAGGTCAGCTTGTACAATTTGTTTGCTTTCATGCAGTATAAAGCAACTACTGCATGGTTTGGAAAATAAAGCAGAAACATATCCCAAAAAAGGGTGAGCCTGAGTATTTTATTGTACTATTTGCTAACTCTTGGCTTTTGTTACTTCCAAACTTTTATTTACTCAGTAATTTTGAATGCTCTATGCATTTTCTTTCACCTGCAAGCTTTGGGTAATTCTTTCCAAATATATTCAAGACCTCTTTATGCTGTCAGAAGATAAAAGCCAATGCTGGCTGTCTACATATATTTGATTATATACTTTGTGTTAGCTACAACAGAGAAACAAAGTCCACTCATTTTGACCATCCCACACTCACTGCCTCCTTCAATGCATTCCTCCTCACCAAAAAAATCTGAGCTTGACCACAGCAATGTTTCCAAACTATTTTCCATTTCAGAGACAAAAAAAGCTGACATTGCAGTATTTTTCTGTGACTCTGGGCATCTCTACTGCCAACTCAAACATTCAAGAATCATCCTCTTTCAGCCTGATTATTTGGGACTCATCTGCTATTTGGCACAAACATTGAAAGACCCAGAAGAGTCTTCTGCAAGCAGCCATATCAAACGTGTTTGGTTTCTTGATTCAGCAATTGGCAGCCACACTTCAACTCACAGGAGAGAGAGCGCTCCAGGGATTTACTCTTTGTTAGATACACAGAACTGTAACAGGCACAAGCAGCTCCCTGGCAGTGCTCCATGGGTGCAGCCTTTCTGCTACACTACCTTGTAGTAAGCCTCACCTTTTCATGAATATATCATACACAAAATTAACTGTAATTTGGCTTTGCTAGTTTTCTGCTGGCTGCACCTTTGCCTCAGGGAGTGGGTAAGGGGAAAAAAAATAAAAGAGACAGGAATGTTTCTGCATCATGCCCAATTTATTTAGCTTGTTCTGTCATAACATTAGTCTAAACCAATTCTGCCAGGGACAGCTTCTCAAGCTTATATTTACGGCTGCACTCTGAGACTGCCATGATAGGTAAACATGGCTTGGTTTGTTGTTCGGAACATCCTGAAATTTAGAATTATATTAGAGAATGACAATTATAAACCTTTCCCAGACAACCCAGCTTATCTTCTTCTCCCAAAAATTTAGCATTCCATCCCACAGCTTCTGGGAGTATAAACCTTGCAGGAATCTATCCAGGGACCTATCTCTACTTACAACCTTGAAGAGGAGAAGGAATACACCCTTATCAGGTTTTCAGATTACAATAATGCAGGGGCAGAGCTGCCATTAGGGGCACTTTGGCAGGCCAGAGGAATGTGCCCATGACGTACACAGATAAAGAGGAAAGTTTCACATTTGAGGTTTTGAAGGATATAATGTTGAATCCCTGTTCCAACAGCCCAGAAGGCAATTAAACATGTTATTGTAGTAGCTCAGGGTTAGTATCAAATACCTGCTGAGCTTTTGTCAAAAGTCCCTCCAAGAATATTCTGAGAAACCAACCTTGTATCTTCCAATGACACTTGACCAGATTCCTCATCCACTATGATTTTACAGTGATCTCCAGACACCAACTTGTTGCCAGGGAAAGACAAATCACAGCCTTAAAAAGAAAGCAGATTTTCCAGCGTGCTTAAAAATATACATTACACAGTTAGATCAGCATTTTACATGGCTATAAATGCAACACAAACTGACTCATGCGCATCTGCAAGAGTTCAAAACTTCTACTGTCACACAGGCAGCAATACAGTCTAGTGTGAGGCACATAAATACAACTGGTGAGATAGCCCCATGTGCTGATACATACACTTAAAGAGGTTTCAGTTCCCTTTTGCCCCCCAACCCTGGCTTGACAGATGGAAATTAAATCACAGGTACTCTGTTCTTGAGTGGTACAGAAATAACTCCATATGTATCTGAAGTGCTCAGTTTAACTCCTAGAGGCACACATCTCATAGGCCTCAGGTCTTTTTCAACATCATTGTGATGCTGTTTCATTGGATTTAACGTCTGTTTTATTCTGCGTGTATTGGTGGGAAGTAGTAGGAACCAATAACTGATTAAAAAAAAGTAAAAAAAATTAAAATTATTATCATTGTTCTATATTATAGCCTTTTGTTTGTTTTTAATAGGGAAGCTTTCCTGATATCTGTCGACAGCATTATTATGTTAATAAAGCTGAAGGGAATTACAAATCCAGGATTAAGATTTAGGGATACAAAGGAGAAGTGTCATGACAATGTCATACAAACCTGCCTACCTACAACTCAAGGGCTCTGAGAAAACCTAGTCTTTTTACATTACTTTAACATTGAATATTCAAAGCAGCACTCAAGGTTCTCCACTGATCTCTCACAAACGACTCAAAGTACTTGCTTACACCAAAGTTATAATTAACAACCATGATTCCTCTCCACCTATGCACACTGACCTCAGCCTGCCCAACAGATCCAGAAGGAAAGTAGTACCCACTGCCTCAAACAAGCAATTCCAATGCTCCTGAAGAGTAATAAGTATTTCTGATAAAGTCACAATTTGGTATTCTAGTGATCATCCATTTTATTAGTCCATTAGCAAACAGCTATGAAAACAACTGAACACAAAAGAATTCACTTTTTTTTCTGCCAGACAACCCTCAAACAGACATCAGCTTGAAGAATTTAGTCATAGCTTAATGATAAGCAATCTCAATAGATATCACCAACCATAAATTTGCAAAACATTTTTCCTTCAAGAGATTACCTGCCTTTCTCATAGAGCTATAGCATCTGGTGTTCACAACTATTTACAGGAAGTGACTGATCAGCCAAATAGCTTTAACTGATGAACAGGAAAAAGAAAATTACCACTGTCAAGGCAGAATAAAAGGAAGTTAAAACATTTCAGTCCTTGTTTCAAATACAACAGGCATGAAATCCTTTAAAATAAAGGCAAGTAGTACAAGCCCTAGACTCTGGGAATAAAGCTTTCAAATTGACTCTGAGAAACTTTCAGTACTTGTTGGCAGTCTTTATATGGCCAGAAGAATTAAGGGCTTTTATGTGGGTGTTTTCTTTTCTGTGAAGCAGAAGCACTTTGCATTGCAATTCCAACTTATTTTAACCACAGAAACGAAATGAGAATGTAAACAGGCCCAAAGCACCGAAACTTCTGAATCAACAATCGGTTTTCCTTATTTATACAATCTGCCACAGACTACCTAAAAGGCACATTCACTTCAAAACGTGCCCGTGTCACAGGTTACTGAAACAGAAAAGGTCAACATAAAACTACTTATTCACATAGCCAAGAGGTAAATCAGGAATAAGGGGTGGCAGTAACAAACGCAAGCACCTCCAAGAGCTGAAAGCATCAAACCCAACTAGTTTCAGTCCTCCTTCCAATGCTGTGAAGGCCAGGAGGGAGGATGGCTGCTGTCCCCCGAACACCGCCCTAGGCCAGCGCAGCACGTCCCTGTCCCACCTTTCTTCCGCCCAATGGTCCATTCTCTTTTCAGCAGCAGGACGTGCGGCTCTGCCTCATCAGCACCCAGCCGGATCAGCTTCCCCCAGGGCTGCGGCTGGCTCTGCTCGCCTCCTTCCGACTGCTCCATTTGGATTCACATCTGACAAACACAAACAAAGCGAACCCAACCCCCATCATCACACGCCAGCCGGGGGGACCCAGGGTTCCCTGGCACCCCCGGGGGCCAGGCCCCGCGCGCCGCTGCCCCGCAGCCC
>VZTR01012405.1:943-139387 GCA_013400775.1 Chaetops frenatus | reverse complement strand
TGTCAACAGACATTGCCCCATCAGCTGATGCGGCCGGGGCGGGCCCGCGCCCCCATTGGCCGGCGAGCTGCAGGGGGCGGGCCTTCCACCGCCCACCACAGAGCCGTGCGGTGCCGGCCGGAGCGCCGCCGCTTCCGGTGAGGCCGAGCCGCGCGCCGCCCATAGGGAAAAGCGGGGCTGCGGAGGGGCTGAGGCGGCGGCTATGCCCGGGCGGCCATCTTGTGTGTGGGCAGGAACAGGCGAACTCTCCGCCATCTTTGTTACGGGCAGATCAATATCCTCGCTGCGAGTGCGTGCCGGCAGCTGGCTGAGGTCGTTTCAGCGGTCACACCCGGTGAAAAATTGGGTAGTTTAACTCTTGAATGTTGAGCAGTCATTGGTTTGCCAGCAGGGGCTAAAAAAAGAACATACGTGCTGTTTCAGCGCCAGGCCCGCTGCCCGCTGAGGGGGGTTCACGCACGGAGGAAGCAGCCCCAGTTTTGCTCAGGAGACTCTGACAAACTAAACCCTGGCAATATCGGGGACAAAAGCAGGCAACAGAGCTTTCCGAACCTTCAGAATCGTCACTTTGCTCTTTGTTGTCGCATTGACCACCTCATTTCCCTGTCCTCCATTTGGTGGTCCTTCCTGTAGAACAGTATCACTACTATCCACTTGTTGATCTGCTTGTTGACATTGGTTTAGTTCCTTCTTCCTGGGACTTTTGTATCACGTGCACCATAATTTTTTTAGACTAATTAACACCCTGGATAAAGTAGCTTCCTAACCAAATGAATTGTGGTCCTCTTGCACAGCATCAGTAGCATCCTTCTACTGATGGATTCCTTTATCATATTCATCTGAAGGACTCTGAACAGTTTTATGTTCATTGAAACAAAGGAAAAAAGAAGCTGAGCTATCCTGGATGTTCCGATTAAATGAGAAGACAAAAGAATGGAAACAAACCACTAAAACCAAAACCACTTGCAATTCTTGGCACTGATACTCTCACTTTGTTCACAGGCTTGAGCTCTCAGATTTTGCTGTTTTACCTTTCCTGGAAGCCCAGCAGACCCCTCAGCCACAGAAATCTCCCAGTAACACCAGCCCATGCAAGACAGCTGGACAGGGCCACTGATAGCAGCAAAATTATTCAAATACAGCGGTGTTTGGATCTGCAGTTTTAACTGATACCTAACACAGTATTGCTCCACAGTCCCAATTGTATGAATCCCAGGTGAGGGGAAAAATACATAAGCACACATGAGTCAAAATTGATGCATGTACTTTAGAGCTTTGTGTTATTGACCTTAGTCTATAACTCCTCCCTTAGTAATAATACTACGAAAAAATGGTTCTTTGAGACCTGAATGTCTACATTCCTCCAAAAGGATTTGTTTGTTAAATACCCTGTTTGCTTTCAACTTTGTCCTCACTGAGGAATAGGGCCTTTTATACATCTGAAGAGAAGCACATCAATGGAAGCTACAATCACTCAAAAGCATTGTCATCGTGCTTCATTTTTATTACCACTCACAGTGACTGGTAATTGTTATCTCTGAGTGGCAGAGGAAAACATCAGCACATGGGAGATTCAACTAACAGCCCAACAACCAAATCTTTTGTGTAAACTGTAGCATTAGCTGAGGGAGGAAGTTGTTTTGTTATATTGTGGCATTGAGAAAACGTATTTCCCAAATATTCCTGCCAAGAGATCCCTCTGCAATCATACCAAGGAATTACTGCACCTTGGTGATAGCACAGAGCAAGCAAACGATTGGTTCAGCTCCTGCAGCTCTCCCATAGTATCCATGTAAAAAGACAGCAAGTGAAACATACAGCTAGCTTAACGAGTCCTGTGTGGATAGGAGACTCAATTAAAATTAAATTATACAACAAATTAGGTTTTAAATGCTGCACTGCTTAGCCATCCAGACAAATAATAATTAGAGACGTACTGATCTGCTATGTGCAGTTGACTGCTGTAACTGCTCTCCATGTATGCTCACCACACTCCCAGCTCAGGGTAGTTTTATACCACATTCCGAGTAATCCATCTCTCAGCAGCCCCATTTTGTACTTGTCACCCTCCTGAGCTGGGCAGAATGGACAGGATCTCTTTTATAGAGACCACCTTTCCCATCTGTTCCCTCAGTTAATGTTTCTTTAGCAATATACCTCCCCCTCTTCTTTGTTCCTAGACTCCAGCTCATTATAGATGGAATTAGTTTTCAGGCTCTGAACTGTGTAGGTACACGTATATCAGGAGAAAGGAAGTCACAAATATTACTTCTTTTTTTCCCTACAAGTAGTGATACACATACCAGCAGTTTGAAAATACCCCGTGATGAATTGATGGGTACAAGCTAGAAACTGTCACCTCTAATACTGGTTCTAGCAAAAGAAATTTAGGACATCCTTACAAAGTACAATATAAAAATCAGTTCAGTTGAAACCTAAAGGCAGCTACTCAAATCATACTGTAAATGTTCAAATGCATTTGTATTGCATTAATGTTTGAAGCTCTCTATCACCCTGTTATAGATAACATTCAGAAAGACTGGTGCTATTTAATTTTCTCCTCATTTTTTTTTCACCTCTGGAGAAAGCAGTACTAAATTCTTAATATCAGATCTGGCAAAAGCAACTTGGAAAATATGTTTCACTATTAAACTAATAACAATGTGTTCTGCATGGAAAATAAAGTATTTAAAATCATCCTAAGCCAGCAAGAGTAATGTTATCCCACAGCCATCTTCAGCTGTGGTTTCTGACTGCTGGCTGCTTGTCTGTGGGTAAGGAAAAAACAATTTTGTAGTGCAAAAGAGAACATACCAAGGACAGGCTTTTACTCAAGCATTTTTCCAAATACTGATAGCCCAGTCCTGCAGATAATCTATGTTTCTGCTATGCTGTAAATGAGAATACACTACTAACATGAAGGGTTTTCCAAGTCAAGCAGCCAGCCCCGCACTTCTTCCTTATTTTGTGGTAGAGAAAGGAAGGCATCACATGGAAAGGACAGAAGAAAAGTGTCACTTATGTCCTTTTTCTTATGCCATTAATCCAGACATCCATTACTGACCACTGCTGGTGTTTGGGATCCTTTCAGACTAGGGAAAATCAGCATGGAATTACCCATGAGTTACAAGGTTAAGCAGCAATGAGTTTCAATACCTCCAAAGGAAGGAATTCCTGGGAAATTCAGAGGACCTTCCAGGAAAACAAACAAAACCAACACACCAAAGTCACGCACAGGGGAGCTAATGAAGCAGTGCAGTTCCCAGGGAGAAGATCCTCTCAGCAGGGATCACGGCTGAGCTGTGTTGCTGTGGGAGAAGGAGCAATGAGGAGAGGCTCCTCTGTGCCCAGCTGATAAACAGAGATCAAAAATAATGCAATTGTTGTTCCCACTTCCCCAGTGAGCTTCACTGAATGTAGCACTTATCAACAACATTCCCAGTTGTCTCTGAAACCACTTTGAAAATGCAGCCAGGTATTTCCCAAAGGGAGTGAATAATAATAATTTAAAAGAAACCTTATGGGCACTTCTTTTTAGAAATTGCCAACAACTATTTTGTTACGTTCAAATGGAATTTTAAAGCAGTATAAATACACCTTTTTATCATTATTTAGATCCTTCTTTCCTTGCAGGCTGGTGGGGGAAAGCAGTTCAAGTTCTTGCCTTTGGCAGTTTTTAGTTTCCAAACATCAAACTCTGTGGGTAGATTGCAAGCTCCAGCAGATGGTCTCTTCTAACAAGGAAAGCCATTCCACTTGATCAGAAAAATCGAACTATTCCTAATAGCCTTAGGAATACCAAGACATGAGTTTGGGTTTTTTTGTAGACCCAGGCATAGCCCTACAGTAAAGTCTTCCCCCATCTTACCTGACCTGAGCCCACCCTAGCCACGAGCATATGGACATACACAGACTCTCACTTTTCTTGGACCAGATTCAAACAAACCTCTTTAATGGTTCTTCTTGTTATTTATAGGTGACAGTCCAAGTTTTCGTTTGATCACGTAATTCATGATGTTTGAGAAATCCTCCAGCATTTCCCCCGTAAGTCTTAGATTGACGTGTTTAGTTTAAGGAAGAAAAAAATTGCATGTATTATCTCAGGATGAAAAACTGCCTACAGAAAAATTACATTAGTATTTCTGCAAAAAATCCATAGAAAATTGGGAAAATTTACAGTCTGGTTAAATAATTTATTTTATTAAAGGGGATTTTTAAAATATTTCTTTCCTTTGAGTGTTTTGGAACATACTTCCTCCAGGGGGTGCCAGATTAACACCACTGGAAAAGAAAAACGTGTGAATCATCCACACCAAGGACAGAACTGTCTATCCTGCACATTTCAAAGTACCTCATGAGTGATGCACCCCTCCAGTCTGAGCCAAAGGCTCCAGTGTCCAGAGTGAAATTTTTCAGCTGTTCACTTGTAAAACTCTCCTGAAATCGGAAACTGCTGACTGGTCCTACAATTAATGTCACACACATTCTCTGCCAAGTTCAGATAGGACACATCCCTCAGAAAACAGCTTTAAGAGCTGCTCAGTGGAGAAATACATCCATCTAAGCCTTTGAAAAAAGAGACCTTGGGGAGGGAAGAAGTAACAAATGAGTGGCAGCTGTATGTAGCTTCAACCAGCTTATGAATAAGGACAGAAACCTGGACACAAGAACTAAAATAATACACAAAAGCTGGAGAAAACATGGTCAGGAGTGTCATCAGGTTTTCTATAGGTCTGCAGGGAATGTCAGCTATGAGTAGGATGTCTGTAAATGCCATTAGAGCAGGGGAGAAGTTTCCCTGGCTCAGAAAGTAGAAATCTATCACTTAAAACAGAAACTTTGCCCTGAACAGGTGACTATTTTACTCTTAGGGAAACTGATTTAATCACTATTTCCAGACAAAGGAACAAGAAAAAAAGAAAATTGTTGAGAAGTCATATAATAATATCAAAACCTTTTCAACATTTGGCTGCTCATGTTTTTCTTTTATCTACACAGCAGCTAAAATAATCACATAGTCAAGCTATTCTGGATCCTGCAGAAATATTACTGAAAGAGTGCCTGGTTATCTTCTACTTGACAGTAAAATCTCTGCTGTATAATTATTTAGTGGAGAAAATTTCTGTGAGACTCCAATACTAAAAGACAAAATATCTAATATATACTTAATTTGTCCTCTTGCAAATTTACTTTTCTTACTTTGATATTAGCAACAACAGTCAATGCTAGCAATGAAAACCAATGTAATTAATCCATAATTTCATACAAGTGTGGACATTGTCAGAATGAAAGAAAACCCTGAATATTGTATTAATCCATTATTGGAGTGATCCTGGACCCAGGGCTATCAGTTAACATCCTACCAAGATGCAGAAGAGCTGCTCATTATTCCAAAAAATCACCTCACTCAATTCCCAGCTGCATATAACAGTGGAGCTCCAGTGCAGTCACTGATAGGCAACTTGGCATCAGCTAAAAATATGATCATTTGTCTGGACTTTGAATTGCAGTGGAAGCACAGTGAATTCATGAACCAAAACCGTGAGTGCTGGGAGTGATTTCTGTGACCAAGTAAGGAGCTATGCCTGGTGTAGGGACTGACACGGAGACACAGATAAGATTTAGAAAGCACTTGCAATCACTTGCACTTGCACATACCTGGAAGTCTAGCAATGGTGTTTGTACATGATAACATGCCCTAAATTGTGTGACCTTCAGACTAGACACTGGGATTAATGGATCACTTTACTTTATTCCTCACTTTCTGTCAATGCCATATCCATCCTGGAGATACATTGATATTTTTGTTTGGCATTACCTTTGTAGATGCAGGCTTGCACTAAGCTGGTTTAAGCTGAACTGTCCTGTAAGAAAGGGAAGGGCCTGTCTTCTGTGTCCTGCACAGAAACAAAAGGTCCCATAACGTCTTGTCTGGCTTATTACTGGCAGGGAGTCAACCCTGGGGGATGTGGCAACATTTTCTATTTGTTATTTGATTTCTTAAAAATCCCTGCTGTGGATATTAAGAGCAAATCGGCCATAATTCAGGAGCAGTAGATCTGATGGACAGTGAGATGGAAGGTTTCATATTAAAGCCTTAGGAGGCCAAGAAGAAAATTGAAAATCTGGAAGTATTGGCTGATGGGTACTATACTTTCATTATAAAGAACACCAAGTTCTATAAACCTCTTGGCAGGAGGGATAAGAGCAGAATGAAAACAGTGACCTTGAGATCAATGTCAGGCTAGAGAATAGTAGGTTTACAACAGGGGCCAAGTAAAGGAGAGGAAGAGGAAATGCAGGTCAAGACATCATCTTCAACTTCGACCTCGTTCTTGGCACTTCTGATCAAAAAATGTCCACATTTATAGTTTCTTTCTGCAAACCAAACCAGATACATGTTTTCTCTCCATCCATGAAGCTGGAACACCTAACTAGGTTATCTTTGCTTTGCATCTTCACTGGTGCATTATTCTCCCTGGTTTTGACATCTGGTGTTTAAGACCCTTCCTTTTCCTAGCCAGCAGCCTACTTTGACCAAATAATTTTCTATTTACAAACCTCCTTTGATTCACCATTTTTTAGTGCAGCAAGGAAAAAGCTATTCTAGTAATTTTCCAAGACTTGTTTTGACCCCAGTCTATTCAGCCTATCATTTTAATTAACATTTAGGAGTCAAAGCCCACCTCTTATCTGCCACATTGCCAGTCTGTATCACCTCTTTTTTCCATTTTCCCACATTTCCCCCTAAGCCTGGTCTCAATCTGAAGAAATTGTATTGTAGAACATTATTTAGGGTAGGCTTTGAGAAGCCAAAAAGCATGTATTTTCTGCTAGCTAACTCTGGAGGAAACTGGCTATGATTTATGGGGGTGCTAAAACACCCACAGCTCAGCATTCAAAGCCACTGAGAGCATGGGACAGCATGGGTGTTGGCACACTATCACCATGTGGTTTTTCATATGTAAACCCTGGCTACTTAAACACCCTGCAGTCAGCTTTGACAGACTGTAAAGCACTGGAAGTCACAACCCCAAGATATTGGTCTCATTACTCGTTTTATGGCATGCTCATCTTTTACAGCAGTATGTATGTGGAGAAGCAATGGTTCGAGAGCTCACCTCAATCATTGGTTTGCAGAGCCTGGCAAGCCCATGATAAACTTCTAAAGAGTCTGAAAAAAGTGATTGAGAAAAAGAAAATTCATATGTTCCAGACAGCAATCTACATATGTGAAATTCCTAAAAGAGTATGCACTACCACTGGAAATTTCTTTAGGGGTCCACAAATCAAAAAAGGTTGAAAAATCACTGACCTAAATCTTCTCTTGCAACAACAAAATGGCCTAGAACTGCAGCAATATGAGAACTTGGCACTAGGAAATGGCATGACAGCTAAGCAGCACAAAGTCTCTGCAGCTTCTCACACAGTGGAAGCAACCAGGACAGGCACATGTCTGTTTTGCCTTTGTAAGTACTTGTTCAGAGATTAGTGTTAAAACAGACACAGAGAATAAAAAGGACAGCATGTCTCAATGCTAACTAAGTAATCTTACTACAGATTACTGCATGCAACAAATTTGGAGATGGGTATGTTCCTTATACAGATTGGTCATTTCCAAGGGCGAGCTTTCACTAATTTGAAAAAGAAAAATCAGACAAGCACAATCCCTGTTAAGGCATCATGTCAATATTTCAGTAGATTCTCTGGAAATAAGCTTGTTTCTGTGCTAATTTTTCTTCTGGCAGGACCAATTCATTCTTGGCCTTTACTAGCTGGTCTTTTACATTTGATTTAAAATTGAATTTGGGCCTCTGGAGATATCTGATGTCAGCCTTCCTAATGTAGTGTCAACATGAAGACACAGAGATAAAAAGTCAGTTTCACTTAGAGTTTCCTTTTTCCAGGATCTAATCTTGATTTTTCACTCTCTCACTTTTGCAGTCTGGATCATTGCATCTTCTTGTGAGTCACATTATGCAAGAGGGCAAGAGAGTGCTTAGCCAACCTCCCTGGTTTATAGGCAGGGTCACTAACACAGCTGGAACACATATTTATGCTTCATGATATCACCTCATAAAACGATCACATAGCAGACAAATTTTAAGTGCATATTGGAAAAGCAGAAACTCTGGGGTCAGGGTGGCGCAGAGTGGAGGAAGGGTAAATGTAGGCTACAATGAGAAATAATGAGACTCACTTTGCTGGAGGAAATGGTCAAACATTAGCATTTCAATAGAAGAGGTCAAACCATTTCATCCAATACAGGATGTCATTCCCTGCAGACCAAGCTAATACAACCCATAACATCTGTACTCTGTACCGTACTTTTAAAATATGACATCCAAACTGTCCACAAAGACTTCTATTATCCCTTCTGCCTCCCCCCTGGCCCAAAATGCGGTCCGTGCTCATCTGGATCATATGAATGAAACAACTGAAAATGGGGCAGAAAAGACAAAGAGCAAGAACACAGAATACCTCAGAGGTGTTAAGGAAAACTGTGTAGCCACACAGCTCAGGTCTTTCATAACACACACACAAAGAAAGACTGAATTGCAATTTTTGGACAACCTTAGTTCTATCCCATCCAGGCAGGTTCATTTACTCTTTTCCTGGAAGTGCAAAAATGCTGTGACCAAAAAAACCCCAAAACCCCAACCCTCCCCCTAAAACAACAACAAAACCCCCTAAACAAACAAACGACCAAACAACAAACAAACAACCAAAAAACCATACAAAACAAAAAAATAAACAAGCCGGAAAACACCCCAAAAACATAAAAATCAACCAAAACCCTCAGGAAAACCAACACAAACCAAACTCACTTCCCCCTGCATTTCCCAATCTGCAGCACATTCATGGTTCCAAACTCCTAGAGACACAAACTTTTGCTACCACCACCACCACTGCCGAGCAAAAAGTAAAGCTGCTTTTTGCAGCGTCTTGCTTAGCATCTTATATTTCTCAAAGGCAGTCGAGGAGGTACTTTGTTCCAGGTCTCAGACATGGCAGTTGAGACAGGATTTTATGCCACAGGTGGAACATCACCTTTCTGCCATGCTGCCTATAAACAAACAAACCAACCAACCAACCAACCAACCAAAAAAACCTCATGTTCAGATGAGCTGTACAGCTGTTCAGTTTTGCAGAAGTCTTGTGAATTTTCCTTGATGCTGTTTTCTCCTTTGCTTACTCCAATGTCTAATTTAACACCCTCTATTTCACTGTTCTCTCAGCAGTCACTACCCAACAGCACATCCTCCCATCAGCTTAGCAGTGTAAACCAGCCAAGAGCACATTAAACATTTGATTGGATTCAGCTGGATCTTTTTGCATTGTGGGAAGAGCAGACAAACATTTGAATAGAGTTTCTGGGTGTTGGTCTGGACATCCACATGAATCCCTTGCCAGAAAGAGAAAAAGCAGCACCACATTTTTCATAGTGCTTTTCTTTAATGACATTTCCTTCCTTCCATTAAGCAAATGTCCAGGGAAGATAAATGAATTGCTTTGTATATCTAGAGGATCTCTGAAACCCTTGATCCAGCCTAAGTGTGCAAGAATGAGAAAAATAACCGGGAGCTGAATGGTGGAAGGAGATGTAAACACAAGTTCTCAGACTGAAAAAAATAAAAGAGCTAGAAAATGGAGGCATGGCACAAGAAAATAACTCAGACATGGGGATACTCCAAAATAACACAGCTGCTAGAGGAGAAAAAACCGACACAAAAGGATCTCATGCAGCAACAAAGGAGAGTTGATGTTCGGCAATGCACAGAAATTTTAATACTGATGTGTAAAATTAAACCATGACAGCAGAACAGGCTTATCTGCAAGCGTCACGTTACTTCCCCTGAGATCACTACCTTCCCACTGGTGCTTCTGTCATCTTCTCCTCCCCCCTCCAAATCTCACTTGACCTGAATTCTCATGATTTGACTCCATAATCCTCTGGTTTCCACTGTATGCACACAAAAGATTATTGTACAAAAGCGAATTCCCAGGGCCTTGGGCTTTGCTTCCCATTTAGTTAAAGAATTATCCTACAGTAGTTTAGGTGCTGGGAAACTTGTCCTGTAGATTATTGCCTACAGGGCAAATGCTGAGGAGGCTGCTAACGAGAGAACAGATGTTCAGTGGCTTATGAGCCTTGCTGAATGTAAATATCTTCAGCAGACTGCCTGTCAATAAGCCTCTGCCTGAGAATCAAAAACCTTATGGACAAAATTCACCCCCTTTATAAATGCATGGGTTTAGGCAGAATTAAACTGAGGAAGAAGCTGTTCCTTCATCTGCACCAGAGAGCCAGAGTTTAAAAGCTTGTATAGACATTGAGACTGGATGTCATGAAAAGTTAATTTTTTAAAATAAAACCTTTCCTCTTTCCAAGGGAAAATGCAGCTCTTGGAACTGCTATGACACAGCAGGCCTAAAATAAACAGATTTCACTGAAAATTTGATATTAGGAGTGAAAGATTTTACAGTGACTGGATTTCTAAACGTTTGTCTCCATAAAAGGATGTTCTGCTTACAGAGCTTCAGTAGGTGATGTCTTTGCAGGGAGCAGTAACTTAAGGGGGTGGCTACCCCTGGACTATCCTGAGCACCACTGTGCATCCCTGCACACCTCTCTGCCTCCTCCCTGTGACACCTGTAAGATCTTAGACAGTCTCCTAGGCAAAATGTGGAAAGAGTTTAAGCCCCCTCTTCCAATCTTCTGAACACCTGCAAACTTTCAGCCTCCAAAGCAGTACTATTCTCTCCCCATTGCCTGATGAGTGACCCTCAGAGCAGGTACACTCCAGTGAGGGCGGAGTAGCTGATCACAATCTGTTGATGCTTCTGAGTGGATTTTTCTTTATGAGGTTTCTTGACCAAGATATGCAAGGATGACACTTGCCCTCAAGCTTTACCCCTTCCAGCCACCCTTCCTGGGACAAAAGCAGGGTGACCTTGCTCTGCACCTCGTTTTTGCCATGGCAAAGCTCAGTCGTACCTACATTGCTGGAAAGCAACGAGTTCTTGCTGGTCACAGATTGTCATTTCACTGCTGAAGTGTAGTAACTGCACTCTGGTGTGAAGTTGTTTGGTACAATTTTCAGGATCCACTAAGCCTGCTGAGTGTGCAACCTTCCTTTGCCTTTGCCAAGTGGTCCTCGAAGTTCCCAGTTATGGCACGAGAAGGGAAGGCAAGTGAGCAGGATCTCTCCTCTGTCATTGAATCCATGAAACCATGAAGGGCCTGTTTTTTTTCTGGGAATCCTCTGTTACAAAGGCATAACCGCAGTCTGAAAAATAAACAAACTCCACCATGTACAACATTTAGCTGAAAATGCTGGCAAGCTGAAATTTGGGAGACCTGGGTCAGCTACTGAACTGTTTTATGATGTGGAACAAATCACTGTGCTGTGTTCCCTCCTGTGTCCCGCCCCAATCAGATTGCCAGCTCTGCACAGACAAGCCTTGAGTTTTATTAAATGTGCATATTCTACTGAGCACACTGCAACCCTTGTCTCAACTAAGGCTTTTAGGTGTTCTTGTAACACACATATTAACACTTAACGGTTCAATCTCCTATGGTGGGAAGTCCCATGAAAAATATTTAGTATTTATATATTTTGTGTATATAAAAGTGATTGGGATTGAATGATGCCACAGAATAGACTGTAATTACAATCTTGTCTTTTGGAGGTAAAGATTTACTACTGCAATGTGCTCACCTCTGGGTGGAGAGCACAGGAGCAGCAGCAGCACTGCCAGGACAGACACCCTGCACCAGGAACAGGGTGGGACTCAACCTGCTCAGCCTTGCTCCTTCCCCTTGCCTTGTCCCTGCAGGCAAACCACAGCTGGCAGAGATGAGCTATCCCAGCCAGATCCTGGCCAGGACACTAAGGTGAACACGGCAGTTCTCACCAGAATTGTCACCATTTATTATTTCCTGAACAAAATCCTCTACAGCACCTCAATGCTCCTGTGGGCACTAAACCTGCACCCACCCAGCCCTGCTTGGCCCTGGAACAGGGCAGGGGCAACAGCAGCCAGGCTGAAGGTGAGTAGTAAGAGGTACATCAGGATGTAAAGATCCATGAAAATATAGAAATATTAGATACTTCAAACCCTGCTGAACCTTATTTCAGTTGCTCCAGTGCTAGGATGAGCTTGTTAGTAGCTGTAATGTTTTGCTCTTAAGCAAAGCTATTTGCACGTTTCTGAAGCCCTTCAGTATCCGTGGGACAAAGAAGGATCTATTGCAGGGCTGCGCATGACGTGCTGGGTTTTGGCAGACCAGCCCAAGATTTACTGCCCCGCCTTGCGCTTCCGCAGCGAGGGGAGTTACGGGTTCCAGGGCGAGCGGTCCGGGGCCACCTGTGCACAGCGGCCTCCCGGCTGTCCTTGTGCTCCGGCGGCACTAGATGGCAATGTGGGTCTTCAGCAGCCCTGGGACGGCAGCCTTGGGGGAGCCCGCGGGGTGGGTACCCCGGGGCACCCCTGAGCATCACCGCGCATCCCTGCACGCTCCTCTGCACCCTGCCCTGTAACCCCCGCAAGACCTCAGGCGGTCCCGTGGGCAAAACGTGGAAAGAAATGCTCCTGGGTGGCTGTCACTGTCCTGTGCCTCCAGCCACTGCCTCCCTTCCCAAATTAGATTTCGTCCGTCTCCGGAAAGAATAGCTGCAGCCGGCAGCAGAGCCGTTTAGCGCTGGCCACAACCCGTGTTCCTGTGGGCGCTGCCCAGCCTAACCTGCTCCTGCTGGGACCCACAGTGCCCATGGCAGACAGCATAGGGCATGAAACCCGTCTGCAGGCAGCCCATGTGCCAGCACTGCACCTGTGCCTAAGCTGTCATCAAGGCCACACACCTGCAGCTCTACAGGCTCTGCTGGCAGGGGCACACCAGCCTGGGCACCCCCAGGCACTGCCACCACTAGCTGCCCTCGGCAGATTTTCTGCCCAGAAAGGGTTAACATTTCCTTTCCTGAGTCCAGGATAACATTTCTGAGAGTTGGTTTCAGGACATTTTATTAATCACCCTTAATCCAGTGAATTTTTCTTTAAAAGGAAGCATTTTTCTTAATAAAAAGTCACAGAGTGAGCCTTTTCTGTTGTTGCCTTTGGATGGAGTTTTATCTGCCAGTCATGGGCAGGTTTTTAAGAGGAAATTTTCAGATGAATGATAAAGGACACCCTGAACTCTGCAACACAGAGATGTTCTGCCACTGGGTTTGTAGTTTCTGTTTAGTTTTTAAATATGCCATGCCAAGGAACATTTAATATTTCAGTTTCAGAATTAATGGGCTTATCTCCTGTCTTACACCTTACTTCTCAGGGTTGCCTCCCCTCTGAGTTCTTTGTGCCCATGGCACAGCTAGAATTAACATTTCACAGCAAGAGCTGTGCTCTGCAGGAGTGAGGGATGTGAACACCGGGCTGTCAGTCCGTGCAAACTCCTCAGCCTAATTTGTGCTGCCTGTTGCACCAGGGACTTACCATTAACTCTGTTGTCATTCCTTGTCTGCTTTAACATTATTGCTTTCAAGATTTCTCTCTACAGGAAAACATCTGTGTTTTGGATTAGTTTCCCCTAGACAGATTTACTTACAGTTTTCCACATTAAATCTCCCTATTTTGTTGCTTTCTAGTCTCTCTAGGTCCTTTTCTTGTTATTATTCCTCCAGGTGCATTTAAAAAATCTCCCCATTTAGTGGAGTCAGCAGAGTGCTCTGGTATCCCAATTTACTCTTTGTATTCAACTATGAATGAATCACACATTCCTGGATGTCCTTCTATAACACAGTGCATTCACTTCCTGCAGTCCTTTGTTTACGGTTCATGCTTTTGTCATCTGCATAACTGTGCCAATACCCAAAAGGATTTAAATTACTGTTTCCATCAGTCACATATGAAAAAGCTATAAAAACCAGAATAACTCCCCCAATTGTTCTGCTTATCAGCCATAATTATATTATCTTTTGAATGTTAAAAGATTTTCCTCTCAGTATCTGCATTATTTTACTAAATATAAGCTTACAGTAGCTTCCAGATGACTATTGATTCCTGTTTGAAAATTGTTAGGATATTTAATTTACACTCTATTTTCTGGCAGTATAATATCAGTTGTCCATTGCTTAGTTTTAACTAGCAGAAAATATTATTTTATCCTTTAATTCATGGATATAACATTATAAATAGGCCCATAAAAGAAATAAAAATTTTTGAGTGGCGCAGTCATGTCTAAAAACAGAATGAAAAGAGATGGTGAGTGAATTTAAAGAGTACTTCTTTCTGCCTTTGTTTTTATCTATATATTGAATTCAGGATGAAAGCATATGTAGGCTGTGTCCCCAAAACACACTTCCCCTTGTCAGCATTCCCCTATTTCATCCAGATATGATTTTATTTTCGACCTTCATGCTCTGAGGTCAAATGCTATGCAACCTGTCCTAAAAAGGAGCAGATCTGGAGGTTGTGCCTGTGCCAACAGCCGGGCCTGCCACAGCCCCTAAAGCTCTCCTTTATGCAAGCCTGTGGGGAAGCTCCCCCTGAAGCACACACGGATGGCAGAGCTGCCCAGAGTGCCAGTGCAGTCCAGTGCATCCCCGTGACTGCAGGACAGCCCCTGTTCCTGGTCTGTACAGCTTTGCTTGGCCATAAATGAGGAGAGGGAGGTGGCTCAGTGCTCACTCCCGGGGCTCCCTGCTGGTGCAGTGATGAGCGCGGCAGAGCACCTTTGCATTATTGTCTGCTTCGTGTCCCAGCACTGCCTTCAGAGAGAGCTACTGCCACTTCCCTCTGCTCTTTTCTTAATGGAGACAGAGCCTACATCTCATGGTCACTCTTTTTCCTGGTAGGTTTGCAATTTGAGCACTACACTATGATTTTCTCCAAGGTCTGGTTCTCTCAAGGCATTTCACTGCTCTTTCTTTTGAATGCACTTGAGAGACAGGACACAGGTACTGCATTCTTCTGACGAGTCACAGGAAGAGGATTTTTACCTTACAACTGGCCTCTTGGCCTATCAGGTTCTCACAGAAACCACAAGACTCTCCAATTTGCAGTATTTCTCCCCAAACTCAAGCACTCCATTGTTTTAATGTGACTGAGACATGACTCTCTCCCCACCAGGAGGTCCCTTCTGCAGGACTTTTTAAATGTTCCTAAGATTCCTTTGTTCATTATTATTTTAAAGTTGAGCATGGGGTCAAGCAGCTCAGTTCCCAGTGTGCTTTCTGGATGATGTGGCCAAGACACTGGTCACACTGGTGTCTACACCAGAGTGTGAATCCATCCTTCGCGCGGGGCAGGATGGCAGTGTGCACCTGAAGACCTTAGCCTGACACTGATCTTGGAGGCTGTTGTGCTTTGCCTTATGCCCATCCTCTAGATCCTCCCACTCTTGCCTACCTTATCTTCGCTGCGGATGATAGTGAAGTGTGGGCACAGTGGAAGTTGGAGATTCACTGTGATCATTTGCAAGAACAATTAGCAAAAGCCTGTGTTCATCTGAGGCCTCCATGGCATGACAGAGTGTAGGGCACGTCCTCCAAATCCCATTCCTGCTCCAGGCTATGCAAAGTCCTGTAGGATCAGAACTCCCAGCTTAGCATTGCTGACAAGCAGACAAAAGCAGAGACAGACAGTCCTCCTCCCTCACCCTTATTCGGCTTTTCCTCCTCCTCCTTCTCCCACCTGTGAGACTTTTGCTGTTAGGGCTTAGTGCATTCAGCTGTCTTCCACCTCCATCATTACTTTGATAACTGATAGCAGGGAAGGTATTACTTAAAAAATCTGTGTGACTGTTAGCACCCAGATTCTAAATAGAATTCTAGATTTGCTAAAATAAACAGGAGATGAAAGATAAGGCAGTCTCCTTGGGGCGTAATTACCTTAAAGGAAGGTCTGTTTGCTAATACTGTTGTTTTGATGTGCTAAACAGTTTGGGCTTAACGCCCCAGCAGATACTAAAACTAACTAATTCCCGATGATGTCATTCCAAGATTACAGAGACTGGGGATGTAAGGGAGGAGTATCCACAAGGCAGTGGTGTGGAAGGAGTGCCCCCAAATCACCCGATGTGGCAGATGGGAGGCTCCCCTTCAGAGACAGCTCTGCTGTCAGCACAACAAAACCTCACCAAGCGATGCCTCCAGGCAGGCGGGTGGCTCTCTCAAAGTCACCTACTCCCTTCCCACCAGCCTGCTCTTGAGGAGATGCTCTCAGGTGTGCAGCAAGGAGAGCTCCTTGCATTCATTCTGCAGGGCTCTTCAGGGAGCTCTTTCTCCCCATTTCTCTCTGTAAGGGGATTCTCTCCCTTTGCTCTGAACTGGGCTGGGAGGACATGCAGCTGGCTTGTAGGCAGCTGGCTTACCTGCGTGTGTGAATCATCTGAGCTGTGTGTGATTGCAGGGTTCCACTATTTTATTTAATTGTCTGCCTGGAAGCATCTTCTGACCTAATTATGCCTGCAGTTGTGTCACTTGGCTTGTCCTGCGTGCGCAGTGGCGTCGCACGAGCAGGGCCCGCTGTGCACATGCTGGCACACAGCTGAGCTAATAGAGACTGACAGTGAGTATCGGGTTTTTTAAGACTAAGAAGTCTCCTGGGGTATTAGTAATCCCCTAGAGGTGCCATTAGCTTATGATAACCACACCTTTGAAATTGTTTTATTGCTTTAATAATGTGGTGGTGATGGAAAATGGGGAACATGCCACATTTATTATTTATGCTGGTAAAAGATGAAAGTTAGCAATTAGAAGCTTTAAACCACAGGTTCTGCAGAACTACATGACTTACATTTATTCATTTTTGGACTGTGCACCCCAACCCTGGGATGCTCTTACTGTCCAGGTTTGTTATGTTGAGCTGCCTACAGAAACCCCGGCAAAGTGGCAGGGCCAGCACAATTAACACTGTAAGATGGATACACATCTTACTGCAGGGATGGGTGGAGATTTCCTGGTGGGGAGCTGTTGGAACAGTGCTTTATGATATCTGAACTAATCTTGTGCTATCATAATTCTGTCTTGCTTAAGTGCTTGCAGCCTCTCTGTGCTGTGCAGTCATGCTGTGGCAGCTGCTGTGAGCATCTGATCCAAACTCGCTGCTTCCCCACAACACTTAATTGGTAAAATTGCCACATAGTGTTTATAAAAAAGTGTGGAAAGAGTGAGCAGAATCTTGGTCCCCAGCACTGTAGAACAGTGGCTCTGCTGCCACACGGCTGGGAATCACATTCTCTCAGCTCAAGGCAACACAGAGAGGATGTATGTTGTACCATATGTATCATGACATCTACAGCTGGGTGGAGCAGCTCTACTGAAGTAAGAGAAGCTGGTGCAGCTAATGGTAGAGTACAACATCAGGCTCTTCAAGGCTGCCATGCTTCCCTAGTGTGAGGTTTTAACCTCAGCAACCAGAGAAAGAGACACCAACACCACAGCAGGACTGAAGGGAAAGTAGAAAAGTTAGGCTTGTCATAAAAGAAAAGTGCCAAGATAGCAACTGTCCGTGCCTGGAGGTGTAATGGAAGCATTTCACTAATCTGCCTTGCAGGCCACTTTCTCATTTCTGTGTGATCTTTCAGTGAGGCTGCAAGTGTGTTTGATTGCTTCACCTTAGGATCAAATAAGCAGAGGGCTGACAGGGTGTTTTATCTGCTGTTGGCAGAAAATGGAGGTGAGGGAGAGCAAGCGAGTGAGTTTCTATTAAGAATAGAGACATTAATGCACCCAAATTTAATTGAAATTGCACGAGCAGGCAAGAAGTGTCAAGCTCTGAGTTCATGCATAGATTGTGTGGGTGTCCTATGTGCTACATTTTGAACATCTGCAGCATGACTATCTCTGCCTTGCACTTTGGTCCTTGCTATGAGCTTTCATGTTGGTTACTGATGTTGTACATCCTTATTTCTATTGTACACCCTTGTGCCCTTTGCCTCGTTGCACTGCACCACTCCCACTTGACAGGCTGTGTGCAGACAGAGCTGAGCCAGGACCTTGTCCATGACTTGGTTTCTCCTTGGCTCCAAAAGCCTCAGTGTTATCAGTGTCACACCCATGCCCTTACCACAGCCTGCAGAGAAACCCCTGCCCTGAAGCAAACCCTGTAGCAAACTAAGCCCAGCTATAGGCTATGTCCAGAGCCTGGTGTTGTGAGTGAGCAACACTGGAATGCAGTACCTGCCTGTGCAGGGCAAAGCAGCATCCCAGAAGTCATTAACGTCCTTCTGTTAATTGGGATCCATGTTGCTCCTTTTGAAGGCTGGTTCCATGGCTTAGCACAGGAAGATTGCATTAACATCAGTCACTGGCACCCACATTATTCAGGCAAGAAGAAACCACTTATGCAGCCTGAGGTCCCAGCCTGCATCCCACACCTGACAAGCTCTCACTTTCCAGGTCCCGATTCACTTTTTGTGTGTGTCTTCCTTAGGGCTGAACATCCCTTCCTAAAGAAACTTCAGATGATTCCAGCCAGGCTGGGGAAGGGTTGGAGCTGGTGCAGTCAGCACTGTGAGTGTGAGATGCTGCCACATACAGAAGGGAATTGGGTTTAGGCCCATTCATTACCTTCTCACATGAACATCACCCTTTGACAAACCCCATGCTTTTGGTTCAGGTTATTCCTGTAAGGCTGGAGCTCAGCAATCCCCATGGGCAAAGCTTGGCCTGGAGACAAGTCTTTGTTTTCCTCAGGGCTGTTGCCAGCCTTGACTAGGCTCAGGGACCTTCCCTGGCAGCAGCAGTAGGACAAGGAGCCTACCCTCACTTGGAGGATTGTGCTGTGCAAGGAAAAAATGTTTCTGGCTCTTCTCATGTGTATTTGGGGCAGAAAGAAGGTGTAGTTTAGATTACAGCACTGCAGCTTTATCTTTGTTTATCAGTTTATCTGCTCCATGTAGCATAACAGCCTTAAGTCCTTTTAAACCCTGACATCAATATGTGGTGATAAGATAACACTGGTTATCCTGTACTGGTTGCTCTAGATAAGATAAACCCTTTTATGCTTTAAAACTGGACTCAAAGTTTTTGCTATGTTTTCTTTTCCTTTTAGTGTAGCAAACTCCAAAACATTTTATTTCTAAGGGAGTTGTATTTGTTAAGAGCAGATAAAAATAGTACATATCATAAATGAGACTTTCCAAACTTGCCTGAGGAGCATGAAACATTTTCTTTCAAAGACTAAATAGAAATGAGCTAGTAGGAGGTAGATTTCAATGTCTTAGAAAATTGTTGGATTAATTAGAAGCTAAAATTATTCCAACTAAATGGTCGTGCCTACATTTATTTTGTCAGAAGTATGTCCACACAGTGATATTTCAGCAGCAGTGGATGTTAATTTTAAGGTGGTTACTTTTAATTAACATGAAATAACTTTGGTAGTATTGCTTGAGACAGCAATAGCTTGCATTTAAAGCTGGGACTGAATATCTCTGTACAAGCCAGCATATCCATAAATCTACAGCACTGACTCTTCAAGTAGAGACTATATCTTCAGAGAATTTAGAGATACATCCATTAATTAGTGATTTAAAATTAATAACTAGGTCCTCTATGAAATTTAGCACTTTAGTCTTGTTTGTCCCAAATGATTTTAACAATGGAATAACAGACTCTTCACATTTTCTGTATAATTAAAATTAATTGAAATGATGTGCATTAGTTGTAATTAAGCTATGCAGCTAAGAGTGGTTGTATGTAATTGCTATGATTATATAGGCTACAAATAACCTCAAGGAATGAAAGTGGAGTTATTATGACAGAAAAACTCAACCTCTCACCATCTTCCCATGACTGATGGTCTGCAGAAGGGGAAGGATGTCTCTGGGATGAGGCAGTGCTCCATTTGAAGGGAATGCTTTGGGAGCTGAGCTGGCTCAGCTGCCCCTGTTTTCAAATTCATGTGAGTGCCCCAAACCTGATCATTGAAGGCTGCCCCTTTCCTCAGCTTTAGGGTAGCACTGGTGAGGGGAGGAAACTGAAGTGGGAATGCATCCCCTGAAAAGCACTGAAGCCTTTGGTACAGGGTCTGGCACAGCCTAAAAATCACTGAATTATCTCCAAATTCAGCTCCACGTTCACCAGTCCATACCAGTTACATCAGGCACACCCTTACCCCAGCACCAGGTGCACTGCAGGAGCTGTACCCTGTGGCAGCAAACTCCTGGTTTTAGCTCCAATGATTTTCATGTTCCTGTGGAAAAGCTCTGTGGCTGCAAAGCACCTCCAGACCACTTTGTCCAAAGCTGCCGACAGCAGTGCCAAAAGGGGGCAAGGAAACCAAACATCCCCCACCACTCCATGGCTTGGAAAGCTCAGCCTGAAGTAATCAAGCCTAAACCACAAATCTATGGTCATTCTGTAGGTCACTGCAGGGTAAGATTGAAATTCTGGGGATGTCACACCCATAAAATAACCTTTTTTGTTTGCTTGTGCTCTGCTTAGGCTCTTTGAGCAGTGTCTTTAAAATGCAGCTCAAATTGGTGGTTCCTACATTCTTAATGATGGTTTCGGGAATCACAATTTATTTTAGTTTTGTGGTTTTTTTTTGTTTTTTTTTTTCTTTTCACTGCCTTGGAAGTATTGAGCTTCATTTCATGGAAAACCCAGGGAAAAAAAGTTGTTTGTAGGCTTTTTGTTACAGGAATAAGCCCAAAGATTTGAAATGATGCTGTTGTAATCTGCCCTCTCACCACCTGCAGATGGTTTGTGCATGACAGGCCCCAGAATGCAGTGCTGTGTCATGTCTTGCAGGGTGTTAGAAAAATGAACATTTCAGCAAGGTTTTGGCCTCTACAGCATGTAGGAATGGGAGGGATATGGCTCTGCTTTGCCAGCTGTTCACATGCTCCCATCACAAAGAAAAGAGCTCCCCTAAAGCATTTGCCTGGCACACCAGCAGCAGGGCAGATGGAAAAGTCTGTGCTCAACACACAGCATGCAACAAAGAATTATAAACTGCCCAAATTTCCCTTCTTAGAGTGCATTGGGAATGATTGACAGGGCTGCCCAGCAAAGCCTCTTGGAATGTACAGCACATGGAAACCTTCCTGGTAATTAATGGGGGATTGTGCTTTGGGCAAGCAGCTCCTGAAGCCTCTCCCACACTGTGTCTGTCCCTAACTAAGGGCTGGTCTCTGCCAAGGAAGCTCTGTTTATTCCCAAACTCCAAACACTCCAGAGGAGGATGTAACCTTCAGGCATCCACTTGGGCTAAAACCTCCTGGCACACTTCAGCCTGCTCCTCCATGAGATCCCAAGAATCCACTTCTTGCAGTGCTGTTTCACAGCCCAACATTGCAATATCAGTTTTATCCTTGAAAGGCTCAGCTGTCTACCTTCAGGCCTAGCAACATGACTGCAAGAAAATATTTATGTACACACAGGTGTAAATTTGTGACGAGTATGGCAATCTGGCTGATTTCCCTCTTATCATTTGTTTGATAATCTGCATCCTGTGAAGTTTATGGTACAGATTTAGACAGCCTAGGGGTAACCACATGACCCATGTGTGCTTGCACTAGCATTATTACCATGGGGAAGCAAAGTCTTTAAAAATAGAAAAAGCAACACAAAAAATCCACTCAGGATGGACAGACCAATATATTGGTGAGGGGGGTGGGTGAAAGAGTGCAGAAAAGTGAGAAAAATCATTAACATTTTGCACCATTAGTCAGGAGCCTGGAGACCTGCTGTAGCAAATAAAAACCCCATATCATTTAGTCAAGGGAGTTCAGCCAAAATAATTTAGAAGTTTCTTTCCTTTTAAAATTTTTTTTGCAATATAATAACTTTTTACTCCATTTAATTTCTAGTTTAACCATCTGAATATGTACTGTGAGCTAGGGAATAATCTGAACTGAGGGAGAGAAAAAATGGCTGAGAAACTTGCAGGCATGTTCACAAACAAGTGCTATCAAAGATACAGAGAAACCAGGAGGCAAGTAAATGAGGAGGAAACTAGATCTTCCTACCTCATCCCAAGAAACAAAAGAAACCTGCTCTGCATTTCCACCTGGCAGCAATGCAGACCAGCACAGGATTTGTGTACACAAGATCCCATCACAACCCCTGGGCTTGCAGGTTCAGTAACTCCCAGCCTCCAGATACTGCTGCTGGAGTGATCAAACTCAGCAGTGGGTTTTATTTTTATTCATTTATTCAGTTAAAAAGCTAAAATACTAGCTTTTGTACAACTTGTGGCTGTACTCCCATCATTTTTGCTAATAAATATCTTGGAATGGATAATGATATCCTCATGATACTTCCTTATCCTCCTCAAAATTTTGAATACATAAGAGTAATCAAGAAGCCACAGCAACTGCTCCTGGCAGGAAGCTGCCAAGCTGTTATCCAGAAGCCTGACCAGCATTATTTGGAACAGATGCTCTTTCAGCTTTGTAATTTTCAGCCAAAAACAATGGCAGTAAGTGAAAGTAAAGCTGTGGGTCAAAGGAAGGCTAAATTGTATGAGAATCATGTGAAAATATTTTTGATTTCACACATCCTCTCATTTACAGCACATGCTTCTGAAATGGTCTGTGAACGTTAACGTGCAGCTGCAGGTTTAACCTTCGTGTCCATGGCCTGGATTTGCCAACAGTCGGGACTCAGTGGAAGCACAGGGTCACTGCCCTGTGCCACAGGAGAAGCTCCTGTGCCTCCCCAGGCTGGGGCTGGGCCACACCTGCGGCTCTCTTGGCACCTGCAGCCCCTGCCAGCCCTTGGGAAGGGCACTGCCTGGCACTGTTGGTGCAGCCAGCAGCCTCTGGCTTGGGTAAAACCTTCAGCCCTACCTGGGAGCCCAGAGCCCTCAGCGAGGCAGGCAGGGAGGAGGGAGCTGCTCACCTGCAGGGCCTCTCAGCACCAGGAGCTCACCTGGCTCCAGGGAGGCAGCTCCCATCCTCAGGAGCTCCCAGGCTGCACGGGACAAGGCACAGCACAAGGGCTGCAAAGCAGGGCAAAGCTTTCAGTTATTAGGATCAGGCAGGCAAACCCTGCTGTCCCCAGCTGGAGGAAGGGTCCGCTGGGCTCATGCTGCTCCTTCCTTTGCTAGGCAAGCTCAGTTTAACAGAGCTCAAGAAACAAGCAGGTCTCAGGAAATAAATGCTTTCAGTCTCTCTTTTTTATTGCCTGTAAAATAGCAGGAGGCTTTCAAAGCAACAGCAAATCCTGTTAAAAAAAGTAGAGAAAATTAAAGAAATGTTTCTTGTCTCGGATCCAGCCCTTTTCACCTTAACTTTCCATCATGGTACATAAAATTTTGTATATTTTGGCAGAGAAGAGAAATAACTTTTCCCCTTTCTCTTCCTTGCACAGCCCAGGAGCTCTGAGTGAGCTTTAAACCAGTTTTGCACAAACACAGAACAGCCAAATAATAGAGCAAGAAAACAGCATTAAACTTTGTAGACAATCAACTTTATTCTGTGCACAGCAGCTAGTTTCTCCTGCTCTCAGCAGAAATAAAAAATTTACAAGTGTTCTGGGAAAGCATTAAAAACCAAACACATCCAGACAAAGTCTAGTGCAAACTACTTGGAAATAGATCTGTGCATCACCTTCTGAAAGGCTCATTCCAGCTGTGCTGGGGTAACCAAGCTGATGGCGGCCAAAACAAATACACCCTGTGAGTTCAGGACAGGATTGGAGGGTTAAGATTTGGGTACCAGTCATTCTTTTCTCCCAGACATGCAGTCACAAGCCTCTGCTTGTGAGAATCTCCTCATCAAAAAAATTTTCTGCATCATTCCTTTTTTTTTGTTTTTTTTTTTCGATTTCTCTGTATGGAAAGGATTTCTCTCCCATGTATTTGGGAGAAAGTGGAACCTCCCAACACCAGGAAGAAAAATGCAGCTATTGCAGAGAAGGGATCAAAGATAAGAGGGCAGGATGCATTCCCAGGCCCACACCCCAGCCCTTTCCACAGGGACCATATTAGGTTTGCTGTACGCTTTTATTGCACTGAATGTCATCTTCCAAGCATAGCAAATAACATTTTCATAAAGCACTGCTTTTAATCAAGTAGAACCCTCACGTCCCCAAAGGAGCTATCTTGGAGTCTATCCCTTTTCTCTACTGTTCTTTTTTGCCCCCTTTTAACTCCCTCCCTTGGAGGCTTGTGCCTCCAGCAAGGAGGGCTCCATGTGGTTCTCTTCGGAGCTCATTAACACAGGTCCATCCATCAAGGCCATGAGTGTGAGCAGGAGCTGCACAGAGCCAGGGTCCCGTGGGGCCGTGGCACAGCCTGCACATGGGGCTGTCACACAGCAGTGCTTTAATAACCCTGCTGAGAATGCAGCCTGGGACCTGATTACACAGCCCCACGCAGGCTGGGACACTTAAGCAGGATGCCAGTCTTGATGGAGCAGTGGGATCCAGAAAGCCTTGTACTTACACAGTATATTAAAAACACTGAATTCAGTGTCATCCAAACAGAGTGGGTTATTTGCATACCCAGACGCTATTGCAGCTGGGGTCGGGTTTGAAACTACCTAAAATGCATTTCAGAACATCAACCCAAAACAATACTCTCGTTACAGCAATAATGGAGACCAGCCGCTTCCCAAACCCCAATCCATGGCCTCCTGTGGGATCACCAACAGACTGGCAAGCAGCTCCTGTGGGTGAGGGTGAGACCAGCTCCCCAGAGTCACTTATTTCCTGCATGGCAGATGCTTCCAATTCAACACAAAGAAAAATCCTTCCAAATACATTTGTTTCTTTATGAAGAACTAATGCATGGGGTGAGGGGTTGAATCCCTTTTCATGCACAGTTTGCAGCCCATGAGTGCTCCTGAGCAGAAAGGCAGAGCCACCTGTACAGAGGATAGCACTGGTGGCTGAAGAGCACAGCCAAGCAGCACAGATATAAGCACACTCTTACCTAAACACATCGAGTTGCTGGTCAGATTTACCTGCTGTCATGGCTGGCTCTGGGCAGAGCCCATCATCTCTGAATCTCGGAGTGCAAGGACTGATCAGGAATGTAGTAGACTGAAGGCTTGTGCTCTTAGGTGCAAATGGTTCATTATGGCCTTTTTCAGACTGTGCTGATGAGAGGAATCATTCTTCATTGATGAGAAATCCTGCGTTTTCTTCTCTGGGAGAACACAGCTTTGTTCCCTTCCCCCATTTAATAATGCACAATTTATCAGGCTAAATTGGTGAGCCTGGTAGCAAGTGATTCAAATCAACTGCAGTGGCTATGAGCAATCACATGTACTTGAAGAAACCCACTTATACCACTTTCAGTAAAACCTGAGGAAAGCTGGCTATGAATGCACTACCATATCCTATTAATGCTCAAGAAAACCCATTTAAATGAACCTCTAATGGCTGATTGAGGCTTCTATAATGAAACTCCATGAAGAGTCAGCTCCTTACTTCAAGCTGGGCAGGCCAAGCACCTCCATGGCTCTCTTGTTAGCTGTGAGTAGGAAAAACAAATGGATGGAAGCACAGCTGTGCTGAGGGCACAGAAAGGAGGGAAGGCTCCTGGCTTTTCCAGGGTTGACACTGAGTCTCACCAAGAAGGCCACAAAGTACTAAGCCTCACCTGCGTCTCCTGATACTGTATGAAACAATTTATCAGACTGTGAGCACTACGCCCTGAGGAGCTGCTCAGACCTTCCCCCTACACAACGCACAAACTGCCTCCAGTCTGCAAACCCCAGTATTTCTCTACTGGAAGAAACGTAATTTCTATGTCTCTCCATGTCTTATGTTAGCCCAGTGTTTTAAGCCTGCCCAGAACTGGAGAGGTTGCATAGGATGAGAGTGTGGAAGGAGAGGGGAAGGCAGTCCCCACCAACCCCTGTGTTCTACTCCCTCCTGTCCTTGGGAGCATCCAGCAGGGATGGTCAGCAGGGAGCTGCTGTGACCCATAGCCTATTTTAGCATGCAGCAGGCTCCCACACTCAGCGAAACAGGAAATAAGTGGCCACAAACTTTTCAAAAGCATTTACATGCCAACCACCCACCTCCCCCTCGGGACAGAAGAACCCTAATGGGGAAACAGCCCTTTGTTCTGAGAGGAAGAGCTACTATTCTCTCTGCATCCCTACAGACCCATCAGGCTTCTGATGCCTCCCAGGTGCCCCTGTTCAGGGCAGACTGGCCCTTGCCAGCAGCTGGGAGCTTTGGTCTGCCGGGCACTGTGCCTGTGGGCAGCTGGCAGAGGGATCTGGAAAGCCTGGGCTGCAGCCTGAGCCTCCTCCAGAGCCTGGCCTTCCTGAGCCCGGCCTGGGCAACAGCCACCAGCCCTGGTGATCCTGAGGACTTGCACCACCCTGCTGGAGATGTGGGTGGTCATGAGGACGGGGATGGGACATGCTGGGGCCCTCGAGCTGGAAAGGCCATGGGTGCCTCTGGAAAATGGGGACTGTCCTTCCATTGCTGCTTTTGTAGTAGCAACTGCTGTGCCTAGATAAAAGCTTTTGTTTCCTTTTTTTTCTCCTACATTCCTAAACTCCCTCTGTGCTGGTCTCCCCTATAGTCCATCAAGCACTTTTAATCTCTAATTGCATATGACTGATGAGCCTGAACTCCACACACAGCATTGCCAAGAACCACTTTTTCGGAGCCTGCTTTAGCTCTTTAGGCCAGTCATAACACACTGCAGGACCATTAAGAGTTTATAGTTTGTATACATAACACCCTGGGAGTACCAAAGGGTGGTTTATCCAAACAGAAAAGAATTGAGATGAATGAATGCAGAAATGACTTTTGGCCAGGAAATGCTTTAATTTTAATTAGGGGGGAAGGGGGAGAGAGAGGAATGAAGAGGCTTTCTTCTCTCACAAAAGACAAGACTAATGAGTTTACAGCTGCAGGCGCTGACCTTGGAGCATCCCGTATAATGCTAGTGCTGAAATGTTTGGATGTGATGTTAGACCCGATAACCTTGTTTCTAAAAGGAAGGAATAAAGGGAAATGGCTGGATGGGGAGGGATCCATTTCATGTATATGAACAGACATATTTATTTATTTTCCCCCCTCTTTCATTGCCGTTCATCTGCCTTTGGTGACACAGCCATTCACCCAGCTGCTGAGCTTCATATGGGCCTTATCTCTTCTACAGGAAAAGTAAGTCGGTTAAGGCATTTTTCCCATATTTAGGACTGTCCCTCATCCCAGAGCCCGTCTTGCAAGCCCCCCACCTCCCTGGAGCCCGTGGCTGCAGTGAACGGGGTGCCAGAGCCTGGGGGAGCCCCACACTGGGCAACCCGTGGACAAGGCAAGTGCAGCCGGGGCTTCTGATGCAGTGCCTTGAAAAAGGCTGGGAGCCTGGGACTATCCTTGTGCAAGGATGTTGTCACCTGCTTCACCTGGTCACCGCTTCGTGGCGTTGGAGCCCGTGCTGGAGGGCTCACGGCTGCCTCCAGCCCAGCAGGCTCCTGCTCCTGCTCCTGCTCCTGCTCCTGCTCCTGCTCCTGCTCCTGCTCCTGCCCTGGCAGTGTCAGAGCCCTTGTGCCCTGTCCCGGAGAGCAGCAGGAGCGGAGCCACTGCCACCAGCCTGAGCTGGCACCAGCTGCCCTTGGGCTGCTCCCGGGCCATGTGCCACGGCAGCAGGGATGTGTCCCTGGGCCTGCCGGGCTCTCCCTCCTGCCTGGGGACACGGCTGGAGGGGCGATCCGGGCTGATCTTGCACCTCCATCCCTTGGCAAAGGGCGTGGCTCGCACGTCTTCCAAAAGCTGCAGAGCTGCTGCTCCCACCTCCCTGCCCAGCCTTTCCTTCTGGGCTGGGGACCTCGGCCGTACTCTGCCTGGAGCTTCCAGGCATCCTGGCATCTCCTTCCTCCCCCGGAGCTCCTTCCATGGCCCTGTGAAGCATCATCCTGCCCTGTGGATCCTCCCATTGGTGGTGTAGCACACTACAGCCAGAGCGATTATTGAGTGTGAAGCTGCTGTGAGCTGCTGTGGCTGTGGAGCCAGCTTGGCCTCCAGGGAATCAACAGCCCCTGCCCTGCGACCTGGCAGCCAGACGGGCTGGAACAATAGTGCAAGTTAACGGAGCAAAACAACCATCGGTGTTTCCTATTAAAAGTATTTTTATGAGGTTGATTATTATTAATATTATATAGGGGCTGTAATTTTCTCCCAACTCACTCCAACATCTCACAAAATAAACAGTTGCTGTATTATCCCCTTGTAAATGAGACCACAGGATTGTAATCTTTAATTTGTTACTTTTGGCTGCTCTCAGGTTTGGCAGACAATTAAACCAATTCATTAGTTCACAGAGGCACATTTTTGGCCATGTCTGGCAGTGTGAAGTCATCCAGTGAACACACTGGAGGCAGGGTGTGGAAAAACCGTACTGTGCCTTTGCCACAAGATCTGTCAGTAATGGTCCAAAAAGGCCGGTGAGGACTTTGCAGGCCCAGCTGGGAGAGGGTCTCCTTCCTCCTGTGGCTCTGCTGTGCCCTGGGCATGGGCCTTTGGCAGCCCAGTACCCCCGATGTGCCGGCCAGAGAACTGGCGTTGGTTCTGTAACTGACAGCAAAGTTACTGCCTCGTGCCCGAGGCTTAACCTCTAAATTCTGCAGAGTTGGACCGGTGAAACTCCACAGGACACGGCGGGAAATGCTGAGCTCTTGGAAAGGCTAATCTGGCCGTGCATGACCTCCAGAGCCAGCCCCAGCAGCTGAATTAATTCCTTCAATAGCTGGGCTGATTTCGATCCCTGCTTTCCCAGCTGCAGGCACATGGTTAACCCGCAGTGCCCCAGGACAGCAGAGCACAGCTTTTAGCCTTTTACCTCACCAGTGCTAAGTGCTGGCAGTTAAGGTGGGCTTCTTTTAAATGGAAGCTCTAATAGTGTGTTTTATGGTACTACCACCTCCCCTGTCCAAAGGGGATTAGTGCAAATCACCCCTCAGATGAGGTTCCCTTGTCAGACATTTTTCACTCTCTGGAGTTTCTTAGATGTCCACTAACAAACCAAAAATCCTGAGCCGTCTTAGTTTTGGATAAAGCCCCACAAAATTAATTCCTTTTCCTTTGTTCCCTCCTCAGGAGGAGGCTTTTTTTTGGCACTCGAAAAGAAAGTGAATCCTCATTGGTGTGTAACAAAAGGTTACCTGTAAGTAACACTGTAAGAGATGTGCAGGTAAAGCAAGGAAGGTAACAAAGAAAGCAGAACAGCAGGGCAAGAGAGACAACAAACGCCAGCAAGAGCAAGACAGCAAGCTTTAAGGGAACTTGCAAACTGCAAAGTTAGCTAAAAACAGCTTAGACTGAAAAAAACAACAAGCACCAGGCATGTGCTGAAGATAGAGGTAAGAAGTTCAAACGTGAGGAAGACTACAGAAGCCTTCATCCAAAGACCACCAGAGGACTGACGACCACCACAGAGGGAACTGAGCCACTGTGAAAACAACAAACTGTTGTAAAACCGTGACACAGCTTTATGCAAATAGGACCGTGCTAATGATGTGTTGTAATTGTGACGTTGTGTGGAAGGACTTTTAAAATGTAACTGATGGCTCAAGAAGAGCGAGTGAGTTTTTGGTGGAAAGATCCCCCTCACTCCCAGTGCTGAATAAACAAATACCTGCTCTATAGCTGTCTGACTATAGAGTTATTTTCTTGCCCAGTTTTGGGATTCAAAAGATTTTTGAATAATTAAACCTAAAAGCTTCCCCAAGCTATTTCCTCACCACTGTGTTTTTTACTGGCCAGCACTTTGAATTTGGATTTGCAGAGTTCTTCTGCTTTGCAATTTCCTTGGAGTGATCCCACCACCACCACCAGTGTGTCTGGGGAACATCGCTGGGCTCTGGCCCTCCATCAGCTGGAAATGCTGGAGAGATAGGGAGGCTGTATGAGGCAGCAGAGAGTTTTTGAAAAGCTGATCACTTCCTTCAGTGTCTTGACTGATTTTTCCTTTTCCCAAAATAATATTTATTAATTAAAGTAGTTTTGATAAAACAGTGAGAAAATGCTGCAGAGGAGCGAATTATGACTTTCTATATGACAGCAACTCCTCTGGAAAGCAGCTGCAGAAACCTGCCCTCCCCACTGAGTCACAGTGGTTTTTCTTCCAGGGTTCCTCCTGCCGCTGGTGTGTGACCAAGGCTGGTGTGGGTGTGAGCTGGGTCCTATTTGGGTGTCAAACACATCCTCTGCTCCTCAGGCTGCTCTGGGGGGAGATGAAGGGCTTCACCCTGCTGCGGGCAGCTGCACTTCGCTGCGTGAATTCCAATCAGGAGCTGGAGGAGGAGGACGACAAAGCTGGCTGGGTTTTGAGTCAAAAAATAAGCCCTGTATTTTTCTCCTTTCAGCTATTTATCAAGGCTCAGTGCAAAGGGCCTGACACCCGGCCAGCACAGCCCGGCTGCTGTGCTGTGTGTGACACACGAGCCGCCGCCGAGCCGGTAATGAGGGACCTTCTGCTGAGCCACCAATTGAGCAGCCGGTGCCTCGAACAGCTTCATCTCCGAGGGACGGCGGGTGGATCTCTATTTTGACACATCCTCGCTGAATGAGGAAGAGAACAAGCAGAAAATGGCTGATGATAAATGCAGCAATTAGGGAAGCTTAATGGAGCAGAAGGTTTTTTGTGAGAAGACAAAGAAATTGCCGTGCCGACACCTGCAAGGAGGTCCCAGCCGCTGCGCAGGGAGCCTCCAGCTGTGCCGCAGCAGCAGGGGCTGAGATGAGGGGAGCCGACCTTTTTACTTCACACACACATCCCTCAAAGGCTTTAGAAAAATATTTTCCAAGTTAAACTTCAAAACATCATTTGATTTCTCTTTTTTTCCATTATGTTCAGAAATGGGAGCCTGTAATTTAGGCCTGGTGTAGCCTTCTCCCACTCCCAGGTTTTTATTCAGTTTCACATAATACAGTGCACTACTGGGAAAGGCATTTTCCTGAGAAAGTATTGATCTTGGTGCTGTGAAAAGCTGCGGCCTTAGCAGGGGGAAGGCAACTCGCTGGACACAGGTGGACATGAAGCAGATCCCTTGGATAATGCTGCTCATCCACAGTGATGCCCAGTTTGAGGTTGAGCCCACAACCTGCCCTGCTCCTCCCAAAGCACTGTGTTTCTGAGCTAAGCCCTGTGTTACCAGCTCCCTAGGATTTGAACAGAAGTGCCAAATTTGTTCGCCCAAGCCCCGTTTCTCTTTATTTCCTTAGCTGGACTCTTCCCCAAGCAAACTGCAAAGGGGCAGCAAGAAGCACTGGGGAGAGCTCTGCAAGGGGTGTTGGTGTGGGGACACCCAGGTTTTGGTGATGGGCAATGCCGTTTTGGCCTCTCACAAAACTGTTACCAAAATCCCCAAACACTGCAACACAACTATTTGTTTAAGACTTTGGCAAAAAGGAATTTCCTGAGGGAGGTAAGGGAAAGGTTTAATTTTTTTTTTTTTTTGCTTGGCACAAGCCAAGGAAAACACAAATCTTGTTTTCCCCTCTGTTGACGGTTTCTCGGCTCCAGCCTGGGCTGCCCACTACTGATCTACCTCTGCTCTCATTCTGGAACTTGCTGGGCTGCCCGAAGCACAGCTGGTGTATCTTGCTCTTCCCTAAGCTCTCGGGATATTGCATTCCTGACTAGTTGGCTTCTTCTGCTTTCCTTCCTCTGGGCCCGGGTAGTGCTGGCGTTGCAGACCCGACAGTGGGGGCTCCCCTGCATCAACCCTCTGTTTGTCTAACTCCAGGTCACCAACAGCAAACTAAATACTTACAGTATATATACAGGCTGGAAAGGACAAGTCCCATATGCTTATTTTAGGCAATAAAGCTGGCTTTTTAGGGAAGCACTAGATCTTTCTATCAAGGAACAGTTAATATTTTTGACAAGTGATCTGAAGATTCATTACAGCTTTACAGATTGGCTTTTCCCCTCACTCCCTGATATCCTGGTTGTCCATTTTGTTGACTGGGCCGAGAGTGGCCCCCATTAATTGAAGCTGGTGCACACATCTTCTATGGAGCTGCAGGGCCATGTGGAATTTTGGACAAAAGGTAATGTAAGCACAACCACTGGTCTCCCTCCTTACGGCTGCCTGACTCTTCTTTTTAAACACAGGTTGCCTGAGGCAAGCAATGAACCTTCCAAATCCCATCTTCTTCCTCCCACCCACTGTCATTTGTTTGCTAAATTCTACCCTTTTTTGGTGACTAAGGGAAGTCTTTAGAGAGACAGCCAAAAGTAGAATAAAAATGGTGAAAACGGCACAAAATGAAAGCTAAACAGTGGTAGAAATGCATAAAACCCAGGAAATCCTTCTGTACCAGTTCTTTTAGCAGAAGGCAGCTCAGCTGGGGTGGCTTAAAGGAATAAGGCTGAATTAATTAGTTTCTCTGTTTAGGTAATAATACCATTAATCATGATGAACCATTTTGTGAGAAGGCTGATGCTCGACACTGTGTAATTCCACAGGAATCCCACTGTAGTGCAGCATTATTGATGGGTCATCCTTCCAAGGTGTGAGAGCAATGCCTCCTAATACAGTAAATGGCAAGCCGCTGATTTTCTTTTAATACTCAGAACACCACATCAGTCATGATGAATTCTTCTGGTACCAGGGTGGCTGCAATAAGCAATCCTTCAGGAATGCCAGGGGAGCATGGCATTGATTTAATGCTCATTTTTAAAGTCATACACAGACCAAATGCTTCCAAAGGGCATGGTCCACTCTTGTATTTTTTTCTGAAGTTTGCAGGAACAACCTCCTTGCTCACACATACCTGCATCCGGAAGATGCAGCTATGGACTCTAACAGATATTAGGGGGACTCATTTATGCAGGTCCACGTTGGAGATGGTGTCAAGCAAGATCCCATATTGGACACTGGCACCAGGAGAATTACAATCCCCCTGAGTCAGCATTATGAATCTTTATGCTGAGTCCAACATGCTTTTCGCATCCACCATGTGTTCTGTGTTCCTCCAACTTCAGCTGGGAGAGCAGGTGCTGATTTTTAATGCCTATTTTGTTTTAAGCCTCCTTTCATCAGATTAAGGACCCTGCTATTTTATTTCATTTTATTTTTTCACGCTCAGTAATTTAGTCACACGCAAACTTAAAGCCAGAAGCTGTAACACGCTGTTAAAGCACCGTGGCCCACCGCTCCGTCAGCCACCGAGCGCGAGGGGTTTGGAGCACGGCTCCGTCCCCCGCCGAGGGCTCAGCCCCCGGCAAGGGCTGGGGAAGCAAATGGCAAGTGGAGAGCAGCGCTGGAGGCGGTAACCTTCCCATGGAGACGCCGGCAGCAGGGTCCCTCCACACACACGAGCTGCTGCACACAGGCCGTGCTTCCTTTGCTGTCCTTCTTTCCCCTGGCAGGAGATGCTGGACCAGCCTCGGGGCACAGAGCCCGAGGCGCCCCTGGGCCGTGGGGTGGAGATGCCGCAGGGCCGGGGGCACCGCTCCGCTCTCCTCCCCAAACTCCCAAATCCCGACCTCCAAAGCGCGTCACGGGCTGTGCTCCTTCTGCTGGGAAGGATTCGCAGGCAGAAGCAAATCCTTGTCCCAGCACCAGCCCCTTCCGTCAGCTGCCTCCTCCCAGCCGTCAATAACGCGTTAGCCTCGAGTCAACAGCGCTGGCTACGACACACAAACACTCAACTGCCTTTTTCATCCAAAATCAATGTTGTATTTATCTTCATTGATCTACAAGGAAACTGAATGTTTAAAATTACAGGGGGTGCAGGGGGGAGGATGGGGAGGGGGGGGAAACAAGAGTTACAGAGCCAAGAAAATAGTAGCGGATGGCTGAATTAACTAGAGAGAAAAAGCCCAGGATATATAAAACATGGACACTGAAAAATAAAATAAGGGAAGGGGGGATGGTACAGCAAGTAAAACATGGCAAAATTTACATATGGATGAAAAGTATAATCGGAAATAAAAAATAAATCATGCCAAAAAGCAGTTCAAGGCAGAACCACACTGAAACAAACATTTGCTTATGGTCTTCATGTACTATAGATAATATATCAGAATTTCTTTTTTTTAATCAACCATTAGACTTTTTTTTTTGCACTCCTAAAATTCTACTTTGTCTTGTATACAGATTCCAATAAGAACACTGCACAATTAGCACAAGGGGTCCACGGAAAATTGTCCTTGCTTGCCAGCGATCCTGCCCACAACACAAAAAAAGAGAAAAAAAAAAGGAAAAAAAAAATAAGGAAAGGGTCTGCCGCATGGTACTGTGCCAGTTCCATCTGCTTTTGCCAGCTTGAAAAGTAGGAAACCAAAATTCCCTTCCAGGAGCGTGTGTCTTTCTCTTTCCTTGATGAACTGTCCCTTGTGTTTGTACAAAAAAATTCAGTCTCTCTTTTTTTTTTTTTTTTTTTTTTTTTTTTTTGTTAAACACAAGCATCCTTCTTCCTGTTCACATGCCATTGCCATTCTGTCTCCAGAGTTGCGAGTTGGTGTTTTTGGGTTGGTTTTTTTTTTTTTTTAATTTTTTTTTTAAAACCTTCCTCCCCCCAACATCCACTAAGACCTGCCTCCAAGTTCTTGCATAGTTGAAGTATATATGCCATACTGAGCTTTCTGAGTGTGAATTTCTGACTGTGACAAGAGTATGAGTTGTAACCATGTTAACAAATAACCAGAGTGGTTCTAGAAACCATTTTTATAAAGTCTACCTATGTTAAGAATTTAATATTGGTGTACATTTATATTAACAGAATATTTACAGTTTGTTTTCTTTTTTTTTTGTTTAAAACAAGAAGTCAAAAAAAATTCCTCTTAAATTTCTGCATAATATAATAAGGCAAAAAACAAACAGTTTTGTACATTATTATTATTATTAATATTTTAATATATATCTGTAACTTCGGTTCCAAAGTACCAAGGTAAGTGATCAATTGGCCTCAGAAGGGAACCTCACAGTGGACTGTAAAACTACAGTATTTCCATAAATAATACTTTTAAGAAACCCTGGGTATTTTTTCTTAAGGATCTGAGGCCTTTAAAATGCAAATTTAACTAAAAACAAAAGCAAAATTTCTTCTTTTTTAAGTGAATAAAGAGCACAAAATTAAAAAAAATACAAATCCATTAAAAATGTTTCTCACATTTGGGAAAAAATGTACAAACTTGATATTCTTAACTCATTTTTTTTTAGCACAGAAACAAAAAACAAAACCAAAAATCAATACCTATATATTAAATTCCCATTCTCAGCAACCTTCTTGTTGGAAAGTCCCCAACCCCGTTATTTATGGAAATGTGCTTAACTTCTACAAATTTTACATTAAAAAAAAAGTTTACAGCAGTGCATTTTGTAAAAGGTTTGTTGTTTTCTTTTTTTGTTGTTGGTTTTTTTTTTCCTGTTTGTGTTGGTTTTTTTTTTTTTTTTTCTTTTTCTTTTGTGTTTGTTTGTTTGCTTGCTTGTTTTATGTACACGTGAGTTTAAAATTCAATGTTGGGGACTATCGTGCCTCTACTTCTTTGGGGTTCCTAGAGGGGGAATAGTCCCTGGACTCTGAGTTTGTGAGTGGAGTAGTCCTGCGAGGGGAGGCAGGTCTGGTGCTGCTGGCTGGTACGAGAGGCGGCGGCGCACTCAGCGCTGCGGTCGGCGGGTTCCTGTTCAAAATCCCATTGTGCATGGCAGTGGATGGGCTCAGTCTGGGGTAATGCATCCCACTCAAATGAGGCATGAAGGATGGCACGTGTGCCAGGTGGCTTTCGATGGGGGACGAGTGCAAGTGGTGCATTCTGGCACGCTCAAGTTCTTCCCGTAAGTGCAAGCGCTCGCGCTCCTCCACTTGCCGCAACCGCTCCTGCTCTCGGCGGGCTTCCAGAAGGTTCTCGTGGTTGTAGTCGTGTGGTTCCCTGTCTCTGTAGGAACGCTCGTGGTCATAAAAGCCAGAGGTGGTAGGAAACCTATGGATAGGATCTGTCCGGAGCTGGAAGTCCATTCGGCGGTGCAGGTCTAGGCTCCGGTAGGCATCTCGCAATGGGTCCCTCATCGGGTCCCAGGAAAATCCGGGATGCGGCAGCCTCTCTCTTCCTGGCAAAGGGTTCATGCCTATGAGTGGGGTCATCATCCTGCTGCGGTCCAGGACATTCATGTTGTTCATCTGGTGCACGCTGCCCATGGAGATGGGCATGGAGGCAGCCATCGAGTGAGGCAATGGTAATCCATGGAGAGTGGGTGGTGGGGGATGCTCCACTGACCGGGAGTGCTGGGAAGGCTCAGACCCAACAACCAGCACATCACTGTCTTCTTTCCTCTCCTCCTTGACTTTGATGTCATTCTTAATCTTCTGGAGGTCACTGGGAAGCTCTGTCTTTCTCTCCATGTCCTTGCTCATTAGATTGGTGAGCTTCAGGCTCTCACTTAGTGCAGGTTTGCTATATGGGGATACAGACTGGATTACTGGCTTTGTGTTGTCCTCAGGGGGTCTCTTATCATGGCTTGGAGTTTCCTTCACTGGGGAACGGCTCTCTTTGATCTTGTGTTCAGCTATGGGCGGCTCTCTCAGCCGGTCAGGGTGCTCTCGCTCCGGCTCCTTGGACCTCTCCCTGTCCCCAAGGCTGACCTGCCTGATGGGATCGCTGGAGCTCTGGCTGTTGCTGCGGATGAGATTGCTTATCTGGTGCGTCACTGGCGCTGATGCCGGCGAGGATCTGTTCGAATGTCTGTTTTTATCCATGAGGTCTCTGTACAAAGACAGAAGGTACGTCCTTGGTTACGTGTGGACAAACATACCCCTGATGTTGGGTGTGCACAGTGCTGTGTCCAGTTGTACACTTTGAGATTCCTCAGGAAAGGATTTGGAAAGCTCTGCCATCAGCTACAGCTGTGATGCTGTGCTAAGGCACATGCACTAACTGCCTTTACATACTTCAAAGACAAAAAAAGTTAAGTGTTCACCAATGTGGGACAAAACTGGGGATGTGCCTGGAAGAATACTATATTCACCCTAAGGCCATTTCACTGAGAAATGTAGGGAAAGAAGAATTCTAGACAGCTTATTTGTTTTTAAAGAAAGCTTATTGTGTGTTGATGCGTACATCTTGCTGCCAGACAATGACCTTCTCAGCTTGGGTAAAACTTGGGTTCCTTTCCTAAAACATGGATCCAGGCACACAAAACAGAAGCCTACAGAAGGCTTCCCAAGTCAGCCTCATTGACTGGAAGCAGCCATAAGGTGAAGCTGATTTTCCTATTAAACTGCAGAACTTTTGTTGTTGGCAGTTCTTGTAGGTAAGCCAGGTGCTTCAGGAGAAACATCCTTGAATTGGCCACAAAACTGAGCAGCTGAGCTGTGTTTCAAGAGGACCTGCTGTGATAAACAAGGGGTCTTATGATAACATCCGTGGTTTAGAAAGAGAGTCACAAAGGTTTACATTCCCAACTGTACCTCTGCCTCTGAGCAAGCCAATTAGTCACAGCTAATCCCATCTTTTTAACAGGGGAATAAATAATGTTCACCTTCTACAAGCACTTTGCTCTGAATGAGAGACACTTTAAATGCAAAATATGATGGTGTGATTGAGAGAACTGCATTATGCAGCTGAGAGGCTCACTGATGCCCAAGTTTTATGCTGTGTTTGCTTTTGAGAGCTGTAAGACCCAAGCACTGAAAGCTGGAGGTGTTTTGGGGAGTTGTGTAAGTATTCATCCCTTATGATTACATTTGCTAACCCAGCTTTCTTTCCCTATGGTAGTCCTGATTGCTGGTTGAGGATATGGTTTATTAAAACCATGTCCAAAGAGGGATGCTGGGGACAGCTTAAGCTGAATTAATAGAAATGTAATAGAGCTGTTAACCCCTGTGTGAACACTCCTGAGAGTGAAGTAACCTTGGCCTGTAAATGAATTCCACTAGAATCAAGAAGGGAGCTTCCTACCTTAACAATATCTGTGCAAGGATGTCAGACAATTTAACATTTAAAGCAAGATGATTTTCAGCCTATATGCTTCCATATCATCTTGTTCACAGGTATTTCCTGAAGATCTCATTAAAAGCACTCCAGGCAAACTATAACCCCTATCACTAGTCAGGCACACACATCTAAGACTTGCTGGCTGTATTGCCTACGAAGAAGTAGCCTATTGGACACAACTGGGCTCTGAAATATAAGGGCTTCACAATCATATAACTGGGAGCCAATGAAGTAACTATAGCCCAGGTGATACACTACTGATACGTAAGGCTTTATAAAGGGAAGGCTTTGTGACATGGCTTCAGCCTGTTCCTTAGGCTAAGTAGGAGGGAACTATGGGAGAGTAACTCAGCTAGAATAGGGATGGAGAGATGTGAGAGATATTCTGCATGACTGCAGCACGTCCACAACATATCCACATCATGGTGTATGGTGGTTGGTTGACTTGGGCTTGTTGTGCCTTAAAACTATGTAAACTGATAAGCAGCTAATTGCTTAAAAAGGCCGGGTTTTTGGCAGTAAAGAGCTCTCCGCTGCACCTGCCTGGGGACTCTGCATTGCTCTGCTTCATACAGTGGTAGAGGCCTGTCATCGTTAATAAGGGTTTGCCCACGATGCAATTTTTAAAAATCAGTTTTGTTAATGGATTCATGCACACTGCTCCAGATACAGACATTTACATTTTTATCTCATTAATGTCCAGCTAAGATTTGAATTCATCAGCATATCTATACATTAATGAGAACTATGTCTGTCTCCAAAGGACCCAGCACAATTTCAGAATACACAGCAATCCTGAACCAGCTGCACTGAAAACAGCCAAGTATACACTGAAAACACAGCAACACACTCAATTCCTCAGCCTGGTGCTTTTTGTTAACCTACTAGCAGGGACTGGGTTATCATATTTCCACAGAAGACAAATCCTAAAAGGCAAAGAAAAAATTTTTTGGCGTTGCTAGCACTTGTGGTTATCTGAGGAAAAAGCCTATCAGCTGCTTTAAGGAAAAGCAGCATTTTAGGGAAAACAGAAAAAGTATACAGGAAAAAAAATTCCCAGGAGGAAGTGGTCAGAAGCCCACAGTACTCACCTCTCTTTGTCTCTGTCATCTTTGCTCAGAGAAAGATCTCTCTTCTCGGGCTCCCGCTCCCGCTCTCTGTCCCTGTCATGGTTTGTCACCGAGGAGCTTCGCTCCGAATCCGTGGGCTTGGGCCACTGTGGAGGTGTTGGGAAGGACGGCGGGGTCCGGTGGAGTCTATTCCATGGCTCGTGGGGGTTATTGAAATTCTGCAGGCTTGGGCCATCTTTGTGAGTAAAAATGTTGTTGTGAGCTAGAATAGTGGCAGGGGGAAGAAGAGTTAAAAATAATTCAAACCAAATCATTATACAGACATTTTTAACAATATCAGTCAATTTTTATCAATAAGAATTTTTAACATTATCAGTCACAACCAGAACAGTCCTTTCAAGACTTTTTAATGGTGAAGGGGATCTACTACTGAATGGACACAGATAATTCCAACACTGGGTGTAAGATCCACCAGCTCTTTTAAGGTTGTTGTTGGAGGAAGCTTTATACATTTCAATAACTCAGAGACTACTGAAAATGCCCAGCTTCTCTTCTCCCCCCACCCCAGGCAAGGGCTCCAGCACAAAAGCAGTATTTTTCCTCAGCTCCTCTCTCTGGCAAAAACTTTAATTTGTGGGTAGTTATAAGCAATCAGCTGCCTGCAGCTGAGGCTTCAGGGACTTTCTTGTTGAAGAACCCAGACTATCTGGTGGTATGTATGTGTGTGTATAAACACAGAGCTTGGCTGTACGCTCTTCAGAACAGTCACTCGATTTTCCTCCATCCATCTTCAGCTGATTCCTGTTGCACCATGAGATGCACAAGCATGCTCTCTTACGTGCTCTCTTATGTGTGGCTCTCAAGCATGTTTCACCTACAGGTAACATGTTTTTGAAGCAAAATTATTTTATACAGGTAATTTAAACTTCAGCCAACGGTTACAGAGGATGTCTACACGAATTAGAAGAAGTATCAATAGCTGCTTCACTCTGCATCTTCGCTGGTGAAGGGTGTTACTTTAGGTGCCCACAGGGTCCCAGAGCTGGGTGGGGTTTTGCAGCTCCAGCGTCTCTCTGAGCACACAAGGCAGCAACCCTCAGCAGTGAGGAGGCACAGAGCACAGCTACTGATCTCTGTGACATGCAGAAAAGCTCCCACCGCAGAGACCTGGAAATCTTAGGTGCAGTGTTTTCAGATAGGAGAATGGAGGTTAGGAATTAAACTTCTTTAAAAACTACCACCAGCTGCTGTAAATATTAGCATGTGGCTTTTCTGGAAGGGATGTTTGTCTGCAGTAACCCAGCCAGTACTTACTCAGAGCATGACTGCCTAATCCTCCAAAGGCATTGCTGCCTAAGTTCCCAAGGCCGCTGAAGGTGCTTGACCTGCTAAATGGATCTGGAAAGGCAAACAGGGATTTAGCAGGCATTTAGCCAAGAATGTTGGAGAATGAAACGCACCCCTCCCCTTCTTAACGGTTTGAATCCAAGTAGGATTAGACCAGACTTTAAGCTGATCCTTCTCATAGCAAGGTTCTTTGCACAGAAAATTCCCATCATGTTAAAATGGAGAAGGGATTCAGTGCTCACTCTGCAAACAGGTGCTGTAATAAACTTTTGTATGCGAGTCAGAAGTGAACTAGAAATTAAGGTCTAATAGCCGAAATTAGGGTGACTGCTGAGCTATAACTCTCTTTCCTTATCAGTGTTAATAGTAGAAACATTGCAATTGCCTTGAAAGAAGAATCTCAGCAGGCCCCTTGGCCAGTATTGAGGAGATGATTGTCTTGTTTCTACACTTCTTCCCAGTAAGGGTACCCATCACCAGAAGAGGTTCCTCTCTGAGAGCACATAGCCCAGCTCAGGTCTTCACACTCCAGAGACAGCTATGGGTTAAATCCTATCAGTGTATTTGTTTTCTTTCCTACTGGTCATCTCTAAACAACTACTCCTCCTGCCCACTGGCTTTTTGACTCTCCCTTTCAAGCCCTTAACTTGCCATGTTACAGGGGGTAATGCTGCTCTCCACTTCCTCACAGATATCACATTTAAAATATCAAGGCAAATGGCACAAATACCTTGGATCTTTAAGTGAACAGCTATTTGCTTATTTACTTATTTTAAAACAAATGTTCTTGCCCTTCCTCTTTGATCTTAAGTAGCTGAGTGACTCGGTAGAGATAGTTAATTTTGACAGAATGTTCAGGAATTGATGTAAATCTGGGTATTTGCAAGAGGAAAAAAGTCTACCAGGTCATGTGGCATGCCACATTTACTGATTGGATGGATGTTACTAAAACATTAATTAACAGAGCTTGAACTTTAATTGGCAATGAGCTGCTTGTGAGCTCCTAAAATGAGGAAATTTGAGAAAATCAGGCTCTACTTACTGCCAATTAGGGAACTGAAAGGCTCACAAAATGTGCAGAACATCTATTTACCAGGAACTGTTCCCTGAACTCTTTTAAAGAACCTAGTCAAGACCTTTCATAGGTGGAAAATAGTACAGGAGGAGCTCATTTTAAGCTGAGGCTTGTCTGAGGTATCTTTGCATAAACCTCCCCCACTTCCTTGGGCACATTCAGGAGCAAAGGACTCTACAGGTCACATTTTGGCTCTGGTGCAGTGTCCCAGCAGTGACAGCTCTGCACTGCCCTTTCTTCTTTGGGGGACAATGAGGGGATGTGCTGGGAGCTGGCAGGGATGAGAAGCTGCCCAGCTTCTGGATCCTGAAGCAGTTTAAGCCTTTCCCTCTCCTAGTGCTACAGTGCAGGACCACACTGAGAGCCAGGAACGGGGCAGAGGTACAGAGGTGAAGGCAGGGTTACTTACACTTACCTGCCAAGTGGTTCGTAGGCAGGAAACTGCTGTGGTGAGGTGAGGGACCAAAAGGGGTGGTGGCTGGATGTGTTGCACCTGTGAGAATAAGGTCCCTTTTTAGTTCAGGGGCAAGTGACTCCTTGTATACACAGAGCTCCTGGCCATCACATTCGAGAACTGGACGCAAAGGCCACATTTAAACAGCAAAGGCAGGGGAAGAGCCCAAACCTCGGCTGAGTGAGCAACAGGCTGGATTTCCCTGAGAGACCTACCAAGGAGTCTAACAGGGCACTAGGAGGCAGGAAGAGACCTTGCACTGAGGGCTGCTGCTCACCTGGAGTAACAAGGAAGCCAAGCTCTTTGACATTTTCAGTCATCACTCCATGTTTACATTAAAAAGGTTCAGCCCAGGTTATGGGCCCAGACAGAAGGTGCTTGGAAGTGACTGATTAGAGTCTATATGAAACACCAGTTAATGACAGGCATGCAGGGAACATCAATCATGCCTCTCCCATGAGAGCTCCAGCTACGCTCTCACATCTGTCGCTGCATCCATAGGCTTCCCCCCCGGTATTTTTTCCCTTTCCTAGACACTGCTCATTGCCATGGTGCCACGCTTCCTCGTGGGAAAGAACACCACTGCTGAGCACGCTGGATTACATGAGACTGAGGAGAGGGGAAGGAAGGGGGTGGAACAAGTAGGTCTGCCCTGTATTTCAAGGTGGACCAGGCTCATGCAGAAAACTTCTCTCCTTTAAGAGCAGAAAATGAGAGATTTTCTTCCTTTGCAGGCAGGCATATGTGAATCTGAACGGGCTTGCAACCTCAGTGTGAAAAGCACTGCTGTCACCTGTCACCGGGGTACTTGGTCAGCCCCTGACCTGGCCTTCCTTGGAGACAGAGCCCAACCACTGATGTTCACTGTGAAACACATGCCTGTGTCCAGAACACAGGCAAATTGTGAAACCTGAGAGGGAGACAGAGCTCTGTGTCCCTCACCAGCTTGGGCACCTTAAACCTAAGCAGCCGTAAAATGAGCTGAAGAAACTTGAGAGACCACGGCAACGAGACCTATCCAGTACCTCTCTATAAACATTCTGACTGCTCCAATGCTTCAAGATGGATGGAGACTGTCATCTTTCTAATCCTTTAAGATTTCAGAAGGTGTATAATGGATGGGAGATTTCTTCAAAGGAGATGGCTTACAAACTCCACTACATGGGCTGATAATAAAAAATCCTCTGGAGAAAGCCAGGAGCAGCACTGCAGGCTGTCAGGCAGTTATTAAACAGAGCGTCTGCCAGGCAGCCCAGCATCCGTCCTGGAGACAGGAGGCCCTAAGATAACTTATGTCTCCCCCAGTAACCAGGCAATGCAGCAGAACCAATGATTCACATCAACTGCACACGTGCTCAGCAAGGTGAAAAGAATGCCTCTGATATTCCAGAGTAAGATTTATTCCTTCATGTATTCCAGCTGCAGTGTTTGCTCATGTTGACAGCACTCTTTACCTGGATTTACCATGTGATGGCTCTTGTGATTAATATATTCACAGACAAGTTGTTTTAAGGTTGTTTCTCTCTACTGGAAGTTTTCTATTAGTTTGCCTTCTTTAATGTTTGTATTTCATACTATTTTCCCCTCTTGCTTTTACGAATGAAAAGCAGGTCATGCTTGCATCTTTTAAGGGAAAAAACTCCAGATACCAACTGGACTGGTGCTTTTCTACCTGTTAGGGTAATTGTGTCCACAACAGCCTTCAGTAGCAAAACCAGACATGAAACAAGGTTCTTGTAATGACAGTACAGGACAGACTGAGGCCAGTGATATGGAAATGTCTTCCACAGGACAACAGCCAGAGATTTGTAAATAAGCTGTGCTTATGCATCCAAGCAGATGCAATGAGTATCTTGGTTTTGTACTATCAAAATACCTTTGTAGAGACCAAAATACAGGGTAGCACCCTAGAATGTAGAGCTGGTACCAGCACTGATTATGTCTGGTAGAAATGTGCATTTGATGCTTAAGAATTTCCATCCACAGACAGAGCAGAAAGACAGACTGAAGCACTGGTGGAGTTCCTGAAGGCTATCTGACATCTGCATTTGAAGCTCAATTCTCACAGAAATTTCAGGTTGATCCTCATCTGTTGCTTTTCTGTCATTTTTTGGGACAGAGTTCGAAACAGTTCTAATGTCAATAATTTCAACAGGGTTGAACCAAGGCTGAATATGACCATGTCTGCACTGAGTTAGGGTGACTGGGCAATATTACATCATAAAAACAGAGTGACATTAGGGAAGAAAATTACATTATTTGCCAATTAATTACATACATAAAGAGCTAAGTTACATCTCATCATTGATGCAGTTAATTCAGAATGCAGACTACGGCATCTCAAACACAGAAAAGTTGAGGGGAAAGTTAAGATTGAGAATAAAAACAACATTTGGTATGCAGATGTGCACGTGAATCCACACTGGCCTCCTAAACCAGAATGTGAGAGCTGCAGTCTGCCATGGTCAGAGCCATGGAGAACAACACAGTGAAGGTTACTGCCTAATTGCATAATTGCAATTACTTCTCCAACAGACTGGAAAACAATTGATCAGTGTAAACTGTATTTAATTCTTTGGGGCTTTTTGTAAATTCAATATACTATTTTAAGCCCTAGACTATGCTGAACTTTGTAACACATAGGGGAATTTTCTATTTAAAAAACAAACACTTAACAAATACAGCTTCTGTGATATTTTCAATGCTGTTATTGAAGTTTTCCTTTTACAAAAAAACCCCTTGTCTTCAGAAAACAAACAGTAACTTGGTGAGTGGAGGAGCTGAGAAGAGTAACATGGCAAATATAGAAGCAAGAAAGACACTGGGGCCACTTCCAATCCTGTGCAATGGAAACATTTTCAAGTGTTTTGTCAAAATCCCTTTTAAAAAATCACTCTATAGCCTATTAATCAGGCACATAAGAACCAGCTGCACAGACAGGACTGTGAGCCAACTGCTGCAGCTCAGTGATGTGCAGAGCATCCTGCACTGGAGGTGGTGGCAGAGTCCTGGTCACAGCAGTGTCTCTGCATCCTTTGAATCAACCTTGCTTCTATTTTTGAGGCATATGTGGCTGTAAAGTCATGCAAGACATATACTGACTGTTTCGTTGTTTTTGGCTTTTTTTTTAATCAACAAGGAATGATCTTCCCTTACCTGTGGTAGAAAACAGAGGCCTGGCAAGATCTTGTGGATAATGGAAGCCTGGAAACACTCCAGGGGCGGGAGGTCTGCTGAACAGGTCAAGTTTACCACCTATCTCTAGCTTGTGGGGATCCAGCTGCATTTGCTGTCAAATGATACAAAACCAATCTCATTATACACTTCCTTTTTTATGGGAGAATAAGAGAGGGAGTCAAGGCTCATTCCTCCTCAGCCCTGCCATTAGCACGAGTGCCAGCAGCGTCTCCGGCCACGCAGCGCAGCGGTGGCTGCGCTCTGCCAGGCTCTGCAGGGCCATCCCACCCCGCAGCCTCTCGGCTGCCTGCCCCACCCCGGCCTCAGCCCCTCAGCACACGCTGCAGCAGGACACGATGCACCCAGTGCATGGCACCCCAGGAGCAGTCGGCGCTCTCAGCCTGACAAAAAATACTCTGCAGGCACAGAGCTGCCAACACAAGCCTCGAGAGCTGGGTGATGGACTTGTCTGTTCTGCCTCTCCTGTTTGACAGAGACGTGCCCATACTACATCCTTCCTGCAGCCAGGACAGCTCAGCGTGCAGGCAAGGGGCAAAGGATGAAGGAAGCTATGAGGCTCCTCCAGAGGCTTTTTTTATCCTTGCCCTGTAGAAGCGAGCATGACCAGAACTGCACCTTAGTCATAGAAGCCTATCAATAGCTTAAAGATTATGTATTTGCTTATAAAAATATATGGACATACACCCCTTTGAGATGCATCTTATTTAAGCACAGAACAGCCTTCATGAATGGGACAAAAAACTACTGCAGGAACTATGAAGAAATAAAATCTACATGAGTCCCCTTATCAGCTATTCCACCTGCCATAGGAAGCCTCAAGCCTGCCACAGCACCCCAGGGTACCTACATCCTGTTACCTCTTGAGTGTTAAACCCCCTCCCTCTGCCCACCATCACAGCAGCACAGGAAGCCCCACAACCTCTAACACTGATGTTATCAATCTACTCTCCTGCTCTTTGCTCTGTAATGTTCTTCACTGCATTGGCCATTTCATTACCTCCTCTACAGGAGGTACTAATGCAGAAGGGAAACATTAAACGTGCATGCTTTGTAAAAAAAAAAAGATTGACTTGGGGGGAAATTACTCTGCCCCTCTTTCTGGCTGTACACCCTTCCACCCAGCTCCTCTGCCCTCAGATAAACTTTACAGTTGCTACAATAAATGTTAAAGGAGTGTAAGTATTAGTCAATCGATACAGGCAAGCTTGAGAATCACCACCGTAACTGCTTCCTGCCCATTACTCACTCAAATACACTCAGTAAACTAAAAGACTTGGCTTTGTTCCAGAAACCATCTGAATTACCTTTATCTTTTGCTGGTGATGGTAGATCTGCCAGGCGATCTGTACATGAACCGCACACCACTTCCCGGGTTTCTGCAGTGGAAAGCACAAGAATTTAGATTAATTTATACGTTAGCAATCTACATCAGAGAGAACATTTCATTTCCCTTACTGTCAACCAGGCAGCTAAGCAATGAGGAAGGCTGATTACTAAAACGGCACAATGGGTGATCAACATTTTCTTCTGTACTGCAGCAGATGATGTTTAAATTAAGAAGGAAACAGGAAGAATGTGGGATATCTTCCCCATCTCGTGGACATCTGAGATCCTGCCTTGTTCTTTCCTACTTGCACTCCCCCCTTCCTAAATTGAAATGAATGGCAGCAAAGAACAGCATGCCATGCTTAAGAGAAAGCAACTAATGGTTGAGAGTTCTCTTTCTGAAAAGAGCCCTGTTCATTCACCCTTGCTGCACTGCAGGCTAAGTCATGCGTGGTTATTATGGCTACTGGCTCTTGGGGAGGGAAAGGGTATGGACAAACAATCCCCAGGATGAGCAGTGCCACAGCTGAACAAGTCCCTGTTTTCAGCTGAGCTGTGGTACTCACTGTTCCACTGCTGATGTGGAGCATCAGCACATTGACCTAAGCCAGCATGAATCTCTTCACTGGTGAATGTCTGCCAATGCTCACAGTCATTTATTTCTGTGACCCTCATTTCATACCATGAACTATTAATGCACATAAATGGATGCAAAATAAGGCTGGGATTCAGCCTAGATGTTATTAATCAGAAGTGGCAGAGAGCTAACTGACATTTTGCTTTAAGTAAAGGGTGAGCATGAAATTTTCTACTGGACACGTTAAATTTCAAAAGCACGTGCACAATATCCTAAGTGTCTGTGTATAAATATGTATATAAAATCCCCCACAAACCTTACTTACTCTTACTGGAGGCCTATAAGGGTCTGACACCTATGGAAAAAGCAGAAAGAATACAATGAATCTTTCTAAAACTAGCCAATATACAGAAAGGTGGGGAACTTCCTTCCTCTGAACAAGTAAAAACATTCAGAAACCAGTGTTCCAGAGAAGTCCCCTGTGACATGGGAAACCTAAAAGGCTTAAAGAAGGCTTAAAGCTTATCTTTCATTCCTTGAACCAAACTCAGCAGAATTTTATGATAAACAAGGCAGCTTCATGCCAGCAACTGAACAGTGCCAGTGCTTTTCTGAACCTTGTAATTATTCTGAAATGGAGCGCATAAAACTACTCTCCAAGCAATACTTAGGGAAAAGATATTGAAGGGGTTTCCTGCCCCATTTTCCACTGACTTTTGAAAGAAGCTAATACATCCCTTCAAATTCACGACTGGTGGAGTTACCATCTCACCAGAAAAAGACAACTTCTCTCCTTACTGCATGATCCCAGTCTAGAAGGCAAATTTGCTCTCTTTTTTTTTAATCAGCAATCACTGTGTTTACTGTAAATCCAGATAAGCTGAAAGGAAGGTTATATATTGTTGCCTACCCCTGGAGTCTTCTGCAGCAGCGTATGGTGGACTGTGCCTGGTCTACCTGCTACATCAATAGGGTTTGAAGTCTGAAAGACAAGAACAGAGCGTGAATAATACTGTATCACACCAGTGGTACATTTAACACCTCTATCTGATGTTAACAGCATTAATTAGTCCATGTTTGCACTGCGCTTTGAACAGGCATATTGCTACATTAGTGCTAAATGTTATCTCTTACTGACAGCCAACAGCATTTAACCACCATGTCATTTATTATTATTGAGCAGCAGTAACAGTATTCCAGTAGCACCCCTAAGCCCTGCTGAGATCACACCCCGTTGTCCTGTGCATGTGCATGGGAAAAGACAGTCCCTGCCCCCTAAGACTACTCTTTAGACAAAACAGGCAGGCAGGAGGTAGGAGAGAGAATGAGAGGTGGCCTGACTCCCTCCATTTTTCAGGCAGCAACTGGCACAGCAGTCAGTAACAGAGTAGCTCAAGCATCCTACTCCCATATTCCACACACTGGACCATGGCCCCTCTCTGACTGGGGCCAGGCAACACAATGCCTGAACCAGCTACAGCCCATCTATTTGCTTTGACAAGGAAAATGAGAAACCTTAGAAGGTGCTTGTGGGTCTTTTATAGCCTTGCATTGTTTACCCCATCATCTTCCAGCAAGAATTAAACACCTCATTGAATGAATCCCTGTTCCTCCTCCTCCGGATCCCACCTGTTGTCCTGTCCTAGATGATCCCCAAGAACTCATTCATCTCCTCAGTCCGGCATTCATCCATCTCCCACTCCCAGAGCAACTGCACCTGGTGCCTCAGCACAGCTGAGTGCAGAGGGGTTAAACCTCATTCCCCAGGAGATTATTTCACTCATGTTTTAGGTCAAATTATAGCAGATTTCAAACAGTAAAAGGCATGAGTATAATCCTGGGTGTGGGAGGGAAGGTAGGTTTTAGTTTGTCTACGGCTACATAACTTCCAGACTCATTAAAAAGCGAATTTTTGTATGTGTGGAGGTTAAGTCAATGCACTCCCCAGGCAGATCAGAGCTCTCAGGGCCTCTCTGACAGCTGAGGTAGATATAAGGTGGCAAGTAAGTTACAGCTTTCATACAGGCAAGAGCTTTAAGATCACAACATGTTAATAGCATGGTGTCATCCTGTCCCTTTGTCCCCTGGAGAAAGAATTGAATGCTTCCTCCAGCAAAGTAAACTGAACACTTCTGACCTTTTCAAGTTCTTAGCTTGTGAGAAATGGCCTCCAGGAAACTCGCTGAGAAATTTACCATCAGCCTGGATTTATGTGCAGTGGACTCCCATGCACAGCTGTAGGCAACTGACATGGGAAGGGGAAAAACAAAACCAAGATCTCTGCTTTGGAAAGCAAGAAGTGCAGGAGTCAGAGTGCCAAAACCAAAACATCAGGTCTGTAGTGATTATGCAGGCTTTAGTCAAACAGCTTGGGAGGGAGAGAGCATGGAAGAACGATGCAGTAACAATGACTGGAGTGGCTTTGCCTAGAGTTCAGCTCTGCCTCCTCTGGGAAACTGGAAAGTAATGTGCCAAAGCAGCAGATCCATTTTTCAACCTATCCCTCTCTTTTTCAGATGTTAGATCGTATGTAAATACTGCACTGTGCAGAGATCAAATGATGTCAGTGATTAACCATTGCACCAGAGTGTGACCTTGCACTGCTTAAACTCAAGCTAGCAAACGTTGGATGTATCTATCATTAAAATGAATTAAAAGCTAGTTAAAACAGCACTAGGAACTGCTTACAAATGTAAAGGATCTGTGAAGCTCTGCAGAAGATGGAAAGCAGAAGAAGGTGCCATTGGTGTAGCAGCAGCTCCTCATGAACAGGAAGGAGCCTTATGCCAAAACAGCCCTGGCTGCACATGAGCAAAAATAGTCCAATTCCACCTTATACATGAAGCTCCTTTTCTTGGAAAATCAAGTTCACACCTTGGCTACTCAGGGTCTGTAGGGACTCCCTGGCATCCCTTGCAAGAGTAACAACAATTAACACTGCCAGATAAACTCCATCAAGGGATGGCCCTGTTCTGTCCCTCTTATTCCCTCTGCTTCCATGAACTGCTCCTCTAAGCCTGCAGCCACTACATTCAGAACTCAGGCTGAACAAAGCCATTTTAGAGACTGCTATTTGTAATGTACCCCTAAAACAAAGTAATGTCAAGGATTCAATGGGCACTGAGGAAATCCTCTGACTTCCATTAAAAGCATGAAGTTACGGGTGAAGGTTGTAAAAGGCCTTATTTGCAGCAGTTGCTAATTACTGACTTCCACTGATGTCAGCACATCCCACAGACCTGCCTGGTGTGGGTATGGAAATCACCTTCCAAATGCAAACAGGAATGGCCTGGCTATGGTGCTGGTCCTTCAAGCCTTCTTACACAGTAGCAGAGTTTGATGGAAATGCAGTTCAAGATAAGAAATCGCTCAAATCACAGCATGTAAGGAAGCTGAACGCGTCACCTTACAAACGGAGTACATGCTCCATTTTCAAACAAATGCTATACAGATACAATCCATTATTTCTTGTTTGGAGAGATTTAGCAGTTCTGGTACATTTAAAAACAGTTAATAAAAAGAACATGTCTGGGAGGGAAAAAAAAAAAAGCAGTGCGCACCACAGAATTCGCCAAAAAATGGGGGTTATGATGGCAACATTTCCAAATGCCAATCAGTGCTAGTTGTAATGACATGTTACAGCTGCAGTGCACCTTCCAAATGCATTATCTCAAAGAAGCTTGCAGGCATTAATCAACCCTTATAAAACCCACTGCGAGATAACTTTGTAGATGAGGAAGCTGAGGAACAGAAGGTTTAAGCAACTTGCCCAAGGTCAGACAGTGCTGGAGCCGGGAATAAATATTCAGCTCCTTCAAATTGCTCTGCCCATTTACAGCAGTCTCTCCCTATTGTTCCCACACTTGTGCAGTCAAATTCTCATTGTTTTTTCTGGGAATAAACACAGCTTATTTTTTGCAATATCAGACTATTAGATTTATAAAATGATTTGGGACTCATCGGTCTATAATGAGCTGTAAATATTTCAATCAAAATAATGCACTTCACTGTATGCTTCTCCTCCAGTTTCAGCAGACCTCCCAAGTGAACCACTACATCCTTTCCAAGGAAGGATCTGCAGTGCCAAGAGAAAATTTCTGCTTAAGTGTTGGCTGCTTTGTGCAGAGAATGCTCACAGTTCTGCAGGGGGATCCTTTCCAACCCTGTGCTGCACTTCTGCTATTCAAATCATGTGCTACAAAATCACCAGAGACAAGACTCTGAACACAGTTTCTCTCCCAGCAAAAGAACAAAGCCTTCAGAAGAAGAAGTTTGTACCTTCGGTTGAAATGCTCCCTGAAGTGACCCAAAGGGACCTGAATGTGGAAGCATGGGTGGCATTCCAGGCATTGCTGGAGGATAGGTTGGAAAGAACTACAAAAGAAAAAGAGATGCTTATGTCACCGGATGACTTGAACAATAATGGAGGTAGGTGCCAAGCCTGGCACATACAAAAATAGTACTGTGCTGAACAAGTGCCACAGTGAAAATACACAATAAATTTGCTTTCAAAATTTATAAGAGCAAAGCTAAAACTTGAAAAATGCACTCATCTGATATATTTTCTAGATAGTGCTGAACAAGTGTGCCTTTAAAAACTGTGAACTACTGCAGGAAGCACAGAGCATAATTTGGGTTTTATGTTCACTTTCCATTAACTTTGCATTTTTCTGCTGTTGCAAACAAATTGATCCTGTTTTGAAATGTGACCTGCTTTAATTTTTAAAGCAAAAGAAACCACAAGATGCTGCACTGCACTCTAACCACAGGCAACATGCCCACCACCTTGTAGCTGTGTAGGCTAGGTGAAATTTTGCTTAGGCCTCTCCTGAGCACACACAGCAGTTTTACAAGTCCCAAAACATGTAGTTTTTTGTGCTTTGGAGCAGTGGGGAGCACCAGGAAGAAACCACCAGTCTGACTTACTCCTGTGACCTGAGCAAAACCTTGTGAAAGAGCCATGCACTCCGGGCTGCTGCACTGGGAGAAGCACCAGCTGCAAAGGTACTGCAATGACCACTGATTGAGCAATTCCTGCGCATTCCCTGCCATCCCAGGCACAGCGATACAGAGCCACAGCAGCAAAAATGCAGGAGACAGAGAATTTAAAAAAAAAAAGAAAAAAAAAAAAAAGCCCAAAGAAAACTTGGTACCTTAAAAACATAAAAAATCAAGACAGAAAAAGAGCTTTAGAAATGAATGGATCAAAACACTAGTCATCAATAGAAAACAGGCAAAAGAAGAGCAAGCAGCACCATTAACAGAGAAACCAATGAGAAAGGTGAGCACTCACGTTGGAATGTCGAAAGTAAGGGTTGTCTAATTTGGGAGCGTACTTGTCAAACTGGAAAGAGAAAAAAAATGAAACAGGTGAGTTTGGTTTTGGCAGTAGCAGACACATCAGGATTTCAACATAGACAAATACTCATGGCCCGTGTGTAAGCGTTTAACAGAGCAGAACTGACTAGTTATTCCATACTCGCTCACTGGGGAGATGCCTGATTTCCCCAGGCTAACAGAGAGGAGCCCTCGGGCCATGCTGGGCACTGCCAAGGCTCACTGCAGAACTCTGTCTCAGACACTGCATGAATAGGCTCCTGCTCTGGGAAGAGAGGAGTGAAACACAGGGAAGTTCAGCTCCAGGTCCAGATGTGGGATCTGCCCCTGGATCACTGAATTAGATCACAGACTAGCAGGTAAGAAACACTTTCCCTTAGACCCCAACATCTACTGTGGGGCAGCAAAGACCAATTCCCAGTTTCCTGGGTTCCTGTAAGCACCAAATTTCTTTGGGAAAGGGCTTAATTACTTTAGATACACAATCTCCATACATTCCTCCTCCCCTGCAAAAGGAGGAGTTCCCCAGAGAAAAGGTGACTGTAAACCTTTTCCATTCCAGCATGGGGTTTTAACACCTCCATGTGTGTAGTCTGTGCCCTGTTTGTCCTGTACCATCTCGGAAGCAAATCCAAAGTGCACACACACATTGCATTTCTGAACAGTATGTACATTCTGCTGGGGAGGAGGGAATGGGGAAGAAGGCAGGGAAGGGAGCTGTAGGACCTCATGAAAAGCTGCTTATTTGGCATGTCAGCTGCTGTTTCACACTCCTCTATGTGCAGGAGAGTAGATTTGTAATTTCATTAATTACAGTTACTACTGGAGCCATGTCCCCTCCAGTGTAAATACCATAAATTACCAAACACATGCAGCTGTAATTTCAACACTCTTCTCTGGTGTTGGGATTAGCAGACCTGATCTAGTGGAATATAAGAAGATGTGAGCGAGATATAACAAAGAACCTTGCAAGTTGTTTTTGGTCTGAAGGCTGACATCAAGGGGCATGGGTGGGAGGGGAGGGAGCTGTTCACAAGCTCGGGTATTACAGTTCTTAAGGAACAGAGAAGACTTCTGAGAAAAGATTCAGGATTGTTTTACACAGACCAAGCAAAGAAGGGAAGGTGTTTACACACAAGTACATTGAGCAAACACCTGGGGCTGGATTTTGGGTGGATGATATTGCTTTTAATTGTCTTGCTGCTAAGCGGATTACAACCCAAGAATGTCATTGGGCAGTCAGCAGTGGGAAAGTAAAGTGGGAAACACTATGCTCCTTGAGTCCATGGTAGTTCTTCCCAAATGCTGCTTTTGCTAGCCTTAAACAGGGTTGTTTCTGCATTTTGGACACAGTGTGAAACTGAAAGGGGGAAAAAAGCTCAATCTTGTGCTTTCAATCTCACATAGTAATTGCCAGAAATGGGGAGAGAGTGCGTTTTAAAGTACTGACAAAATCCATTTGCAGCAGATCCCTAACAATTTTGTAACATCTGCAGCAAAGTCCCATTGTGTTACAAGCAAATTCAATGACAAAATGCTTATTACACAGCCAGGAGGATCTCTCCCAGCAGAACTAGCCACACACAAATTAGTGCCTGTTGATGTAATCAAGCAATAGAATGCCTAAATCAATCCAGATCAGGTATTAGGAGGAAGGGGGACAGAACTCATATCAGATGAGATGCTGCATTAAGGTGAGAGCTCTGGGTAACCCAGCACGGTTTGCCCTGCACCCAGCAGCTGTGGGGACAATGCTTGGGGCTGGAAGCCACGCATACTGTGGCATCCTGTTTAGTTCTTTTGGTGTGTCAAGGCAGCTGGCTCTGGGAAAGGGGGAATAGAAATACAAAGCAGGACACACAAAAAGGAAACTAAAGGGATTTGGGACTTGTCTCGTGGATGCTCTATCTGCTCATGGGTAGCAGCATGGGGGACCAGGAGGCTTGATGTAGGGGCTCTGGGTGGAAGGGGTGTCCTTTTGGGAGTGCAGGCCTCCAGGTCAGAAGGGCAGGGACAGCACCCCTGGCTGAAATGAAGAGGGCTGGGTTTTGTTTGACAAGAGTGGGTTAAGCTTTTTGACCAGAGATGCTCTACTTATCCTCACATTTTGGGCTGGGGTACGCACCATGGGAGGTGCAGAGGGCGGCATGAGCGGCGTCTGGGGCAAGCTGGATGGAAAAGGAGTGAATGTGTGCTGGTGGGTGTGTTGGTGCTGATGCGTGTGTTGGTGCTGGTGAAACTCCGCTCTCAGCAGCGGCACCGGGCCAAGTGAGGCAGCGGCCCGGTCCGAACTCTGAACCAAAAACCGGTTGTTCAGCTCTTGCCTGAGCAGTTCGTGATCTAGAGGAGAGAGAGAGAGAAAAAAAAAAGACACAGAGGCCCGTGGGCCTGTGAGTACCACAAAGACGGAGGAGAAAGAGTCAATATTCACCTGGCATTCCCTGTTTCTGCAGGTCATGCTGTGGTGGTTTTCTACGTGAGGACTCATTGGTGGAGGTAAGAGAGATGCCTGTGACAAAGTACCAATCAGAATCCCCGAATGAGGCTGGCAATACATGATTGGTTGGTTGAATGATATCAACAGGCTGGTATCTAAAGACAAGAGAGAACACCATGAGTCATCACAGCAGAAAACATCATCGGGGCTCGAACTGCGCCCCGCCCCGCCCGCCGCCCGCGCCCCGCCCGGCCTCGTCCTCCCCGGCACCTGCTGCCACCGAGGCGTGTCCGGGGACACAGCTCAGAGAGCCGGCCTCACCTCTGGGGGACACAGCTCAGAGAGCCGGCCTCACCTCTGGGGGACACAGCTCAGAGAGCCGGCCTCACCTCTGGGGGACACAGCTCAGAGAGCCGGCCTCACCTCTGGGGGACACAGCTCAGAGAGCCGGCCTCACCTCTGGGGGACACAGCTCAGAGAGCCGGCCTCACCTCTGGGGGACACAGCTCAGAGAGCCGGCCTCACCTCTGGGGGACACAGCTCAGAGAGCCGGCCTCACCTCTGGGGGACACAGCTCAGAGAGCCGGCCTCACCTCTGGGGGACACAGCTCAGAGAGCCGGCCTCACCTCTGGGGGACACAGCTCAGAGAGCCGGCCTCACCTCTGGGGGACACAGCTCAGAGAGCCGGCCTCACCTCTGGGGGACACAGCTCAGAGAGCCGGCCTCACCTCTGGGGGACACAGCTCAGAGAGCCGGCCTCACCTCTGGGGGACACAGCTCAGAGAGCCGGCCTCACCTCTGGGGGACACAGCTCAGAGAGCCGGCCTCACCTCTGGGGGACACAGCTCAGAGAGCCGGCCTCACCTCTGGGGGACACAGCTCAGAGAGCCGGCCTCACCTCTGGGGGACACAGCTCAGAGAGCCGGCCTCACCTCTGGGGGACACAGCTCAGAGAGCCGGCCTCACCTCTGGGGGACACAGCTCAGAGAGCCGGCCTCACCTCTGGGGGACACAGCTCAGAGAGCCGGCCTCACCTCTGGGGGACACAGCTCAGAGAGCCGGCCTCACCTCTGGGGACACAGCTCCCAGGCTCACGGGAGCCACACCTTCCCGCACCAGCGAGGCGCCCTGGAGGCCAACAGCTCACTTAAAAACGAGCAGTACTGACCTTCATCCTCTGGGCGTGTGACAGTCAGAGAGAGACACACACACTGACAATGGATGCGTGTTAAGCTCTGACATATATGTACTTCACGTAATTTTGACAAGATCTGCAGCACAATGAGATAACCGTAGGTTTGGGTGGCTGGGAACTGCCTGCTCGGACATCCCTGTGCCATCTGTCCCGTGTGAGCCCCAGGATATGCACGCAATGACCAGAAATATCTGTCCTACAAATCAAGGCCTTCTTTGCTTCAGGTTTTTTTTGAGATCTTAAATAGCAAGCAGTCCTTTCCTCAATTTGGAACAGGCTGTAATTCTCATTTTTTGTCACTGCCTCCAGGCTTTTCTCCTCTGAGAAAATACCAAGGAAGAATCAGTGGGAAGAGGAAAAACATTAAAGTAGCTCAAGATCTCATCAAGATTGCAAAGACTGCTGAAACAAAATGTTCCACCATATGATGTGGCCTCTTCTCAGCATCTTCCTCTGGAATAACAACTTGCACTGAATGTGAATGTGGTTCAGGGCAGGGGAAGACACCACTGCTTCAGGAATTATGTCACTGGAGACAGTAAGGACAAATGTCCACCTCTCCAAAATGTCTGCTGGTATAACAATTAAATCTATCTGTGGTTTTGCCTAAGAACTTCGAACAGGGATCAGCATCCAACATGTTATATATTTCTTAAGCGAAGACCAACCTGCGTCCTCAGTTGGGGATGACACACACACAGTCCTGACTGATCTATTCGCTTCTGAATTTACACAAATCCACTTTTTTCACTGAAACAACCCCTTTAAACTATGGCTCTGAATGTGAAGGGGAAAAAGAACACCTGCACTTTAAAGTTTTATTTCATGTTCTGCAGGGATTTCTTTCACTTCAATTTTTACAGTAATATTAGAAATGTCTAAATCAATCACTTTCTGAAGTGACATGGTTAAGATCTTTAAAAACAGGCACTCTGATGGGGAACTTCAAGGTCTCTACTACCACTTAGAAGCCTAAAACCCTATTGAAAGTCACATTTGAAAGCAAATTTTGGGTGTCTAAGTAATTTGCTTTTCAGTAATAAATGTACTAAGAGTACTGTGTAGTTCTATAATCTATGTAATAACTAATGCAAAAGCAGAAAGTATATATATTTGTGATACTGAAGCCTAAGGCACTGGAGCAAAAGAGTCTATAATGGGTTCTCCTTGGACCGAGCAAATAAGAAAAAAAACATAGGCTGAAAGCATTTAGGTCCAAAACCTAACCTCTTTAGAGAATACGAGCATGATTTCATGTGTGTGTGTGTGTGTTTAGGCTTTTCAATCTGGCATGACTTAAAGAAACTGAATCCTTCTGTTAGCATCAAGATAATCCACTTTTCTGGAGGGAGAGATAAAAGCAAGTTGGCAGTTGCAAGTGCTCTGATATCCAATTTCTTTAAGAGACTGGAAGTCAGACTGATAGATTTGCAGCTGGCTCCAGCCCATAGCCCTCTACCACAACTTTGGCCACTGCCAGGAAAAGTAAAGGCCTGGAGATGTTTGGAGAAGCTGTGTGGCACTTGGAGGAGTGGCTGCTTCATAGTAAAGATGGAATTGCCAAGGAATAACCCAGCTCTGTGAGGACTCAGAGTGATGTCTGGATCAGAACCAGTACAAGAACCTGCCAGTGATGTCAGGTCCAGTAACACAATAACACAACCAGGAGCAGGGTGCCTGAGGAGCCCTTGGGACCTGGGAACACTCTCCTGTGGGCAGACATGAGCTGGGTGTGGCACCAAAAGGTCACTCCTGCTCATGGAGCCCACATGTTCCAGAGAGAAGAGACACACACTACTGTTTCTCTGTGTATCCTACATCACGGCAGCCCTTCAGCAGAGGGCAGAAACCCAGCAAAGGTTTCTCCTAAGGTACTTGTATTAGCTTTAGGTTTCAAAAGAAAGAAATGCCACCAGAAGCGCATTCTTGTCTCGTTCTTCAGGGCTGCTCAGCAATATTGTTTGCTTTTAAGGAAGTTTTATGTGAATGACAACAGAAGCTCCTGGCTCTGCAGCACTCTGTATTGATTTTATGATGTTCCACTTTGCAGGCATTTCATATAGTGCAGACAAGAGGCATTTCACTGTCTGCAGGGTTAGACACCCAGACCTTTCCCTCCACTAACTTAGGCTTCTCCTACTTAAAATTGCAGAAGAAATCCTTTTAGTAGAAGCAAGACTGTTACTGTTTCCTGGCAAGCTGCTGAATGTGAATAGGTCACTTGATCTTACACCTCCTGAAGTTTAATGGTGAAAACATACTTGCTTTCAGTGACTGCAATATCATGCTTTTAGCGAGCGCTTTGCTATTTCCTTTCGCAATGCTTTCAAAGTCTCCATCACAGTAGTCCTTTGCCTTAAACAGGGGAAGCAATGAATAGGTCTCTCACAGTGCTGCCAACATCTTCCCAGCCATGTGGTTGAAATTCTAGATGGTGCCAGGGCTCATGACAGCCGCCAGCTTTGGCCTATGTGGTTCTGTCTCTGGCTGGGAACCCACGGCACTTTTGTCTATCATCGTTCTCAGAGCTCACTTTGGACCAATTCGTACTTTTTTTTTTTTTTCACTTAAAGAAGCAGTTATAAATAATGAGACATTATTTAGCTCCTGGAAGCAAAAAGGGGGATGGAAGATCATCAGATTTTTTCACAGCAAATCTGCCATTTCCTTATTCCTTTAACTGACTTTATAGAAAACAGAGTGTGTTTTTTTGCAAAATGCTTGTCCTGTTTAATCCCTGCTGAGTTAGTTGTGGAGTCAAATGCCAGATCAAAAGGAGGCCCTAGCAAATGAAAGTTGCTGGGAAGTCTCCAGCTGCCAGGGTCTCTTCCAGGGACAGCTGCAGGCTAATGGATAAGTTATAAACAGGGCATTTAGGGCAGAAGTGACAATAGAATGGGGGCCAGGGTGAACAAAGGAAACTTTTTTAAAGGATGCAAAGATAGTAAGAGTAAGAACAGCAGAGCCTGTCAGCTGAGCTGTCTCTGACTCCGCCTGAAAGGCCATGGAGCCACAGGCACAGAGCATTTGTGCTGCTGCAGGCAGAAGATCCTGCTCTGCCAGCAGGATGTACTGCTGGTTGAAGGATCAGGCAGGGGATTCAGTGAGATTCAAGTGTTTGGTTAGAACAATTGTAGAAACAATATTTTCTCATCAGTTCTAACAGCAGCTGCTTTCTTTGGAGAGGAGATTAACTTCTCTGTTAATCTAGGAAGTGTCTGATGACTGTGGAATGCCACACCGGACAACTGATGAACAGGACATTTTTTTTTTTTTAAAAAGCCTTTGTTTTGAGGACTTTCTATAGGAAACTACAGTGCTGTGTCTACAATCTCTCATCTGGTAAAGCATGTCCAGGTCTCCTACCTGTTTCATGAGCACTGTCACTGTTCCAGCATACACTGAGGGGTCTGTGTCAAGGTATTTCACCTGCCCAGCCAGCCCATCTCTCAAAACCCTCCAGAGCATGCATGGCTGATCAGCCCTGGCAGCGGAAGGGGACCTACCCGCAGGGTGCCCTGGTATCACGAGGCTGTTGGTGGGTAACGCTGGTGGAGGTGGCAGCGTGGGTGGGGTGGCAAACATGGCCGGATGGTGCTGGTGTTGGGTCTGTGATCTGAGAGAGAAGTGCGAGGTAGCAAGATTAGAGATGGAGAGGGGCAGAGCTGGGCCGGAGGAATGGTGAGGAGGAATCTGAGGAGACAGGGGCAGGTGCTTCGGGAGGCTGATGCTCGTTGCACTGCTAGCACTGCTGCTCCGGCTGCAGAGAGAAAGAGATGGGAGGGAGGGGAGAGAGACAGAGACAGAGTGTGTTACAATAAAGTACTGAAACAGTGCAAGAAATACCAGAAACAACACAACCATGGAACATTGATTTCCCCAGATTTTTGCTTTTGCTTGTCTTAATGGCAGCAGAGACAGTTAACGAATCTAAATGAACATCTCCAATGGGGCAGAATGGGCCTTGGGCTCTCTGGAGGGACATTTCCTCTGGTGCTACAATCCTTAGAGCTATCTGTGGGTACTGATGAATGTCACAGAGGTAGCTGGATTTTACACCTTTATGGAGCCTCTGATGACCTTGTAGCATCCATGTGGGTCTTTGTGACCAGAGGACACAGTGACACCGATTCCTTTTTCTGTGTCTGTGGGTGTGCAGAGCTGCACAGCACGGCTGACTCTGGAACCCTGCTGAATCTGCTGCACATGTGCTGTGCAGTTGGAGTCACACAAGCATGCAAATGCACACCATTTTAATCATTTTTCTCACTGTAATTTGTATTTTGCATCTTCTATTATTATTACTCCATTGCAAGAGATCTAAATTTTGTGGGCTGAAACACACTATCACTGCAGTTATTAGTTGTGTAATTCCCACAATACTGAATATTTGTTGCAAGCTAAACCCCAGAGAGATCTTGAATAGTTGGAAACATTATTCACCATTTATACTATGGTGGCATTTACAAGGTAAGACCACAATAGAGCTCAAGTATGCAGGATACTATGAAATACACATTAATGGCAGCTCTCTGTATTCATATTCTGACCTTTGTGCAGTCAAATATTATGCTTTAAATCAGTTTTCTCATCTTGATTAAAGCAGCCTAGCTCTTGCTTGGGAGGCAAGGCATGTTTTCTGTACCAGCAAGAAGACCATACAGGTTCCAGTTGACTGACTAAACTCTTTTCCCTAGAAACATTTTATCCATACCATTTTCACCCAGCCTCCTTACTGGATGGAGGCAATTTAAACAGTGGAGCTAAGCCTCCTGCAAGATCTGAACATGTCAGATTGAAGCAGATTTATCAGCCTACACGGGAGCCCTGGTCTCAGGGACACAGCGTTTTCCAATACAGATCACAGGATATTCTGAGTTGGAAGGAACCCACAGGGATCTTTTGAGTCAAAGACACATATCCATCTTTTGATGCTGGTGAGCCAAAAAACCCGACAACCATAAGCAATGGAAGTATTTTTGAATATGGAACAAAGGTGTTGCTCAAACTCAAACCACCTTAAGTTTCCAAGGTAAGAACCAGCCAGCTCAGACAAGACCATGCAAAATTTTACTGGAAACTGGATGGAAAGGAACATGTGCCTTTCTCCCAGAAGGTGTGCAGTTATCACCTCATTTACCAGGTTTCAAATGCACCGATCCACCACAGCTGGAAAACTCAGCCTGTGGAGTCAGCCCATGAAGTGCAGTATCCAAAGCACGGACCATCTCACCCCAGACAAGTGCTCGCCTCGCCTCCCAGCAATTCCTACCCCATTTGAAACAAGCTTTAGCCCTGCAGCAGCCTGAAGATGACGTGAGCATCCCTTCCCCCTACCTGATATTATTGAGTCCGTTGTGGGCCACCTGGTGATGCACTTGGTAGTTGAGAGGCGGAGGGATGTGACTCGGAGGCTGGCTCCGAAGGTCAGGAATTAACTGAGGCTGCGACTGCGGCCGAGGTTGAGGTTGCGACTGTGGCCGAGGCTGCGGCTGAGGCGTGAGCCTGGGTGGTGCTGGTGCTGAAATCACTGGCTCCTTCTTCAGCAGTGGGCTTGCTCTGGCACTTGACGTGGGCGCTGAGGAAGTCGAAGTCACGACGACAGCGACTGGCTGGGGGCTGGGGATGGGCAGGGCGAAGGGCACGTCGGTGCTCAGCTCCCGGCTCCGCTCTAGCCCAGACACCTTTGGGACATTGGCTGCTTTCGCTTCCGGCTTATCATTCAAGGTGGGACCTTGTGGAGCAACAAGAAAAAGAACAAAGCATGTGCTGAAAGGTTTGCACTTCTTTCTCTGCTTGGTAGAACATGTGCCTGGGAAAAAACAAGTCATGTTTCAGCTCGTGGGAGCACCGTGGGAGCACTGCTGCTGCAAGATGGATGTGTGCTTGAGTCTGTCCTTCCGCTATCCTTGACTGGCCAGTCCACAGTGCTTTTTGCATGTGTGCAAGTGACATAGCTGTTATTAAATGAATGCATAGTACAGAGATAAGACTTCTTCAGGGGCCCAAGATTATATACAATAGGAGCGTGAACATGTCTCAAGTTACTGCTACAGTATTTCCAGCTCAATGTAAGTTTCACGTTCATGAAACACATGCCTCATCATTAACATATTTCATTTTCTCAATGCTCCTTCAAGGTAACCCACATCAGATTTAGGCTCAACCCTAGCTACAATCCACTGTGACCCAAACATCAATCCTTAATGATAACCCCACCTGTCTTCTAGGATGGAGGCTAGTTGGGATCTCTGTAGCAAAGGATGCGACAGCTCTGCAGAGAAACTGATGCTGCTGTACCCTGGCCACACACTCGTGTGGAAGAACGGAACAGAGAAGGCTAGAAAAATCCAGTCAGAAGTTCAACGAGCACCCAAATGTAGTCCTGCTCACCCTGAATAGTGCAAACATCTGTATGCACAGCATGCCAAAACTATCAGGAATGCTGCAACCAAGCAAAATGCACCTACAGAGAGACTTCCATATGGAATTAGTCCTTCTATGGTGCCAAACTCTCCCATTTTTCATAATTAAGATAAACAAAGCATCCCAAAGAGTTAAAAGCCTGGAAAGGAAAAAGGGAGGAATGAAGAGATATTTCAGATCAAGCAGTATCCAAAAGGTTGAAGACAACTGACAAGATCAACATCAAAGCAATTCACTCCCACTGTAACTCCCTTTTCGCCCTAATCTGTGTATCTTTGAGTGCACACATACCCGCAATTACATGAAAAGCTCTTCATGGGCTACAAGAACTAACATTGTTGGTGTGTTTCACACAGACATCCCACTGTGCACACACAGCATCTCTGACTTTTAGGAGACCCACTTTTGTTGCCCACTGAAACGTGCTGGGGGCTGCCTGCAATTCACTGCCTTGCAGTCACGCAGGAGATGCTACCTACACTCATTAACAGGCTCCCAACACCCTCACAAACAAATTCCACCTTTGAAATTCTCCTGTCTCATCAAAGGACTGAGCCAGTTCCTGATGTAGGAGGGTGTGGAAATAACACACAACACACACTGTGAGCTAATTCTGGCTGTGCAGACACTCTGACCAGCATTTGTGAACCAGCCCATGTGAGGCCAGAGCCCCCACTGCTACTTCCACAGCCTGAGTGCCAACACACTGGCATCAGATGGGAGGAGGACAGCAGTGAATCAGAGCCTGCAGCACACCAGCTCATATTCTGCACCCAGAATGCCCATGTGGTGATGGCATCTCCTTCCTTGAGATAAAAGGCAGCTTCCCACACTGCTTCTGGCTCTGCTTGCACTCTCACCAATGCACCATTTCCCTCATCCATCAATCAATCAGCTCATCACTGTATATGTATAAATTCAGAGTGTGAGAAGAGGATGAATGGAAACATATGAACAATATTTATCAGCTGAAAATGTCTTGAGGTCTTGGGGCCTCAAACCCACATGTAACAGGAACAGAAGCCTTTCCAAACACCAGTGTTTTGGCTGGCAGCAAGTCCTATCAACACTGTACTTTCCAGCACCTTATACATCTTTAAAGGTTTGACACAATGTCTGGAGATCCTAAATAATTCTCTACAATAAATATAAGCCTAATTCTCATTTCAGTGAGTTTCTCTTTCAAATACAGATTCACGCATCACAGATAACGTGGTTGTGAGATGTAGCTAGACTTGGTTCCAGTGCTATTTAGAATTTATTTTTCAAGTCAAATTCTCAGTGCTCTTGTGCACCATTATTTTTTATAATGCCACCTATGTTTTTAAATTTTCCTCAGATTTTACTACTAGCAGTTGAAAAGTTGTCATTGCCTAGTCAAGCCAGGGCTCCCCACACTGCATTTTGGAGCAAGTGTGTTCACAGCTGTAGATTCCACTATTTTTCAAGAGCTACCCATTAAAAGCAATTGGGTTTCATTCCTGAGCATAGGTTTCCTCAGAGCCCATTAGCTCTTTGCATCCAACTGGCCTCCTCCTACAGAGTTAAACTTCATATTGTGTAATTATAGGCAGTGTAGACTAATGGTGTATATTTGAAACACACTGGCACCACAAAAGTTAGTTGACTAAAAAGTCAATTAGATCCAAAACAAATCAATAAAGTCCCACATTAAAAGCAGCTGTTTGACCAGTTTTATGTGCAACTATTGATTCCCTGTGGTTTCAGCATTAGTTCTCATTTGCAATTTTCTCAAAGCAAAAGCTCAGGCTCCCTTGCTGACTGAATTGACCAGCCAAGCCTGGTTGTGTTAGTACTAGGGGTACATGACTAATTCCTGCTCCCAACTTCCATCTCTCAGGATGCAGTACAGCAATGTTTTTGTGTTTCGTTCTTGACAGCAATGAAAATACTCACATGCCAGTTCCCCCCCGCCCCCCCCCAGAAAAGCTACAGGCATGAGTGTATTGTCTCCTTTTGCAGCCATGTTGCACAAAAGCAGAAGCACAGAGAAAGGAAATATATGATGTGAATTCATGGGCAAGAGGGGAAAAATGTGAGAGAGCAGAGTCCCCAAGCCTCCTCAGCCACCACAAAGGAATGGGCAAATCCTGGCATTTGGTGACTTTGCCGTTTCTCCTCCTGATGGCAGGAGAGACACATGGAAGTCTCTGAGCTATCTTTCCTGAAATCCCTCAGAATATTGATCTTAATGATTCTAATGAGAGATGTTGCCCATTCTGATGCGGATCTCAAACTCTGTAGTTTCTCTGCAGGATGCAGAGTGAATATCCCTCCTAACGGGACTACACTCCTGTGTGCCCAAGCTCTGACCAGGCTGACTGCTGCTCACATATGGAAATATCCCAAGGAAAGCAACCAAATATTCCAGCTTTTGTGCAAGCTGGATCAGGTTGCACTGAGATCCTTTCAGAGAATTCTGTTCTTGGATTCCTAATCCAGCCTTTCTGAGCAGATGGACCTATGGAGCTGAGCACAACTGCCCCAACAAAAACACAGACCCACCCGACCACACCAGAGCGTTCTAGAGGCAAAAATGTGTTTATTTTACCAAGTCCTAGAGTAATTTTCATGCTTAATGATAACAGGCTGAGCCAATTTGCCCAAGACTTGACAGTCAGCTCCAATAATTCAACCTTAATTAAACCTGAACGCATGTCAGTTCAGCTTGTCCCTTCACAGGAAATCTGACATTTGTAATGATTCATGTTCCAGCCATGCCATGGGAAGGCTGGATCACATCTGCCACTCTCCACTGTGCAGAGCGTTACCCTTTCTGAGTATGCCAACTTTTGTTTATTTTCTAACCAAACACCTTGGACTTCTTCCATTGAGAGGTTTTCTTAAATGAACAGACAGTGAAACATGTCTTGATCTCAAGGGGATGAATGATGACTGAGTGTGAGAGACAGGGAAGAAAAGGCTGAAACTACTCTAACAAGAAAAAAACCCCAGCAACCTGGGATTAGTAATTCTTGCCTCCCTGATCGACTAATTTGTTCATGTGGAGCGCTGCAAAATGTTAACCTCCCTACGTCTTGGGCTACATCCAATTCCAACTTCAACCAGTAAAGAAGAAAACAATTTTTAAAAGCACAGAGAGCTTTAGCTGCTGCTGTGTAAATCTGTAGAAACCGGAAGAGAAGTTTAAGGTAAACCCCAAAGTCAACGACAGCTTAAATGACTGTATAAAGCGAGCTTCAGGAGGAGTTACCCGAAGCTGAGAGACCATCAGCCAAGACCCCACCGGGAAGTTGCCTGAATTCCCAATCTGTGACTGGAATAACCATGCACTGCCCATCCCCAAGGCTGCACAGGGTGACATGCCTGCCAGTGTGTAACTACACAGCATTGCAGGCTAAGCACAATACAGAAAGTCCCAGACACAAATTAAACCTTTCTGTTACAGGAGTTTGCTTTCAAGCTGATTAAGAGTAGCTCAAGTGCAAGGGATTAAACATGTAAAGGCTGCTTTGAGAACTGCAATAAGCAGTTACTGTGTTATACAAACAGTACTTAGGGCAACAGCAGTTCCAGCCCTGCCTCTTGCTCTTTGCAAGCTGTTGGTTGCTGCTGAAAGGGGACTGTCAACACACGTACAATGTGATTGGAAATAATCTAATCTTGCTTGCACGCCTTTCCTTTGTCTCTTGAAAAAAAAGAAAAGTGGAGTCATTCAGACGTCTTTCTGCAGCCTCCCTCTGCAGTCTCCTTTGTTGCATTCAAACAGCAAGGCTGATGGGGTGATGTGAGAAAGAAATTCCTCTCCTACATCCATCAATGACATCTTTACCAATGGCAATTTCCCAAGGAACACAACAACCACCATCTGTAGCCCATCTATCCGCCCTGTACATAATCCTTGAAAAGAGACACAGGCCAGACTGGCTATGGTGAACCCTGCTCCATATTCCAGCAAGAAATGCTACAAAAGCACCACCACAGGAATTACACAAGGCAAGAAGCTGAGAATTTCAGAGCGAGTTGATGAGTCCCAGAGAAGAGTTTTGAAGCATCAGCAAGAGGAATGAGTAAAGAGGAGCAGGACTTTACAGCAGTAGGTCAAAACAAAGAAATAACTAAATGAACATCAGTAAACATTTTNTTTTTTTTTTTTTTTAATTTTATTTTAAATTGAACTTTTAGGCTGCTGCGTAACATATTATGGATATGCAGCATATCATAAGCAAAAGAGAGAATAAAGTATTTTGCACTGACAGCGATAACACTGACACTGGCAGAGTGCTTACAAGTGAAAATCAATATTTAAGTGCTAATTCTTTATCCCTAGATGGCTTTTGCTTTTATATAAATGGCTTTTTCACTGCATTTTAGGAGGGTAGTGCAACTTAAGACTTTAAGCAATTAGGCTGTTTGCAAAGGTAAGGCAAGCAGAGCTACAGCACAGAAGCTCCCCAACATAGGGGGCACAGAGTTCCTCCACCTGTTTTAATGCAAATCATCTCAAGACAAGACATAAAGACATGGGACTTGCACATAAAACTACTGTCTGGAAGGGTCCATGGTGTGCAACATGATGATTTTTAACATTACTGAGAAGCAAAGGCCAAGTTTCCATCATGACAGCAGTACTACACATTAGGCTGTGTCAAAACAATGTTCTCCTGTGCCAGGGGCTCCTCTGAACATCATGGGCTCCTGGTGGATTTTCTACAAAAAATTACAGTGTCTTCTCACAGAGAAAAGTAAAGCGAGTGTGTGCACAAACCCTTGTGCCCGGCTCTGACCCAGCACTGCCGAGGAGCTGGCCTTTGTTCCCGGCGCTTCTCCCACAGCCCATTCCCAAGACCAAGAGGGAAGCTGCTTTCCAGCCTGGTCTGGATTCGTCTCCCCTATCACTCAGTTCATTTGTACAGAGCTGTCTGTCAAATCACATCGCCCCGCCGCAATCTGAAACACCCTCCGAACAGCTGCCACTATCAATTACTCTCCCAGGCAGCCCTGACTATCAGGAGGAGAACTGGAGCGAGCACTTGCCAGTTTTAATAAACTGTGTTGCCCGAGTCATTTAACCTGATAGATTGTTGTATGCTGGGGCTGTAACAAGCCTTCAGATTTTCAGCCTAGAAGCAAACAACAGTGGCAAAAAGCTGTCAGCTTGGTCCTCAGAATTAACTTCCAAGGGTGTCTTCCCCCACCCTCCCTCCCGAAGCACCCAAGTTTAAAAAGTGAAACATCTTCAAGTCATTTTCATAAAGTCAGGACACGGAAAGCAGCTCTCTTATTTCCCACAGAACCAGCAACTCCCAAGAGCGAAGGGCTGACGTGCTCCATGATTTCCATGTTAGGAGCACACCTGAGCAGACAGTTCCTCTCTCCTGTACCTGCACAGAACACATCCTGTGGGCACTTCCCAGAGCCAGCTCTAGCCAGGTATGGGTCACCACCTATGCTGATACAACTCAAGAGCTTCAGGTTACCCCAATCACCTAGAGGGCTTTGCATCCCCCACCCTCAGTATGACTAAAGTTTCTTCCCCAGTCAAAAACTCCAGCATGGCAAATTTACATTTACTTTGATTCTTCCAGGACCAGTTGGAAAGACTTCTTAAAAAAACACCTATTTAATTAAAATTAAAACACTTCCATCCAGATCACTGTTTTCAGTCTGTGGCTCACATATATACCAAGATGTTTGGGAATGTTAATCAATAAGAAAAGGTCTGGCATCACTTAAGTTACTTTGAACATAGGAATCTGCTGTCCACCAGAAAGCTTACTGGACTCTACAAATAGAAAAGGAAATTCAAACGCACTACACTGAATGTTTTCCTCAGCCAGTTATGTAGATAAGAGCCTTTGTTCAGAAAGTTTGAAGCACAGAAATGTTTCACCCCCTCCTGCAGAAACTGAGGAGCAACAGCATTAAGGTCTATGGCCTTGATGCCTATTTGCTGCTTTATGGTTCTTTAATGGGATGTTTTATTCCTAGAGATTTGGGAGCTTTCCATGCTCTATTGAGGCATGTCACCTGTAAGCATGCATGATGACACACCAAAGCTGCAGGAGCTGAATGAGAATGGGTGCCAAACACAACGATTGGGGCCACAGCATAAAGAAGAAGGATCACCATTCAAATCCCCCCGAAGTAAGTCACACTGCATTTTCCTAGCAATGCTGCTTCTGGCAATATCTCAATGCAAAGCTGGAACTGGATTTGCAGCTAAATCACCTACTGTGGATGCTGGTGTTGTAATGAGATTGAAAGTTTCATACAGGCTTTTTAATCCAGGGCTATAATGCTGGATCAAATGGGTTAAATCCCTTCAGCACTGCTCCTAAGCAGATGCTGAATGCCTACAAACCAGTGACGTAGGAGCCACTCTACTTTCCTGGTCAGAAAACATTACTAAAGCTTCTTGTAGTTGTATACTAAAGGTATGTTTGTCTTGTTCAGTATTTTAATGTGTGATGGCCTATTGTACATCTAATCTGAGTGACAGACAAGCAACAAGGTAAAGAAGTTATTTAGAAAGACACTCCCCCAATATGAAAGCAAGCAAGCACATGTCCTCAATTCCAGCCATAAGCTTTTAAACAGACAGAACTGTTATAAACCAAGGAATCTTCTGGTTTTAATTAGGCAAACAGGGGCAAATAATAAACTATCAACTACTACATTACCAGAGAAAATGTACTACTTTTGCTGTCTGAAATCCATATTGATTCCCATCTAGCCTGCGAGTGAGTTATTAATCACTTCAATTAAATCATGAACACAGGTCTTTACACTGAAATTGAACCCCCACCAATAGATCGATAACTCAAACCTCCAAGAGCAATTACTGCTCAGCATAATATAGCAGCTTGTTACACAGAGCTCCATGCAGACCACAATTCTCTCTGTCATATTGTTCACCAGCAGTGCAAACAAACTGGAGAAAGAAAGATTTTATAACTATTATTTTCAAAATAAACAGACATCTGCTTAGAGTTACCTAATCTCTCACATCACAGAGGCAGATCTGCCAAGGTCACATTGGAGACATGATTACATTTTTTCACAATTTGTTATTCTAGCAAAGCCCTGATAAGATTGAACTATTGAAGTTCACACTCTGGTTTAATTTCAAGAGGTTAAATGCCAAATCCTTTTCTTATTGCTACAAGGAAGGGATCTGCCAGGCTGCATAATACCCTGTGTGGGCTAAGACAACAATTTTGTTTCATCTGCACAGTCTTATGAAGGTTTTGATTTTTTTTTAAAATGACATCAGAGAGCTCCAAACTCCCAAAGAATGATTTAAAGTAAAATCAGAAAGTGAGACTGTTCCAGGGGAGCGTGAATGACCTTTCAGATCTTCCAGCCTGGAGAAGTTAAGTCAACGTCTGGCTGAGAAAGCACACTTGCTAACCAAAACCAGAAAAAGGCAAGAAAGAACATTCTGAAACATCAGATCATCTCTGCTGGGAACAGATGATTGCCTTAACCAGCCAAGCATACGCAGGGTCACAGAAATCCCCCTCTTTGCCTTGGAAGACAACTGATGCTTGTCCTGATGCAAGGAAAGAAGAACTGTCTGCTCTCAAACTCTTGGCTCTCTGTCCTTTCCAGGTGAGAGATGTTTCTCTGACCATCCCCTTGCTTCTGACAGGCTGGCCACTTCCCACAGCCCTGGAGCCCAATCCATCATCCTTCATTAGGGGAGCTATTGGCAGCCAATTAAGTGGTGATGGACCCACAGCACAGAGCTAATCAAGATGAGCTCATACCTTACCCTTCAGCCTCCTGCCTACGATGGGTGTCGCATTTCTGTTGCTTCCCCTTGCTGCTGGCATGGAAAAATGGCACCAGATCAGGCAACATAAGAAAAGCAGCAGGTAGAGGGGCAGTATTACTGCTGGAGTCTCACCGTGGCTTCCCACCACCAGGCACACAGGCAGCTTTTAGCAAAGGATGGCAGGGAGATTATCTATTCCCCACTGCAGCACAGGCAGAAAAGAGCCCGAACAACAGTTTTCTTCCTCTCTAAAGGGTGGCATACAGATCTGTTTAGAAACAGTCTCAGTAACTTGACTGAGGTCCATACCTGGTGTTATGGATAGAGCTGTGAGAATGCAAAGTTGTGCTGCAAGGTGACAGAGTCTCTGCTAAGCAGGAACCAAGAGCAGTGACTGACCACGCACAAATTAGCAAAATCACATCTTGTTTATTTGTTATGTCCAGCCCGCACAGCTCAGTAGCTGCTGTCACATTAGTGCTAATATGCTCATAATTTGTGAAAACAACACTTGAGTTGGAGTGCTTGTCAAGAAGGGTCACTGTTTTCCAAGCAGCAGCTCCCCATACTCTGCATTCTCCTGCTGCCCTTCTTCTTCATTCCCAGGCACAAGGAGGCACCTTCCAGGCAGACCCCTCCTATGGATTTAGTAGCAGCACATTACTACTCTAATCCAACTTGCTCAGCTGTTACCCAATTGCCTCCATTTTACTAGCAGTTGTGCAGTAGCACCTCTTTCCAGTAACTTGGTTGAGAATGTGGGGTCAGAATGAAGAGAAATTGGAAGAATTTTCCTGTAAGCTCAAAAGCAGTAAGGCCTCACTCCTCTTTGCATGGTCAAAACCCAGCTCCTAAGCTGCTGGAATGGCAAGAAAAAATTGAGATATTGAAACTAACAGACTGAATACATTCAACAACATTTCCAGTTGCATCATGGATAATTAAAGTATTTAAGGGACAAGCTGCAAGTTGTTAATCAGGGAACATTAACTTGAATGGTGTGTGCCCTTTGGATTTGGTCCCTATGGCAACCAAAAATTCACTCCAAAAGGATGCGCTGGAAGAAGCATGTCAGGAGCTGCCTCAACATTTTAATTCACAGAGCCAGCGGTGAATAAATACAGCTACTGACAGCACAGCACAGGCAAAAAACATTTGTAGACAGCATCAGGAAGTCACAGATGGCCTTTTGCTTTTTAAGATTGAAAAAGTTCACTCTCCCTATCAAAAGTTCACGCCCACTATCAAGAAAACTGGACTGTGTTGCATGCAAATCACACTTATGAACTGCTGATAACTAAAGTTCTAGAACAGAGGAGCTTTCCATCACTTCAGTTCTCAATCCTTGATTTTTTGTGATTGTGTTTCTACTCCCCACATTGGAAGGTGTTGTATCTTCTGAAAAATCTTATCTGTCCCATCTGGTTCAATAGGAACCATACTTTGAGATGCAACTGCATGTGAGGGATGGCTTTGCAGAATGCTTTAGAAGAAAAATGCGAGGGATGATTGGTTTTTCCTTCTAAACAGGAAAGAGTGGTTTGGTATGCAGTAAGGGAAAGAAAAAGAACACTTCACTACACTGCAGAAGGCAAACTCCTTCAAGATGATCTCAGTGTGTGAAGTGCAGCTGCAAAGCTCCTTCCAGCTCTCTCCTTTGATGAAGTGTGAATTCTTCAATGGGCAGTAGAAATTCTGGAAATATTTCAGTGCTGGATATGTTGGAGGATAATGTATGATCTGGCATCTAATTAGACCTAACAGAGGGAACACTGTGTTGTGCATTGCAACGGAATCACACCCTATTAATGAAAAGGTACTTTTGAATCTCTTCTTGTGTGAGGGTTTATGGCTGTGGAAAGAAGTCTTCCGAGGCTGGAGGGTGCAAGGCAGCACGGATTGCTGCGATGCCAGCCTGGATGTGCAAAAAGCATCAGTGGAACAGTCACTCAGCAAAGTCACTTGCAAACCCAAATGTGTGCTCTACACTCCTCTTCCTGCTGACTCCTTGGGGTCCCTTTACATCCACTGTAGTGGTGCTGCAAAGATCATCAAACACAACGATTTCCACAAGGCTGCTGGATGGAATCTGCAGCAGGTTGTCAAGGTCATGGAAAACCCTTGTGACTCTGACATGCAAGAGACTACTCAGTGTAGTAAGGGGTGTCACTCAGGAGAGTATTCACTGCCCTGCTGACTGAGGTATTTGGCTTTCTTGGTGCCTGGGGTTTGCAGGAGCCCCAGCAGCACACAGCTCTGAGCTCTCCCGATTTCTAGGCAGAGCCACAACTCTCACAATCCCCATGTTACCCTCTGAGCTGAAATTGGGCAGGCTCTGCCACATCTAACTTCTGTCTTGGGCAACAATCAAGTACAGGCTCAGACTTTTGCAAAGATAATCACAGGAATAGTCTGGTCTGGAACTGCTGCACATTTTCATTTCAGTACTGGGTGAAAGAAAAGAAAAAAGTAAGTATGTGGGCTTAGCCTGCAGATACTTTTCCGAGACAGTAATTGCTGCATAATTCATATTCTTGTTTTTACATGTTTGCCATGTGTAACAACAATTCCACTGAATTCAATCTAAGTTTTTCCTTCAAGTCCTCTCCATGTCATAGTTTTTCCAAACTGCACAAACACAAACAACCCTAGAGTCCAGTACTCTAAGCAGCTACTCGGGTTTGGCAAACTCCTGTATTCCCAGATTCTTGCACATTAGGAAGGTGGTGCCTAAGCTGCTTCTTTAGAGTTTCCACTCCACCTTAGCACAGCAGACAAAATCATTCACTCATTATATTTGTAGTTCCTTTCAAGCAATTCTCTGTGAAGTCAGAATTGAGCCTTTGTACCTCTACTCAGAGCCACCTAGCTCCCCATAAACTCCAAATCCCACTGGTTGGAGGAGGGCTGCCCTCTGCATGAGGGAAGGCTCAGAAATACTAAGTATTTGCAACTGATAAGAAATCTTAGAAGCAATTTATAGTTTCTGCACCAAAGAAGCTCACAGGAAAGTGCAATGATGTAGCTCTTCATCTCAGCCCTTCAGCAATGGTTTGAGGTACTTTTGCTTATTTTAAACTAACTGGAGATGACAGCCTAGATCCTTGCAGAGAGGGGAAATGCATTTGTTCTAATGGACCCCAAAATGGTTAATCAATTCAACGATTACAAATGAAATGCCTCATCTCTCAAGGGGCAGAATCCAAGTGCTGGTGCCACTGGCTTTGGTTTTGAGGACACAATATGGTTTTGTTTTTGAGGACAACACTCCAAAAGTGCCAGTGGTTGGTTTCAGGAAAAACCACCTCCTCCCACATTAATGTATTTATTTGCAAAATCTATCACATATGTTGCGTGCAAACTGGCTGAGTGTTTATTCAGCTCTGACAGCATGAGAGCCTGTAGCCCAAATATCTGAAAGTAATAAAATCCACGCCATCCTCCTGATTCCTCACCCTAACAGAGAAGTGACCTATATTTGCTTTGCTCTGTCAGTGTTCCCAGAAGACAGAAAACAGTAGCTCTGGTCCATGCTGGGGTCGTGGACCTCCCAGTGGAAAAACACAAGCAACAGTGCTTTTGTTACAGGTTATGCTCATGGCTAATGGCAATGACTGGGCTATCACATTCTACCTTATGGCCACTCCACAAACAGAAATTAGGTCAGGAGGGACAAAGCACCCATTATTTTATATATAGAGATGGGAAGCAGGGGAGATATTGAACAGTAATTCACAGAGAGTAAGTATTCCTGTGTTTTTAAGAGGGTTTTCCTCAGCCCTTTGCTCTGCAGGCAGGCTGGCTCGGAGCTGGGCTGTTCCCAATGAGCTCTCAGCCTGCCAAAGGCTCAGAGAACCTGCTCTGAATGAGTATGTTACTGTTAATTTGTTAAAACCAAAGCCAGATTCCCCTTATGCTGGGTGCTGCACGTTTCTGAAAAACCTTGTCCTCTTTTAAGACTGAAAACCACCACAAGTGGCAGGAAGGAAGCAATGACATTCCCCATCATGAAAGGAGGAAAAAGACACCAAGGGAGCAGTCAGCCTCTCCGATGCCACACCACATCTCTGGGCACTAAAGCTTTGCTGCATCCACAAGATAAATCCACCTTCTCCCCCTGTTCCCACAGCAGCAGAGAACAACTCCCCGGTTATCAGTGCTGGATGTCAGTAAAGGCCTCCCTTTTCTTCCTCGTGTAAGGCACTTCCCTCCCCTTAATTTCATAAATTACCAGAACAGACATTTAAATGTTCAAGAATAATCTGAACAGAGTATTCATGCCTTGGGCATTTTCATGCTCTACAAGGAGTAAAACAAAAGGGCCTCATTTAATACCTCCCTACAGCATTCCCTGTTCTTGCTCTTCCCTTGTGAATCACCAAAGGCAAACTCTCAGTGGTTCAAGGCTCCTGAAATACCCCATCCCTCCCTTCTCCCTTTATAAGATGAGCTTCTAAAGCAAATCTTGCTGGCTTACAGGAACAGGTGGTAGGAATCCTTCAAAGGAGAGAAAAATCATTTGTAACTAATAAAAGGAGAGCAAAGGTGTGATTCTCATGGTTTTACTGAGCACCTGTGGGAGTTGCTCAGATGGCAGGCACCTCCTGCTGCTTTGTGTGCTCTGTGCCCCCCTGGCACCCCGGCCCTGCAGCTACAGGACAGGCAGGGTGAACGTCCTCCCTGTCCCTGCACCCTCTGCCTCCTGGGATGCCAAGGAGTGGGTAGCTCTGCCTGCTTTATGGGGGATTGCAGGAACACTGCATCAGCTCCAGAGCCTGATGGGACAGGCTAAGGGCTGAGCCCATCCTCTGCCCTGGATTTTGAGATCTAGCTTTACAAAACCAGCAAAAGCTTCTACCCTTTTCAAACATATAGAAACCATCCAATGTTTGAACAAAGTTTTGTGCTAGATCAAAAAGCCAGACCTGCAAAACCCTCCTTGGGGCTTTGCTTTTATTCCTTAGCAAAACTCTCCCCTACAGTAAGTTTCTCATCCTTAGCCTTGGAGAGAAACATCACAATATACCTTAATCTCTTGCCTTATATTTGACAGGTAAAGAAGTCTGACTTGGAAAGGACCCCCAGGATATGGCTGGCAAAGGCTGGGCTCACTGTGTGGCACTTGGAGACAGCAGCTCTCCTGGAAAGAACTGCAGCCCTGGGACAGCAGCTCGCTCCCCACCTCCCCTCTCCAGCCCTGCCATCCCCCTTTCTTCTTCCCTTATTGTCAAAACTGATGAAGGGAGAGGAGACAAGCTGGAAAGGCATGGCCAAGACTCCACAGCAAGAATTCAAAGTGCCCCTGCTGTGCTCCAAAGTGCTGTTATGGTTGCTCCCTGTGTGCAGGGAATTAGGATATGGTCTCCAATCCAGCTGCAAGCAAAGGAGGCAGAGGAACAGATGTGCCTTCTGCAGAGACCTCAGGTATTGCTTCTTTCCTGTATTTGCTGGCAAGCACAAGGTACAAAAACATCCATGACCAGGAGCAAATGCTGGAATCCAGGTTTATCTGGATGTGATCTAAGGGATACTTCACTATAATGTGGCCAATGCAATTGTTTGTTCAAGAGTTAAAAGAAAGGGATATTTCTTCCTATAGAGGACCAGGAAATTAAACCTGGACTTGACTCAGCTCTTTCTCCTTTCTCATATGGGTTTTTCTCCACAAAGAGGGGGTGGCGGTGGCTTTGAATGTTCTCCAAATGTGATTTCCCTTTTCTCCACAAGAAATTTGTAGAGAAAAAGGTCTGAAGTCCTTGTAGTCTTCTACAGATACGCCACATTCAGAAGCTCTGGGCTTCTCCCCATTTCTTTGGTTCTTCACATCAATTTAGCCTGAAGTCATGCCCACCCCACCCCACTCATTGCACATACTTTGGTGAAACTTCATCACTGACCAGCTTTTCAGCAGCCAGCCCCACAGCAGTGCCAGAAAGTCTATTTAGTTTGTAAGCCTACAAACCCCAGCACACTCCTTTACACAGCCTGGAACAGCACTGCAGTATTTACATCCCTTCCAAAGAACCACAGAAACATTTATCACTGTACGGTCACGCTCTACTTGTCACACACCAGCACTGGCATCCTGGAGAGGACTGTATTACAAACAAGAGCCCACCTCAAGTACCTTTGGGGTATTCAGCATGTTGTGGCTGCACTGAATTGGTTTCTGACCAGAAAAGAGAACACTTTCTTCAATCACCCTGTAGAAATGTTTTCCTTATGGGCAAACTTCAGAAATATTCACCGCCCTATACTGAGGTTGGTTTTTCTAAGAGCTAAGGATCGTAAAGTAGCCACGTGTTTAAACAAGAGGTCATTATCCATCAGCCCCAGGGTTCAGTGTAAGCTTCTAAGCAAGGAGCAATTTGAAAATAGAGCTGTTAAAGCACTAACAGTAATTTAGTGTAATTTAAGTTTCTGTTTTACTGATTTTTCTGGCTAAGATTCATAGTGCTATCAAATTAGCATCTGGTTATCTTGTTGAGGGGAGCAAAGTCAATAGTCTAACAGGCCCATTTTGCTTCCCTTTACTGCTGCAATTGTGTGACTTCATTGATATTGAGACCTGAAGGCAAAGGACACAAGGACAATGCCCAGTGGCAGATGCCAAGCTCCTGTTTTGTGTGCCATACAGCATAGTCCAACAGAAGAGATTTCAGACACAGCAATCAGAAGAAACTATTTCTACTCAAGATGCCATAATACCAAAGCTTTAACACTAAACATATTAGTTACCAATCAATTACAGGAAGTGACATTTTTCAAAGGCATGAAGTCAGGAAGAGATTGTGAGTTTGACCCAAATATTTAGAAGCTCTGTAACCCCACAGTTCACCTGCACCAAAACCTGGAAGCCTTTCAGGACCAACAACAGTAGCATATAACATCTGCTATTTAAGAAAATGTGCTCTACTGACTCTTTGTAGAGAAATCTGCTTTACCCAGTACCAAACTCCTCAGTCTCTCCAGCTTCATCTACCCAGTGTGGTGAGGAGAGAAGCTCCTCCACACCCCCCATTCCTCTCCCTCTCCACCTCTGGACAGCACATAATTTTCAGCATCGGTTTGTGCTGCCCTCAGCATTCCACGTCGCCAGACTGGTCAAACCCACAGATGGAAGGAAAGATGCCTTTCCAAGCCCACCTCTGGAAAGACACAGATGGGGCAGGAAAAGCCCTGCAAGCTCCCCTTGCTACCTTTGAAACCCAAGCAGAACAGACGAGCAGCACATTTGAAATTATTTACAGCAAAACCTACTGCATTGTTCTCTCCTCCCCTTCCTTTTCCCCTGACCCCCTCATCACAGAGCTTTCACTGGAACCTCTGTGGTGTGTGTATTTTCCTAAAGTTGCCAGGGCCAAAATGGTACAGCTGAGACATTCACAGAAGTCAAAGAAAGTGCAGGCCCAGGTTAGTGCACAGGGGTACAATAGTTCCTTAAGAGCGAGTGTCTCCCCCGCTGCCGCCCCCCTCCTCTCAAACCTTCCGTCTCTAATGAACCTTTGGTGTCTGTCCACAAAAAACAAACATCAATCAGGCAACAGGCTGTTCCTTTTCCCCTGTTGCTAGTCTGAAATAACAGTCATCCCCCGCTGGGCTGGGAACGCCACTTCCCTCTCCAGCACACATACAGGATAATAAGGGGGAGGCGAAGGAGGGAGGAAAACCCGCTCCGAGGTGCCAGAATACACAGCGAGCCGTGCCTTTCAGAGCCAGAGAAAACTTGGGAACACAACAGCTTTTGATTCCTCCTGCCCCACTGGGTACGTTAATTATTTAATAGTTGGCTTGTGAATTGGTGGTGGTGGTAGGAACAGGGTGGAAGGGAAATCAGGCTTTTCCCCCTCCGCCCCCAGTCCCCTCCTTGTGCTGGCAGAATTGTGTGTGCACACGTGTGTGTTTGTGTGTTTGTGTGTGTGTGTGAGGCTCTGGGCACGCCTGGCAGCCTCCTCTGCGCCCTGTCCTCTCTCCCCACCCACACAAGACCCTCCTTGTTGGCCTGTGATCACAGTGGCCATAGACAGCATGGGACAGCATCTGGATCAAATGATGCTTGGGGCAAAGAAACCCCATCTGCTCTCCCTTTGGAGGCAGATATTTTTCACGTATTATGCTTGGGGGAAGGGCACTTCCAAGTTTATATTGGATTTTGACAGATTTGGAAATGGAGCTGCAAATCAAACAGAGATCAGCTTATGATCTGCAACCAGGGCTTTCTAGGTGTCTGAAGTAACACTTCGGAAGGAGCGCAGGGAAAAGGAGAATGTAACTACATCTCATTTGGATGGAGAGGACTCACAGATGTTAGGAATATTTTTGATCAACAGCTTTCCTGGCACCAATTGTGGTGGAATCCACAACCTTGACGGCTAGCTGAGTAAGAAAGTGCTGGCAAGCTTCTGACTGCATGCAGGCAATTTGCAATGCTGCCAGTCAATATTTCAGTGAAAACAAAATTGCAGGGATCATATTAGAAGAGAGGAAAACAGAAAATAAAACAAAACAAAATCCAGCCTTTCCTTTTAAGAGAAACTCTGATACAAACTGATGGGAAAGTCCCTTCCAAATCAAACGCAGTCTTTGTTTGTTTAAAATTAACACGCTGTGATGGGAGCCCTGCTGTGAGCACGCAAAGGCAAGTCTGCCAGCAGCAACAGAAGCAGACACAGCAAGAAGTGGCTTTACACCGGGACACCTGGGTGGCATGTTTAGTACAGGCCTGCAGGAAATGATGCAGAAAGAGGTTTATAGTTGTGTCCATTTGGTGGAGGAAATGTATGCAGCAGGCAGGGGTTTGAGCCAAAAACACAGACCCAGTTCTCTTCAATCTTTGGGAGGAGAGAATTGATGAGAGAAAGGAGAGAGCTTCTCTGGCAGTGTTTTCAAACTCTGCATGTAGCCATGCTGGCCTATTAGTGTGAAGCAATGGTATTACTGGGAGACACTTCAAGCAGTGTATCCCAGGCAGTATTTCTCACTGGACAAGCCTTGAGATGACTGACACGGGCTCTTGGGAGCATCTGAGCTCCTGGTACAGAGAGCCATCTGGAGTATCTTCAGAGGTCTCTGAATTACTCCCACCTGTGTGGCTGGCAAAAGGGTGCTCTGCTGCTCACAACCACTGAGTCAGACCCTTTTCTGCCCTGGCCTCAGGACTAAGCTTGGCTGACTGTGCTGCTAGTCAGTGGGGCATCCCCAGATGTCTGCTGAAGGCAGCTTTACAGCACATACTACTAGAATGACATAAAGAGCCCAGAAACTGGCCTGTAACACAAAAATATTTCAGGCCAAAAGGTACATTATGCCCAGAGAACATTTTTGTTGGTACAATGAAAGGCATACAATAATCTGCTCCACTTTGGTTACTAAATTGATTAGTACAGAGTGTAATGAACATATTCTAGTTGTTGGTTGTGTGTTTCTAGCTCAGTTTCAAAGACTGGTTCAATAGAGAAAATAATGACACGTTCATTATTGTATAAATATTCAATGCTCACACTGTAAATTTCTTCCTCCAGCCATTAAGCCTGTATTAAATCAGGTTGTCTCTGCAGAGCTTGCACTGTGAGCACCTCTCCAGTGCCCAGAGAAGGCCAGCCATGTACGAGAGCAAGTGGCTGGGGACAGCTTAGCTGTTTGGAAGCCAAATCACATAATACTGAGAACATAAAATATTAGCTGCTTCATCCAACAAAGCTGGCCCTTTTCTGCCACCCTGCTTTGCACAGAGCTTCCCAGGGAGCAGGCTCTGGCTTTGCAAGGCAATGTAGCTTGAGGCGGGTTTGCAAACTCTGATGTGAACTTTGGTGATGCTGCCTGGTCTTGCACTTCCCAAGATGTTCCAAGCACGAAGACTCATGGGACTGAAGGGATAAACTCTTCTTCCACAGGTTTCACACTATGAGACACAGAGTGTTCAGACAGATTTCTCCCAAACCTGGATCGTCAATAAATATGGAAATACAGAACAAACTTAGCAGACACCAGCAGCAGATGCAAGTTCAGAGATGTCTGCTTATTACCAAGCCTCACTCCAGCTGAGACATAAATAGCCTCCTTTGTGCACAACGGGAGAGGGACCAGAATTGAAGGAAACTGGCAATTACACAATTTTATTTCCCTCCTAGTCCATTCGCTGTGCATCAGGTGGCTCTGCACTCACACACGAAAGGCGCTTGTGAGCACTAAGTGAAACACAAACCCAGCTTGATGCTCTGCTTTCACTGAGAGGCAGTTTCTGTCTGCTTTTCTGGATGTGGTGCAAAAGCACAGTGAACACATTCTTTTGCATTATTTTGAAAGCACCATCAGTGCCTGAGACACAGGGACTTCCAGGCTGCACTGTGTTTTTTCCAAGAGTGCAATCTCTCCTAAACACGATGGTGCTCAGAAACAGATGCCAGGGTCTAAGTTTAACACCACACTGGGATTTATCTGTATAGATGCATCTGTAATCTTCTTCCTCACCTTTTAACACAAACAAACTTCTGCTTTCTAAAATCTCCACCCAAACTCCAGTGGAGTTGACTGGCAAAGCCCCTACCACCCCACAGTGCTCGATGATGTACTTGGATGCAATCAGGCTCTCCCAGCTTTGCCACTCACATTGCAGATACCTTTAAAGAATTTATCTTCAACAGGGCAAAACATTAATGTCCACTTCATTGGAGAGAGATCTGGAACTCTGACTATTCCCTTATGGATAAGCTTTTAAGAATTTATTAGTGATGAAACCAGTATGTTTCTTCAGAAACTTAATAGGGTTCCATAAAATTACTTCAATAACTTAAAAAATTTAATGGTGAACAAGAACCTTTCCACAGGCTTTTTGAACTGTCCGACAGAATCCCAGGGTGGGGATATAATTCTTCAACAAATTCTGCAGGATGGTTAAAAAAACATAAAAATATTTTAATTTCCTATTACCTCCTGCAAGTCTTTGCCATCAATTTAAAGCAACTACATGAACTAAAAGCACTGTAGTCACTTTCCTGTTCCAGCAATTTACAAGAAAATATTTACTGTTTGGGAAAAAACCCCAACACACTAGAACAAGTATCCTTTTCAGAAAAACAGACACGCAAACACAAGCACTCTGCCAAGTCCTGCTCTTATACATTGGTGTAAACCCAAATAAATACAGGGAAGTCAATGGAGTCAGTATGGCTTTACCTGGCTGAACTGAGGCCGGGAGCTGGGGCCGAGTGCCCGGAGCAGCAGAGATGGAAGGAAAGCCTCATGCTGTGAGTCCCCAGGCAGCAACATTAACAGGCAGCAACGTTAACAGGCTCCAGGGGGAATGTGTTCAGCCCTTGTTTGCAGGAAGGATGGCCAGCGAAGCACGGAGGTGAGGGAAGCAGCGAGCACAGGCGTGCACGGCTCACACGGTTATTTCAGAAAACGGCAGGAACCCCATGGCTGAAAGCAAGCCCCGAACCCGGCCTCCTTCCTCCCCTCCCACAGGACAGGAACAGAGAGCTCCATCACTCACAGCACTGATTTCAAATGAAGCTAATACAGAAAAACCAAGTCCAAACCAGAAACAGCATGAACTGCTACAGGCTGATCAGGACAGCAAGGTCCTGTCATCAGCCCCAGCCCTGCCCTGGGAGGAAGGCCTCAGTCTCTGGAGGGGCGGTGAGAGGAGCAGGAGAAGCAGCGACAACCTGACAGCATCCTCTGTTCCTGAAGTCTCTTGCTGGGACTTACAGACCTAGCCAGCATTGCACACAAAAGAGTAGCCAGATCCATTTGCAATTAAACAGCCCTTCCCGGTCTCATTGATCACTCCCACTGGTTGCCCAGAAGGAAACACCAGCTGACCCGGGGTCAGATCCAGCTGCCCCCACACCAGCACCGCCTTGTCAAATCCCTTGTGGATGGCCAGGCTGCCCTGTTCTGCACTGGTGACCTGCACTGTGAGGGGCTGCTGTGTCTGCAGGAGTCCCTCATGGGCTATTACAGAGCCCAGCACAGCTGCCCACGGGTACCCTGTCAAACTGCTCCACTAACACAGAAACAGAGCTCAGGGTGGAGAGCGGCTCGGAAAGAGGCATCGGAGAGCTGGGGAAACCAGCACAAGCCTGGGCTGAGCAGAGTCTCAGGTTTTGGGGCTGGAGAGAACAAGGACTCTCCTTTGCAAAGAGCAAGCCTGATTTAAATCCTGGGGTTGTGGTGGGCAGCTCAGACCTGTACCAGACACCTCCCCTCATCCTTCACTGCACTGCTCGCCCGTTGGAAGACACAATCAGGTTTATACCCAGTGTTTAATTTTCTCAGAAACAGAAGCTTTACAAAATCTTCCATGAATAAAACATGTCTCTGAGGTATTTTAAAAGCAGAATTGAGAAGACCCAACACTTTTGTGGGGGTTGCAAATGCTGCTCTTAACATCACCACCCTACAGCAACCTTCTGTGCTGAGATGCAACCAGGGACTGCAGCTGGAGACAGCACTAAGACTTTACCCGTTGGCTTTTGCTACTTAAGAAAAAAGAAAAACAAACTATAAACAAGGAGTAAAAAGATGGTATCTTTCAAATGTCCTTTAAAAAGCATAGGCAATGTAAAATACTTCTCATATTTGGAAGGAATTTATATTTTTTTCTTCTGATTTACAGTTTGATGGTCCTTTTATCTACTTTTACATGAACCTAGAAAAGCTAGAATGTGCCTACTTAATCAATATGAGTTTGTCCTGGCCCGTTCAGGATATATAGTATTTTGCTTTTATAGTTTATTTTAAATAAAAAGTATAATTAAAGAAAATAAACCACCCACTTCATAACATTTATACAACGAAGTATTTATTTTATTTACATTTTGGTGGGCAAGGCACAGCATGCTGTTAGCTTTCTGTGATACTTAACAAAGCCGCATTTGAAATTTAAAATCTTTAAGGAAATGAACAAATTCTGTAGAGGAAAGGCAGTTGAGCAAAGAGACTTCTTAAATTACCCTAGATAATTGTGCATATATACGTTTCTGTGAGTCTCTCTCTACTCTGAAAACATATCCATGACTTGGAAGCTTTAAATCAAAAAGCAATTTCAGTCTGTAATTCTCAAATAAATAATTAAACACATTTTATCTCCTACAGTATTGCTTCTATTCATTCTAATCCCACTGACAGGAATGCAGCAACATACCCCACATCCTTAAAATAACAAAACAAAACACAAGATACCAACCAGAAGGCCTGGAAATGTTTATAATTCAACTTTTCAACTCTCCTGGCTGCAGCCTGAAGCTACAAAGAAAGCTCTATGCTGGCTCACTGGAAGGGGAGAAGCCCGGAGATGGCTGTGCAAACCACATGGCCACCGGTGCAAGCAAACCCTGCCGGCCTGCACGAGGCTGCTCTCACTCTGGGAGGCACACAACACTCAGTTTGTGTCAAAGTTAATAAATTATCCACTTTTGCAGTCTGAGTTTTACCAAACTAACCAGAAAGTGTGGTTAAGGTGAATGGTCTCTGGCTTGTCCATCATAATTTCACAGACAGCTGCTGCAGATAGGGATGGCTATAGCCTGGACTAATAAATACATACAAAATAGCTAACAGGGGAGACAGAGAGTGAAGTCCCATTCACAAAAGGAAGGCTGAACTTTCCAGAGCCCAGCCTGCAAAATCAGAAAACGAAAAGACTAAAAGACTGCACTTATGGCACTATTTTCTGTGTTTAGTTTTGGTTTGAAATGTGGGTAACTGGCTGTGACTTGGGTGATTATCTTGCTTACACATGCTTTTTGAAAATCAAAGTCCTCCTTCTCAGACCACTGTATAATTATGTATTAACACATGCAAGAAAGCTAATGCACTCAATTCTGGTAGTGGCAAAATTAGATAGAACTTTTCAAAAAGAGGATGCTGGGATGGGCTCACACACTGGATTTATCATTAAGCTTCTGGGTATGCAGTATTGCCAACCCCAGAAGCGTTTACAGATCACAAGCTATCTTTAAAACAAGGTTAAAACCAAATTATTTTGGCTTCTTTATGACTGCCTGCTGGCTCTGAAGCACAGAAGAGTCCTAAGTTCCAGGCTCTTCTCTGTAATCAGGAAAACAAAAGTCTTGCCTAAATAATGAAATTAAATCTTAGATTTTGGTACAATCCTCTGAGGGCCTAGGTTTCATGAAAAACACAGTCTTGTAAGCTTGTGATAAAATCACAAGAGATGCAGCACGGGGAACAGAGCAGCTGCAGAGCATCCTGAGCACTGTATAAATCATAGCAATATGGTTGCTATCTAAATAAATGCATTACTTATTTTATTTATTATTACAGATGCTGCTGTGGAAATTCTTGCCTGCCTGTAATCATGGTGGACTCTTGTCCAAAGGTTCTGCTGTAAATTATCATCCCCCCAAGTTCCCTGGCTGCGCAGGTAATCAAGCACAAGATGGTGACCTCATCAAAATGTAACCAGAACACAGGGATAAAACTCAGATCAAAAGACAGGATGCATCTCAGATCCCACTGTGGACCCAACGCAAGAAAACAGGGAAAATTTATGACATCTCTCCTGACCTCCACTCATGTAAAAGACAGCTGATGTCCTGACCGGGTGCAGTGAGACTTGTTTGCTCTGTCTGTGCAGACCTTCCAGTGACAGAAAGCTCTCCTTCCTGGCACAGTAAGGTAAAGTCCTGAAGGAGAGGTGGACTTGATTACAGGAGATGCTGTCCCAGCCCAGACAGGGAGTCTCTGACTGTGACAACCGGAGACAGAGCGCTGGGGACCAGGACCAAGGCAGGCAGGCAGCACGGCAAGCCCGGGAGATGCTGGGCTCCTGATTGCCCTGTCAGGGCTGAGCATCCTTTGAGCTCTGCTGCTGCTGCAAACCTGTGCCAAGCACGGTATTTTGAGCTCAGCTGCATTAAGGTTGTTTTCTGCTTCACCGGGCACTCACAGGTTCCTCCTGGAGAGCTGACTTGCTGCTCTACCATCCTGCCCCTGCCCTCCTGCTCCTCCTTTCCCCTCTCACCCCATCTCACAGTAATAACCATCAGTTTTTAACAGCGTGTCCTACACTGGAGGTTTTATAGTTCCAAGTTTTAAAATGATTTAGTGTGACAGTTTANAAAAAAAAAAAGAATAAGAAAAAGGAAGAGAAGAAGCAGAGAGAAAAAGGAGACAGTCCCCTTAAGGCAACAACATTATGGAACAGTGATCTCAGAGGAACAAGGGTTCTTCTCTAGTTCAGATGTGCTTGTCAGAGCTCAGTGTCATCTCTGAACAAGAAATCTCTCTTGCTGGCCCAAGGCACAGTTTTGTGGTCAAGAGGACAGAAAATAAAGGGAGGGAACTTCAAAGAAGCATAAGCTGCATTAGCCCGCTGGGGCGGGTGGCTGTGGCACATCCCATGGCTGACAATTACGACCTGCATGCCGAGAAAGCTTGCCTCCCTCTTGTCAGAGGGATAAGACACAGGCTGTGAGCTTTAGAGCTTTGAGGATGTGTACAGTTCATGATGAAAGATAGCACTTCAAAGCCCTCTGCCTAGAAACCCAGGGAGAAGTAAGAGCGGAGGGTAAGCAATCTTTTTTCCTGGGGGGGTGCATATGCGGGGGAAGGATAAGACTTACTTTCACTGTCATTTATTATTGCCATGAAAATGAAGCCTTGCACTGTTTATGGAATCTCTCATTAAAAGGATCTCTTGATAAATCGCTTGACAAACATTCATTAATTAAGTCTCTCAGCGCGCTTGGCTGACAAGCATTAGTCTTCATTTTGCAGGAGGGGGAAATTGAGGCATGGAACTCAGCAAGCCCCCAACAGCCAGGGCAGGGTTGGGTCCTGGCCAGCCACTCTGTGCCACCAGACAGATGGATTACACTGCTCCCTCCGTGCCCAGCTTGATCCTGATCCAAAGATAGGAGCAACATACTGTCTTCAACAGACTTCAAAGCTCTCTTCCCCACCAGTGCTGCCCAGTGCCTCCTGGGGCTGCTGGGTAGACATGGCTGCCTCCTCCACGGGCATCTCATGCCCTGGGGGCTCCTGGACACCTCTTTCATCTCACAGGCACCTCCCCACCCACAGCCTGCCTGGGGTTATGAATGGAGAAACCCTGGCTGCTGCCCAGGCTCCACTTTTCGATGGAGGTTTTCCTCCCTGGGGCCTTTGACCTATCCAACCAAGCAAGAGAAACAGCTCCTTTAAGACATCCATTTCACCCTTACTCCTGCAGTGGCCTTGGCTTCAAACACTGGGGACTCAGCAGGTCACCTGGGCTGCAGCTGCACGGCTGCTGTGGTACAAAAGGCACCACCTCTCTCTGGCATACAGCAGCTCTGGAACAAGGAGTGGTGTGAGAAAGCCCAACTGCCCCCAGCCAGACCCTCGAGGGAAGCCCACAGGTGCAGGGAGCTGCAGTGTGAACCCAATGCTCAAGTCCATAAAATACAAACTATCCTACCCCACACTCTTCAAAATATGATCACAGCAGGCAGGAGGAGGTCCTTGCAGTGACTAAGGGGTGACTGTCCCTCTTACCTCAGCCCTACAACTCATCTGCCTTCCTATCCATCACTGTCACCTCATTGCCTCATGCTCCCACTTGGAGACAGAGGGACAGATTTGGCTTTTGCCTATGCTTCCCCTGCCTTTCCTGGTACTCGTCCTTCACAAAAAAGGAAGGGCTGGCTGGCAGATTCCTGTGAGAAAGGAGCTGCATGAGAGAGCAAACAGACCTTTATTATTTGTTTACTGATTTATTCTCCAGGAGGATGTAACACCCGGCCCTCAGCTGCAAATGCCCTTGTAACTCTGTACTGCAGTGACAAGTTGGCCAGACAAACATTTTCCTGTGTCACAAAACAAAGACTGTCAGCAGAGCAGATCAGGGCTTCTCTGCTCTTACTTTTAATTATTATTTCCTCACACAGAGTATTTAATCACCTCTTCTGCTGGAAGCTCAAAGTGCCCCATTCAGCCTATTTCACAGCTGTGACTACCAAGGTCACCCCGGGTCAGGACACCTCTCTCTGCAGCATAATAGTGCCTGGTCCCCGAAGTGGACATCCACGCCGTGCATCTGCTGCTGCAGATGAACTGGTGTCAGGAGGAGGAGCACGGCCACCACCGCGGCCCCGACAGGGAGGGGGCAAAGGCAAACGTTACCCAGAGAGCCCCAGACAAAAGAAACTGCTCCTCCGGCCTTTTGTGGAGCTCTCAAATGCGGTCAAAGGTTACATTTTACAGCTGTTCCAGCCTCAAATAAGCCTAACCCGCCTATCTTAATACCTAATTGCATTGCTAAGCTGCTGATAAACTAGGGCGGCATAAAACAAATACGCAGGGACAAACACATCCCCAGGGAAAGTTTGTGGGAACACAGGGAGTTGCACCAAACAATGAACTGGGAACACAGGGAGTTGCACCAGACAATGAATCCACTTCATGTGTTTCAGAAGCCCAGTTACCTCCAATAAAAGCCGTAGCATGGATGCTGCACATTTGCTAGCTAATATCTCTCCAAAGAGGCCGCCAGTGTTTACAAAAGAAGGGCACAGTGCAAATGCCCACGGGAAAGGACAAGCACGTGCCACACCATGTGTGTGACCATCAGGAAACTGTGTTGAGCTAATCCCCTCCCCACAGAGCCACCACGGCTCCAGCCCTGGAGAACACAGCCTTAAATCAACGCTCTTATCTCATAAAAGGAATTTAAGTGCAATGCTTTGAAAGTCACTTTCTCCCAGCCATATGGCATCCCCAAGCCTGGTCGTGTAGGAGCAGTGTTCGTGTGCATGTGCAAGAGACAAATCTGGCTCTTGCATTGCAGGAGTGATAACAGGCCGAGGGGTAAAATTTAGCACTGCTTGGGTTTCTGCACAAAATCTCTGCAGAGGCAAATTTCTCTCACCTCTCAAGCCAAGTGCCAAACGCTGAGGTAGCCCCAGGAGAGCTTGCCCACAACCCCATTGCCATCAGTGAGGTACATCGGTACAGGGCCAGGGTAAAAGATAAGTCTGAGACAAAACCCAAGAGCTGAACCCAAATCTGGCAATGTCTACACCCACATAAAAGCAAACAGGAACAGGCTGAAATTACAGGGATATAAACAGCACTGAACACAAACTTCAAGACAGCAAATTTACAGGCATTCGCACATTTAACTTCCTGATAGGGAGGTATTTTGAAAACTCATACTGCTGAGCTGCTCCATGATATGAAGGGGTGGGGGAACTTGGGCTTCAGCACAAGGAAGAGCCAACAAAGCTGCTAATGCTTCAACATAAGCCTCTCCAGAAGATCTCTGTGCCAGGCATTATGCAGGATGGCAAGATTTTTGTTTTGCCGAGGCAGTGCCGTATGGGCAATCTGGTTTGCCTTATCAGCGAGCCAAGTAAGAGAAGAGAAATGTTCTTCCCCACCATTTGTTTAAATTTCCCTCTTTCCCCCAGATAAAGCCGCATACTTTTGCAAAAATATCTGCAAATGTAATAACATAATGGACTTGTCATCAGTTTCCACATTTGGCATTGAAAATCTGCACAGCTTGGAAAGAAAGAGAATTCCTAATAGTTACTGCTGCTGAAGAGCCCAGCTAAAAACTGGGCCTGGATCCAGGTGATGGAGCACACAACCACCAAAATGTCTTTCTGTGTCCAGCACCTACTCCTAAACAACTGCAAATTGTTCCTTTCTTGGTCCCACCGAAGTAATGCAAGAAGGTTATTTCATCACTTCTTATTGAAAGGCCTCATCTTCCCTCTTGGGGGTACTTGCATGCCCCTAATATCCACTATTGCTGTGAACTGATTTTATTTTGCAGCTCAATCCCGAGATGCTGCAGACAGCCACAAGCCCTGGCAATTCATTCAGAGCCACACAAACCTCCTTGCATGGCAAAGTGGAACCACTCCCAGCACAATGCTTTCCACCATGTACCACAGTCTGCACTCTCCAAGCCTGCTTCTCTGGCATTTCTGCCCAGTATCCATCTGAGTGAGATTATCCCTGGGAACACATGAAAGCAGAGCAGCCTGGTTTTATGGCTGTGCTGAGGCCTCTGTCATTAACAGCAGGAGTGGAGCTGCGCCGTGCTGAGCACCTCCACCATGTCCTGGAGAACTGAGATGTAAAGGCACAAATGCTCCGTGGGCACTGGCAGGGGAGGCATGTGCAAGCCCTTGCCAGGATGACACAGACAGCACTGCAATACTGATTTGTTTAAAAGAAATGAGGATTTGATTGTGCTAGAGGGAGAAGCATATCCCCTACAGTAAGGACTGAATTCTCCTTTGTCAGTAATCCCTCTCTCCAAGACACTTAATACAAATCTTACTGGAAGAGAAGAAGTCCCACCCCACACTGAGACAATGCAGCTCTAAATTTTAACTTAAATCATCAAGAGCCTGTAAAGCTGATCTTTATAACAATGTGTGTGGCCAAGTTACAGGCTCTGGCAAAACTGATGTCCTGTTACTCGCATGATACGGATTCACAACCCAAATCTCCTGCTGTAAGATAAGGAAAACATTTCTCCAGATCACTTACCTTTATTTGCTGCAGGAGAGAACAGCTTCTCAGAGCCTACAGAAGCCTGAAAAAGGAAGAGAAAGAGAGGGTGAATAATCCTGAAGGAGAAATTCAGAAGGCTTGCTCACAAAAACACAGCTCATAAAACAAGTGGGTTATCTGGAGACCTGCAGTTGCACATTGCACCTGGAGGGTGCAATGTTGTGCCATTAAAGAACGAGCATGCATCCTGAGGAGATGAAAGCCAAGCAAGAGGACTGTCCTGATCTCACCCAACTACATCCTCCTGTCTCGTTTATTTAGGCAGCCATGCAATGCACAGCTATTTTATCCATGATTCCTCATATAAAAACAAAACCAGTGAAACTGCTATCAAGCTGAAGGAAAAAAAAACAAACCAACAAAACACATTTCAAAGGCTCTCTCACTGAAAATAAGCTCAATTCTTGCTGAACATGCAAAATGTAATTTGTGTATTGGAAACACAAGTTGCAACTGAACACATCTGTATGAAGGAGGGTGTTATTTAATATTATGCCAAATGATAGGTACATGCTGCTATGCACTTAGTTGAGTATGAAATAAAGCGACTTCCTCTTGGAAGAAGCCTTGCAAACTGGGTTGCACTATGCTGTCTGAACTCCACAGCAGTGAATTTGTGCTCCTCACAGCTCTGGGAAATAGTTAAAGAAATCCAATTAACCTAAACCTTGTAAACAGCTTCATGATAATCAGGGTCACTGGGTTACAGACAAGATGATAACGACAGACAGGGAAAAAAAGTCCATTCATCGTAAATAAAGCTTTTATGAGTTAATTTGATGGCTTCCTTTCCTCCCCCCACTGGTATCAAACAGTCAACCGATTTCAGCATAAGCTTTTCCTCCTCTCTATCTGATAAAATAGCAAGCAGCCTCTCCAGAATCAAAGCTGGTCTGGGAGCAGGAGCACGATCAACATTACTACCATCTACAAGAAAGTATCATCAATGTGTTGGCACTGACTGCTGCATGAGTAAAATGGGGTGAAGTACAAAGCTGACGAGCAAAAAATACTGAAAGTGAAAAAAGCCTTTTTCCCCTGGCTCTGCTTTAAAAACAATTAATTAATTCAACACATGGCTGAACTAAGTTGATTTTATTTTTGATTTTATTGATTTTATTCTAAGGTGCCTTGGGAGACTTGCATGATAAAGAGCACTACAAATTGTATTACATTGCTATATATTTTAAATGACGACTCAGAAGGAAAAAAACAAATAGTAAAATGCAAGAAGTTCTGCATGAAATATAGTAAGAAGCAAGAGTGATCCATTAATGTTACTTCTAAGAAAAGTGGCACTGCAAGCACTGAATGTCTTATTTAATGCAAATGTACAAAAAAGAGAGGGAAAACAACATGAAAAATAGGTTGAGGCTGAGACACATAAGAAAAAAATTCTGAATTATGTCCACGACAAAGCTGCACGTGTAGCTGTGGCATGTATGATCATTACACAGCTCAGCAAAAAGATCCTAAAATCTTAGGGAAAATCAGTTACCTGCACGATCCCTTCACTGCATGGATTAAAAAGAGGAAGAACCAGGATTAAACAAGGTTTTGCCTAGGCTGGTTTGCAAAGAAAGTGTAACAGCGTCACACAGCAGCAACAACAGTGGTGCATAAAACGTTTGACAGCCAACTCTGAATTTACAACCCATTGTTAGGAGATTTTTCACTTATAATCAACACCAAGTCACCACGGACACAGAACACATCTGCAGGCTCTGGGAGCTCACCCATGCTAACAGCTCACACAAAGCCAGGGCCTACTCTCAAAGCACTCCACAAGCACTCGGACACGTGGCAGGTGGATAAATAAGATTCCCCCATTTTACAGGCAATGAAACTTCGGCGTGGCTTGCACTAAAACCCCAGCAGTAAATTGGCTGCTGAGCCGCAAATCCTAAGTGTCAGGTCCAGGTGCTGGGGTGTGCAGCCCTCCAGAGGAGCCTGCTCAGGAGAGCCCTTCCCGGGGAGCCACCTGGAGCCAGCCATGGCTGCAGGACCTGCTCTGCCCGCGGCAGCCACCCCAGCTGGGAGAAGCTTTGTGCTTCCCCTGCTCTGGACAGCCCGGTCTCAGCGACACCGCTTTGGGGCAGCCACAGCTCGTTCCCTTCTGTGCACCTCAGTACTGCGGGTCCAGTGCAGACTGGCAGTGCTCAGCCGTGAGCTAAAGATCTCACTGCTACAGGTCCAGACTGTATAAAAACAATGTTTAAGGAAGTCAAGCCAGAAAATTCTCTTTAAAGGCGAAATAAAACACCCGGATTATTGCTCAGTCTTCTGCTATCAGCATGTGCCACCGCCTTCCACAATCAGAGTCAACATTTACAGAGCAGCGTTTTCAACATCGCAGCTTCAGTTCACAGACACAAACCTTCACACCTAGAGTTTACAGTAACTTTTGCTCTCACTTCTGGTGATTTCTAGCTCCAGATCTGAGCAGTTTTTGGCACGAGCACCATTCTGAAACAGTGAATGCCTGTGCTATAGGATATTCTGTGAGCTGCTGTAAAGGCAGGAGGGAAGCTGGGGGAGGAAGAGCCTGAATACATCTTTCAACCCTATCAGTCACCCTTTAAAGAAAGTGTACAATAAAACCTATGTGTCTGAGGGAGCCCACTAATGAGTGAAAAAATCCAGCAAACCAACACATCTGCTAATACAAGTCCCCTCCCAAATATTCTGCTGTTCCAAGCAAATCATTTGCATATGTTTTAAGGAGGGATTTAAAAAAAAAAAATAAAATTTTAAAAAGTTAAATTCTTTCCGTGTGAACAAAACCAGGCATTTGGAGTCTTTTATGCAGAAGTTCAAGTCATCCCAGGAAATCACATGTTCTTTTGAATGCAAAATGAAACTAAAAATTTCCTTTTTACCCCCCATCTCGCTGCCTCCATCTGAAGGACCATCTCATGGACCCCTCAAATTCCTTTCTGTTGCTACATAAGGCAGTGAGACCTGCCCAGCCTGCAGCTCACAGACAGAAGACACCTCCACCCTTCCTTGTTCACTGGCTGCTCATGTCCCTTGCCCCAGAGCACAGCCACAAAACCCACCGTAGGCTTGTGCTCATAAAAATGCTGCTTGCATAGTCCCACCCTTGTCCCCAGTAACAACCATGGCACTTGAAGCATATCTGACATGTTCCCAGAGCAGCAGTTTGAGGTAACCTCATGTTGCTGAAACTCCTAAGACCCAGCACCCTGTCAATGACACCAAGCCTGCCAGGTCCCTTTTGTGGCTTGTTCAATGAAGTTACCAAACCTTTTGTCACCTTTTGATTTTCTTTCTCTTCTGCTCCAGACCTAAAGGGGAAAATGCCTCCACCCAGTTCTGTGACAGCTTGAAACCAGGCTGAATACACTGCAGAGGAAAACAGCATTTCTGCCCTTTTCTGCTTTGCAGAGAGCAAGCAGAGGAGTGGTGCTGCAGTCCCTCCCCCTTCTTCCCCTTGAACCCAGCACGTATAAACACTGATTCAATTTTCAGCACTAAAAGCTCAGCAAAGGCAGCTTTTTCCTCAAATGTGAGTTGGTAACCACAAAGGATGTAGCACACACTCTCCTCTGAAGGTGAGCAGTGAGGCATAATGAAGTCCATGCCTCATCCATCCTGGTTCCCACTAACCCAAGGCAGCTGAAAGGTGCAAGAACTCTTGCAGATTAATAATTTAATGATTATATATAACAGAACAACATCATCTGACAAAGACAGCACTATAAACCATGTCAGGCCTCACAGTAATTACTTTTTTCCCCTCCCTTTATCTGCAGCCTATAAATGCCTAACAGGGAATAGAACTGTTCCTTATCACCAACAACAGAGGCTCTCTGGACCTTCATGCTGTCTCCTGGAGCATCAAATGCAGATCCAAGCCTGATACTTCAGGAGCCTGGTAGCAAAACACTGGGAAACTGCAATAAAGCTGCAGTTCTGCTTCACAGGGAACAAGCAAAGTAGTGTTAGGGACCTGGTATGTCATGTACAGGGCAAAAGCCAAGCATTCCCTCCAGGTGAGTCCAGTATGGTAGACAGAAGGAGAAGGAGACAGTAAAATACAGTTTAAATTTTATTTCTGGATGGCTGCCTATCTACTAGACAGCCAAGAGCCAGTCTCAAGGGAGACTGTTTGCACAATTACTGAACTTAGCAAACACTAAAAAGCTCACAAGAAAACTATTCTCTGGGAGATTTCCAAACTAGAAGTGCTGGATACACTTAGAGAAACTTTCAGCATAAAGCATGGACACTACCTGAAACATTTGGATCAATTTTCATTGTTTCCTTTGATCTGTCTCCTCTGCTTTTACCAAGCACTCCAGTGCCACTTGATAGCTTGTCCAGCAGAGAATTTCAGCACGTCAGTACCACTTTACTACTTTGCAGTTCACTCTGCAAGTCATTCATACCACCCCCTTCATCCAGTAATATGAGAACAATGGCTAAAACACAAAGGTATTGTTTGGGTTGTAATTCTTCTATAGGAAATGGAAATTGATACATATGGAAAGGTGCAAGAGAAGCCTAGAAATAGCACACAAGCACACAAAAACTCAAAGTAAAAATCCCCCTTTAAGACCCACAAAGTATTCTACACATTTCAGGATATAGAAGCAGCCCGTGGGTAACACTGCCGGCATTGTGAGGGTGTGTTTCAAGGTAGCCTACAGTCTTTCCAAAACATGCATTATTTTTGGAGACAAACCATAGCTCAGTTAGGAAGACAAAAGAACAGCTAGACCTGCAACTCAGTAATTTTTGTGAGACTTCTAGGAATATCCAGCTTTGTGGTACACAGCACAGCCCATCTGTGTAAGAGATTAAGCAAGAGGGAACAGGACCTCTACAAATCCACACTGTGATTATCTTCCCAAAGAATTTATAGACTGGGCTTTCAAGAGAGCTCAGCACTCAGCAGCTGCCTTTGGGGCATCAACCTGACTGGAGCTACCAGGTATGGAGCACTTCCAAAAATCCACTTAGAAACCTGAATGGTGACCAGGTTGTTCTGAAAAATCTGGTTCCAGCTGATAGTTGGGATCATTTATGAAATTCTGTCTGTTGACCTCCAGTGAACATAAGGACTAATAATAAATAACACTGCCTAAGGAAGAATGAATCTCCAGCTTTCTAGCAAGAATCCTAATAATAGAGCTGTACCTTCAGTTACACCATAACACATCACACTGAAACACACAGCACAAACACCCTGAACATGCAACTATTCACTACTTAAATGCCACAGATACTTCTAGTTCCATTATGATTCAAGGCCATCTCTGAGAGGTAGCGATGGGTCTTCTCCATCTTTCACTCTATAGAGTTTACTCTATAGAATGCTCACTAGGAACTAAATGTTTCTCAGACTGTACTTCCATACAGCAGCACACTTGTTTAGGTTCCCACCTCACATTCACTTAGCACACACATATTCAGTACTGCTCTGCTCCTGGAAGGGACTGTCACCACGCACTCGCCTCTTTGTCACTTTTTCTTCCAAGAATGTTCATTTCTCTCAGCAGTTTATATAACCATGACTGTTTTTTGCAACAGCCCCTTTGAGAAGCTAGCACAGGCTTGGGAACACAGGATTAAATCAGGCCATAGAGAGCCTAGAAGCAGAGATCACTGGTCCTAATTCACCACTGAATTATGCTGACTTTACACAATGACAAATGGAATGGGAGGCAATGTGGGTGAGGACTGGAAGGCACCAAACGAAATGCTGTATGGAGTCTGAGTCGGTGCAGGGCAGTGAGGAACCAGGCTCCTTGCTTCTCCACAAGTTCGACATCTTGTTTTGGTCCTCTTTTGGCAAGACAGTGATAAATTAGGTTAAATTAAGCTTAAATTAAATATTGTTAAATTAACAATATTTTGAACCCTGAGCACGTTCCTCACCATTTTGCAACCATTGTGGGACTGAACAAACTAGTTTAAATCGAGCAGCAGCAGTAATTCCTAACCGTTCGCGGCTGTGGTGTGTTGCCTGTTGCACAGATGTGCCTCTTCCCGTGACAAAGAGTGACTGAATCCTCTGACACACAGGGACATCTGACCTATGGCATGTCTGCCATCAGAGCCTCGGGGCACAGGCCTGCTAACTCCTCTTCCCTCTCTCCTCAAACCATCCCCCCAGTCCCTGGGGAATGGCTGCAGCCCAGAGTTCTCCCCTTCCCATCCCCTCCATTAGCGATGCTTTATGATTCATCTTCCTCTGAGCAGTTGCTATCTCCCAAAGGAAAAGATCAAACTCCCTCTCCTTCCCAGCTCAGCTCCAATAAATAAATAAATACATGTACTGAAAAAAATTTAGTGAAGGAGGAGAAGGGAGGAAGCTGGGGAGTTCCTGGACCTCACCAAGGCTCGTCAAACAGCTGCAGAAGGCTCCTCAGCTGTTTCCAGAGACACTAACGAGAAAATTTCCAGCTGCCCCTGATTAAAACCAGCCAAAATACTTGCTTAACGTTAGCGTGCCTATGTCCTAATTTAAGTTAAGGTGCACTTGGTCCTTACTTCAGTATCTTCCTCCTTCAAACCTCAGCTCCCCAACCACTACCAAATCTACCTTCATTTTACACTCCTGCTATTTTCCACTCTAATCAGCACTGATTTCCCTGTAACACACATTCATATGCTCCTGGGTGTTCTGGTCTATGAATGGCATCCAGAGGACAATCCTTTCCCTGTGCCACTGGATGAGGCTGCAGCTCTCAGTGAAGGTTGGAGGCAGTGATATGACCATTTTAAATCCAACTGATACACACTACAGCCAGGGAAACACAGCTCTCCACCATACACTGAGAAAAGGGCTTTGTGTGCTCTGCTTTTAAACATCTCAATCACCAGAGCCGTCATGCCTTTCTCTGATAGCTGACCCCCTCCCAAAACAGACATTTCAGCCTACACTTCCACATTGAAAATTCTGTCATGGCCTAGACACTCACGTAGGCAAGCACAGATTTGGTTACTGATTTAGTTTTTGCTACAAATATAAGGGAAAACCTACCTTCAAGTAGGAAAGGTTGGGAACGCTGTGTAACACACCACTACAGCAGTTTGTATTACTGTCATTACAGCTTGATCCTATCTAGTCAGCCCATCTATTTGGCTGGGATACGGCTTTTTATTTGGACTAAATCAAAGGGAACGGCGAGTGCTCTTTGCAGTACTATCTAAAACTTCTTATAATTCAAAGGCTGCACTGTAGGAAGAGTGATGGGGGAGAGCAGGGACTGTGCTGCGAATGACAGGTGGCAGACTGTTGTTTGGTACCTACCAAATTACTCTGCTGCTCCCAGGGCTGCCTTGGCATTTCATTATCCCAACTCTCTCCTGGAAGGATGCAGACATAAATTCACACCTCATGTCCTGGTTTCCGTCAAACTGAGTAAGAGTGCAAATGCTGGCACCAAGTGGGAATGCCAAGCAGGGCTTGGCATGCTAGAACAAACTCTCAGCTGTGGTCTTTGCCAGCTACCTGCATTTATCATTGTAATGGCCTGCCAGACAGGACTTGGCAAGCGACGGAGGAGGGCGGGAGGAGGAGGGCCAGGCTCTGCACTGCCAAGCAATTCATTCCTGCAGCTCCTGCCATCACTGTACCAGCAGGGCAACCTTCATTTTATTTTATCTTTTAACCAATTATGTGTCACCCAAATCCCACCTGCAGCTTTCTCCAACACAAATGGCTATAAATCAAAGTTCAGAGACCAAGGGGGTTTTGCAAGACATTTGATTTCATAAAAAGGTCACTGTCTGTCTGAGGATTGCTGCAGTTCAAAAACGAACTGAATAACAACCTGCATTGGCAGACAGGGAAGGAACTGCTTCCATCGTCTATTGCATGTTGTCAGATAATATTAGAACAATTAGGGAGGCCGACAATGGCAGGATCATTAGGATTCAGCTGAACCAAAGTGCTGATACAAACTCAGTAAAATATCTCCTCCTTTCAATTTTTGAAGAAAACATAATCAAATCAATAAAACAGGGAAAATTGCAAGAGCACACCAGAAACATTCAACGTAACCACCTTGAGCAGACAAACAGAATACGTGCCTGTCATCACTGCAGCCTGCTGCAATCTGTCTGGGTATTCCAGAGCTTAACCCCAAGCTTTGCTATTTCTCAGGGCACTACTCTGTGGTCTCAGACTACTCAGCATGGTCTACTCTCTAGGGAAAATGCTGTATTCTTGTTTTTAATCCATATGCTGGAGACATAGTGGACCCTATATAGAATTTTATGTGAACCATATCACAGAGCTAACATTTAAGGGTGCTCAAAAATATTTGACACCGATGCTGCTCTGGATGCCCTCAGTGTCCATCCCTTTCTTGCAGGTGACATGTCACGCGAGACAGCCCTGACAAACCAGCATCAAATTCTCTGAAAAGCATCAGGTTAACTGCAGTGAGTACATGAGACACAGAGAAGATCACATTGTCCTCCTAGCCCAGACCATGGCACGTGACACACGGACATCCCTCTGTCAGAATCTCCCAGTTACGGATGCAATCCTGACATGGCCCTTTCCTGGGCCTGGGGAGTCAGGGAGCTTATCAGGGAGGCAGCTCTTGTCTGCTGCCATTGAAACTTGCTGTCTTACCCACAGCAACCTCAAAGGAGCGCCTCTGCAGAAGGCTCTTTTGTTGTTGTTGTTTCTAATTCACTGCTCCAAAATATTTCTTGGCTGCATCCCAAGGCTGAAGCCTTATCTGCCCATCCCCCCGGCAGACACACAGCAGCTGCAGAGGCTTATCACGGTTGCCTGTCCACTGAGTTTACAAATTAACACCCTATCGAGGCTGCACGAGGGCTGATTAATCAGAGAGAGGCAGTCTGAGGGCCTTTATCACCGTAAGCGGCTGCTGGGAGAGAAGTCACAAATCTCTCAGGAGACCAGAGATGCCTTACAAATGAAAGAGCAGGAGGCCAGAGAGGAGGAGGGTGCAGTGGTAGGGGAAGCAGATATTTTAGAGATAGTGGTGGTGGAGGTAATGGAGCAGTGGAAGGGGGGGAGCTGCAGGCAAACGCCAGTACATTATGACAGCTAAAAAAAAAGATAATTAACAGCCTATACCTCATGATTCTAGCTTTCCCTCCCCAGGCTATAATTTAGCCTATTGCTCCTTTGCTCCAGAGGACAATAAACATTTATTATGTTAAACACATAACTGTGCTGCACAAAAGCATCGTTCTTTCCCAGGTCCACTCCTTGCACAGCTGTGCAACCCAGGAGGATGGGGCTGCTGAGGTGGGCTCCCCTTCTATACAGAAGATTACTCGGTTTGGACACAAAGCACATCCCTGGCTTCACCTAGAGCTGCAGCGTGCTAGATGTGTTCATGCTGAATGTGAAGGCAAATCCCATGAGACTCAGAGCTCCTGGATGGGGCCATGGCCCAGCAGCACCTGACAGGCAGCGTTAGGATGTGCCCAGGTACAGGAGCATTGGCAGGCAGGAGCAGCTCCTGCAGAGACCGTGTGGTTCAGGCAGGCTTCACCACTTAAGAAGTATCTCCTCTTTTTTAATTCAGCAGCCTTGCTAAGAGGTTTACTGGGAAATTTTCAATCCCACCAGAATTACATGCAGGAGAGATTCTTATTACAAGATGAACATTAAAGTCATTGAGTCGTACTGGAGCAGTGCTGGCCCTGCCCCCTCCGAGCACTTCAGCTGCTGTAAGAGCACAGAGATTTAGGAGATTTGCCTCTGCTAGTGGACTGTGGTTCAGGGATTGCTCTCCTTTGCTTCAGTGCTAGTACCTGCTGCAGCCCTCCAGCTTTGTGTTTGTGGCAGCACAATGCAAAATAATTATAAAGACCAAGGGGACTCACACTAAAATGGTTTAAAAGCTAGTACATCTTTAAAGGAAACCAATCTGGACATCTGTCTACATTTATCAACATTGATTTCTAAATTTCAGTTTTCAAGTTTAATCCTTGAGACCAAGACACACAGCTGAATTTTTCCTTTGAAGTGTAATATGTATGGAAGCTGAGATTCCCATGCAGCAACATGACTCCAGAAGGTAAAACTTTAATAAAGATGTTACCAACCGGAAGACATTCATAAGCAAACACTGCAACCACCTCCTGTCCAGTGCTTTCTATTAACACATCAGTAAAGAATTCAACAAAAATAACCTTGGATAAAAGTGTCATTCACTGCAGCTTTGCCACCAACAGCATCAGGTGTGTGCACGATCTTGGGAAATGGCCATTCCCATTTTGCCCACGGAAATTGCACAAATAGAGGGCTGCCTTACTCAACAAAGTTGGACTAGCTCTTTTCAGACATCACCAGAAAGGAAAATCAAACAAAAATGAATGATCATCTGCCTTCTCTTCCTCTCCTGATCCAATGAGAAAACTATTTCCCGAACCGCTTGGATTATTGGTCTACGAACCCTTGCAGATGCCCAATTTTAACACTATCCATTAGGTTAATTAGAACTGGGCAAGGAGATTCTGAGTATGAGTCCAGGAAAGGAACGACAGCTTTTTTATTTGAGAACTCCCTGCCAGGCTCTGTGAAGCAGACAGCTGCCCAAGGTCTTCTCATAGCTCTCCTCTGCCAACAGACACCAGATTAATCTGAGCTGGACTGGATCCCCACTCATTATGTTCAGAAGACCCCGGGCAATCAGATGGAGAAGCTACAGGACGATGACACCTCCCATCACCCCCATCATGTAACAGCAACTCTATACATGAAGGAAACATCAAATATTAATTAGGTAAACAATACGAATGCAGTAATCGCAAAACATGGTGAAATTCTAGGAGCTGTCTCTCTGGTGTTTATTAGACTGACTCTTTTAACTTCATTATCAAGTCTGCCCATCAACCCTTCCCCCTCTGTCTCAGGTCTCATGTTTCTACATTTTGGGAAAAAAAAAATGTCTCTAGGACTGCCTGTTCCCCACAGCTCTGTTCCCACTGGTGGACACTCTCATCCACAACAAAAGGCACACCACAGGGGGCACGAGTATTTAAAGACCCAACAGATGGGATTACGAACACCTTAAAAAAGGATAGCATAAAAATTTCCCTACAAATGGAGGCTGCAGAGGAAGAAATATGGAAGGAAGCCTATGGCTCACATCTGCAAAGCATCTCGCTTCCTATCCCTCACTCATTCAAGGGCAGTGAAGTGCACTCACCTACTTTCTACAGGAAATGGTCACTCAGCTTTTCTCCTGTGCTATACAGTAAGTCAAGAAAGAAGCTCTCATTGTTGTACCTTGATTAAATATAGCATTAAGTGACCTCATCTTCTGTATAAGAAGGTGGTGAATGGGGCAGTCCCCCCTTTGCAGCCAACATATAATCTGTCTTCTCCAATTAGATATGCTTTGCAACAAGTGTGGTGGATCCATTTATTTCCATACTGCAATAATGCAGATAAATCCAACTTTGGCTCCAGTCCCACTGCTTTCAAAGCTGAGGCTCTGCATTTCCAATCGTTGCCCTTTTTTTCCCCCCTTTTTTCCTCCCCCTTTCTGCTGCAAAATGTCACCAATTTACTTTAGCCTGGGGTCCCATTTTGAGTTTTACCACTAATATACGAGAAATGCATTTTTCAAGCTGTTACCACTTAACTGTACTGATATCAGCCACTCAGGGGACACAATATTGTTTACACATCCTGCTCTATGGAATAAGCATGGATGCCAAAACTCTGCCTGGGTTGTGAAGGAGACGTTTACTCTCTGTTTTATGAGATTTCCTCGATTTGTGGCTGCCTCAATGGTCGTAAAAACAGCTGTAAATCAAAAGAGCACCACAAAATTGCAATAACAACTGTCGAACTCAGCTCTAAAAAGCATAACTCCCAGCACCAGAAGGTGGAAGGCTTTTCTCTGATTTAATACCAGGTGTGGGGGAGCCCTAGCAAGTCTATGTGCAGCACTGTGTCTGCCAAGAGCCAGCCCCACATGAGCCCAGCCAAAGCCCTCTGTTTTGGCTGCTCCCCTATCACTTGCCCCTCCTCTGCCCCACGTAGCTCCTTCCAGCCCCTTTCCTCCTACTTTCTGGAAAACAGAAGTCTTTTTCAAATGCCTGGAGAACTCGTAATTTTACCAGTAACTGCTGAATGCACAGCCCTGTTTAAAGCATTAAAACAGACAGAAAGGGAGTGCAGTGTTGCACACGGCTGCGCTCTGAATTGTGGCTGCTCTGCAGGATGGCGATGGCTTTAGCAGATGACCTCAGCCTGTCACCTTGCTGCTGGCCTGCCTGGGAGAGCCCGAATTCCTGCACAGTCTCTCAGCCCAGTTTTTAGGGAGTGGAGTAAGGGAGCAGAGGGCTGTGAGACATGAGTTATTAACAACCGTCTTCTGGGAGCTGATTCGAGCTAAAATGGTTCCAGAACAGGCAGCTCCATTTCAGCCTCCAGCGAGGACTGGCCAAGGAGCAGATGCATGAATTCAAAAGTTCCTGTTGCTCTGTGCACTGGCTATAGTCCAAACCAAAGAAAGAGTTTCACCCGTGGGTAAAACAGCCTTCCTGGATTTTTCCATGCCCCATTCCAGTTGCTTTCACAATCTTCTCATCCTTGTCTCCAAAATCCTAAAAGACTCTCAGTTCCTGCATCTCGCCACCCCTCCGCAATCTAAGACTAACTTGGCCAACAACAAACTCCCTTCAGCACCTTCCAGCTCTGAGAAACCAGCTGTGGTAACAACAGCCACAGTATAAACCCTGTGCCAACAGAGTTACCCATTCTCTTTGTGCCCTCTGTCCAAAGCACGAAAAGCTTTCCTGGCCTCACCAGCCAGGCCTTCATTCTCTTTTTCAAATTTCTTCTTAAATCAAACTTCTTTCATGGCATTTAAATAACCTAACTTTCTCCATTACAGACAGAAGTCTGTATGTGAATAAGCCTAGGTATGTGAGGAAATGATGAGAGAAAGTTCATGGGAAGTAAGTTTAGCCGTGCTCATCTCAGTTTTTCTATCATCTGCAACAGACTAAAATACACTTGAGTTCCAGTGTGTTACTGTATCTCTGTCTGGCTGTGTGTTTTTCCAGATGCACATCCTAATTATGCTCTTCAAGCAAATGCCCTGCAGAGCAGGGTAGTAGAAGAGAAAACCTCTTTACAGTCACCACCATGCTGTGATCCATTCTGGACAGGAACTCCCCCCTGCATTGAGAGGACAATTTGATTTCCATGGACCACTTGATGCGAAGGGAAAAGGATCTATATTCTTTTGTCTGAACCCCACAAAGTGCCAGCCCTTCTTTCCCCATTCCTCTAGTAGACATGTACATTCACATTCTTGAGAAAATCCCCAATAGACAGGAACAGTCTTTCACTTCCAACACATTATGCCTCCCTGCTATAATCTTTTCCTTCTTGTACAATGCCTCTTGACTTTCCTTCGGCTCTTTTCTTTGCAATTTTTCCTTTATGAATACAATCAGAGACATAAAACAAAAAAATCCCCCAAACATAAATGGACAAAAAATGTCATTCAGAGCCTTTGCCAATGATGTTACTAGCAATTCCAGTTGAGAAACCATCTGTACAGATATGAACTGATCTGACATAGGAAACAGCTAGTTGTATTTCAATGTTCTCAATGTTCTGAGTACAGGAACTCTACAGGCCAGCTGAAGCTAATAGGGTGAATATGTGATCAGCTACACCCAAACAGCTCTTCCAAATTTATTTCTTTTGTATTACAGTGAGTATTTGGGTGGGGTTGCAAAAACTATTAAAGCAGTCAAATGCATACCATGCCAACAGCTGACCACAAAAACAGGCCATTTCCTCAGGCACAAACTAGAAGAAACATCTCTAGTAATTGGCTTGTATCAGTAACCAACTATTCCCAACAAAAACATGGTTCTGCTCCATTTGGAGTCTGGTGGTTCTCAAGGATGGCAGGCTGTAAGTGCAGATGCATGACTCGTACTGGGAAGGTGGTGTAGCAGGACACACCATCTAACAGCAGTTGCTTTGATGAGGCATAATTACAGGGCAATTACTAGGTTAATTTGCCATATATACCAGTACAATTTCACCCATAAAGTTTCGTGTGCCTGTGGCAAGCGATAGATGCCTGTCTGTTTTGTGTTCTAAAACTCTCTACTGTGTTTGCTCACAGTCCTGTGAATATGCAGAGCACCCCTGATCTGGCTTTGCTCTTCTCCCTTCATGGTGGTGTCTGAGGGGGAAATGTTTTTTCAGTCACTGACTAATGCTTGCCATGCTCAGCCACCAGCTGGAGTGTTTCCAGCACACCCACAGACACGGCTTACCTTACCACAGGCATGGCCATGGCTCTGGGCAGGAAAGCTGTCCAGCTGGAGAAGGAACATCACTGGTGCGTGTTCAACCACCAGCTTTGCATGGGAGATGCTTTTGGAAGGAACAGGAGAGCAAGCTGTACTCGACCTTTCTTTGGCTGACCATCTGCTCGTTGGCCAAGGCATCAACAACTCTATTCAGCTCTCAGGTCATTTACCCCTCCAGACAACTGCACCTCCAGGAGCCCAGTGCTGGGCTCCTGTGCCTTGGTCCTGGCTCACCTCCCTTTGGACTCTTTGTGGCAGGAGAGGCTGCAGCCACTGCTCTTTCCCTGTCTCTCTTCCCAAGTCCCACAACAGCTAACAGCTCATTTCACAGGAGTTTATTTCTGAACTGGAAGCACAAATGGAACACTGTAAGAAACCTTTGTGATTTTAGCCCAGACATGACTGTGCCTGCTTAGCAAGGAGATGAAAAGCTTACAGTGAAGAAAGAGGCAGAATAATCCTGCATGTTAATACACAGTGACTAACACCTTCCTGGTGACAATCTCCTTGTAGTCTCTGCAGAGGGATGTGTGTAATGATCCTCCAGAGACACTATCTTGAAAACGTACAAAAGGCTCTGATGAGACCTCNGCAATTACTAGGTTAATTTGCCATATATACCAGTACAATTTCACCCATAAAGTTTCGTGTGCCTGTGGCAAGCGATAGATGCCTGTCTGTTTTGTGTTCTAAAACTCTCTACTGTGTTTGCTCACAGTCCTGTGAATATGCAGAGCACCCCTGATCTGGCTTTGCTCTTCTCCCTTCATGGTGGTGTCTGAGGGGGAAATGTTTTTTCAGTCACTGACTAATGCTTGCCATGCTCAGCCACCAGCTGGAGTGTTTCCAGCACACCCACAGACACGGCTTACCTTACCACAGGCATGGCCATGGCTCTGGGCAGGAAAGCTGTCCAGCTGGAGAAGGAACATCACTGGTGCGTGTTCAACCACCAGCTTTGCATGGGAGATGCTTTTGGAAGGAACAGGAGAGCAAGCTGTACTCGACCTTTCTTTGGCTGACCATCTGCTCGTTGGCCAAGGCATCAACAACTCTATTCAGCTCTCAGGTCATTTACCCCTCCAGACAACTGCACCTCCAGGAGCCCAGTGCTGGGCTCCTGTGCCTTGGTCCTGGCTCACCTCCCTTTGGACTCTTTGTGGCAGGAGAGGCTGCAGCCACTGCTCTTTCCCTGTCTCTCTTCCCAAGTCCCACAACAGCTAACAGCTCATTTCACAGGAGTTTATTTCTGAACTGGAAGCACAAATGGAACACTGTAAGAAACCTTTGTGATTTTAGCCCAGACATGACTGTGCCTGCTTAGCAAGGAGATGAAAAGCTTACAGTGAAGAAAGAGGCAGAATAATCCTGCATGTTAATACACAGTGACTAACACCTTCCTGGTGACAATCTCCTTGTAGTCTCTGCAGAGGGATGTGTGTAATGATCCTCCAGAGACACTATCTTGAAAACGTACAAAAGGCTCTGATGAGACCTCAGCATCTCCTGATTAGCTTAGCAAGAGCAGTGGAAGGGACATCAATTTTCTAGAAAGTGCATTCAGAAAAGCACTCGATCAAATGCTTAGCTCCATGTATGTGCTTAGTCCCACTACAGCTGAAAAACTTTCCTAAACCAACTCCTTGTTTATTCCTTCTGTGAAAAATAAAATGGTGGAAAGACCTCCAAAAACATACATGTAGACCTGAACAGTCAACAGTTTAGGAAAATTCTGAATTTCTGTGGCTTTCAGCATATCTGTAAAACAATTTGGAAGTGCTGACTCTGGCAAATTGGAAGAGGAAATAAATAGAAAATAAAGAAAAATAGCCAGAATGGATGATGGTGTGTTGTCATAAACATAGCCTAGCTTAGTGCAAAGCAAATGTATGTAGCTGTTGTTGAGTATAACCTTCCTGGGATTTAATTTTTTTATTTTTTCTTTCCTAAAACAATACCAGATACACCTCGACAAATCTGGCATGCTGCAGCCAATCCATCAGCTTCTCTACATTGAGCAGACAGCAGAAAATGAAATTTTTCTTTCCCATTTGCCTCCTGGTCTCGCTGCTGCTGCTGCTCCCCATGACCACACTTGAAGCCCTTGCCCTGTGCTCTGGCTGGTGTGGGCTCCTGGGCTGGGGGCAGATGGCTGATGGAGCTGCTTCCTACACACTGCAGTTTCCACTCAGACCTTGCTGTCTCCTGCCTAGCTCTGCAAGATACAAAAGCAAAAGGTGCAGCAGTTCTACACCCAATGAGCCAAAGCCACTTTTAAAGCTCATTTAAAGTAGCTATTTGATTACGTATTTCTCAAAATAGGCCCTTGCAAACTCAAACTAAATAAGAGCAGCAAAAAATAATCTAAGGCACTTAAATACTTTGGATTTTTAATTTTGCCCCCAGACATGTCTACTGCAACTTTATCATTTTGGACAACAATTCTGTGCAAAACCACAAGCACAATTCTGCCAGACTAAGCTCCCCTCTAGCACAACCAAGGAAATGTTTGGTTTTCTACATCCAGTCCAATGCTTTCAGGTCCCAAGACATACTGCTGTATGCAGGTAATGCAAAGAAGTCAATCCCTGTGCCTCTACCTTAATCTCCAGACACGTAATTCCAGAGCCCCAAGTCCTCCTCCAGCAACAGAGAGCAGCCTGAAGCATGTTCTGAGCTGGGTACTCACAAAGAAGCACAGTGGGTTTTGTTGTCTTTATTATGAACACTTCAGGGCAATGACCACCTTTAATTTGTACCTTCCATAACATCAAACATGATATTAAAACCTCAGAAATAGTTGTGCATGTCCATGATATCCTGAAGGCTTTTTTTCTCTAAACCACTTCCAGCATGTACAGACAAAAGAAGTAATGTCATCGTGCCTCCAACACTCCCAGCCATCAGAGGCAACATTAACCATAACTTTGCTTCTGCTCCACATGGGCATTTCAGTGCATTACAAGTAAGTACCTTATTCAAAATTCTCTCCCCAATTTATTTCACTCCAAAAAAGGAGACAGATGGTAGAAGACAGAGGGTTTTACAGTAAGAGGGGATGGATTTTTTTTTCCTCTTCATTTGTTCCCTGTGCTGTTTCTTATCCTTGGGGACGTGGAGTTTCTTTTGATAGCACTGTGCTGCCTAATAAACACACATACAAGCACAGTCACAAGTATACATCTATCATCAAAGAGCCCTTCTTGTCTCCACTCCCCACAAAGTTGATTAATGATTACGTGTTTAACACATACATTATACATGGAAGGGGAGACCAAGAGGCTAAATCCAAGCCCCTGTATACATTTACATATATTTACATACTCACATATAAAAAAGCAGAGGAAAGCAAAAGAGGGCTATTCCCACTGGGACAAAAATCCATTTTGGTAAACATACCTCCTAGCTCCCATTTTTAAAAATAGGAAGGCAAAGGAAAGGTTCTGCCTGGCCTAAGGAAGGAATTGAAGCTTGAGCAAGCAGCCCTGTTTGGTTCCTGCAGTTCAATCCCAACATGGAACTGGTAACTCTGTTATCAGCAGTTGTATTACTTATGGTTTATAAATGGGATCTAACAGCTGCAACCCAGTTTGAGAGAAAGAAAAGGGGGTTAAGTTTTAAGGGTGCTCCTGGTTTGTATTATTAATTCATACAGTTAAAATCCCAGTTCATCTAGCAATAAATTAGGTAATCAATTCAATTAAATGGCACCTTTATGTACAAAGAAAAAAGGTCTGTCCTGTCAGATCAGTCAATACCCAGAGGTACTGGGAGCATTTAATGGACTGGAACATGGGGTGACTACAGATCCACCCCAAAGCCAGGCCTGACCTTTAAACACAGATGAAGAAGAGATGTGGAAGGGTACAACATGGCAAACTTCCTTCTCCATCCTTCCAGGCTGAGCCAGCCCTTGGACCTGGATAGCTGCCCACGTAAAATAAAGCTGCCTGAAGGCTGCTTTAATCATGCTGACTGCCAGTGTTCTCGAGCAATTGTTCCAGCAGCTGGGGGAACAGTGCCACGGTAAAGAACTCCCCTGACAAAGTCCCTTCTGGCAGAGGGGACAAAGCTGGCACTGAAATCACTATTGTGGCTCTCTGCTCTCCAAAGTGTCCCTGTGCATAGCTAATCTTCCAGCCACCCGCTCTGTTGCTTTTCAGACATCTTTGCAAGGTTCAGATTTAATATGGGGCTCTTGTGGCACACCAGTGGCATTAACCTCTGCTGAACTGATCCATACCAGCTTCCTGCTCATCCAGCTCCACCAGTTGAAGCCACAGCACAAATGCTGGTGAAGACAAGGTGACAGCAACGGCCATTGACAATGTTTTCAAAACATACTTGCCTATTATCAATCCTAAAGAGTAGGAGGGATAAACTGAGGGCTCATCTGATGAAATGTTAAGAAAGAAAACCTTCCATACACAGGGCTTGTTACAGTACTAAGGCTGTGGCAGCTGGCCAGATAGAAAGCTCAACTACTTAGAAGGCAAAAATACAGAACTCTATTTTCTTTTCACTTTTTTTACCCTGTAACTTTTTGACTCTGAATCATGACCGCTGACTCTATGACTTTACACTTTCTATTACAGTAAGGTTCAGGGCTGGCACTAAAGAAGTCACTTTCTTCCACCTGCTCATCCCTTATTTCAAATATAAACATTTTCTTTAGCTGTACAAGAGTGGAGGAGATTTGTCTTGAGTTTTTACAACAGAAAAATTCACAACTGTTCAGGAAGTCCCAGCTAAGACAGTCCAATGAAATTCAGATAATTGCCAGCATCATTGTCTCACCTGTATCCCTTCCTTTGCTCTCTGATCTCTCCAAGTCCTTGCAGACCAGGTTTTTTCAATACACTTCACTACACCACAAACTGAAGTAGATGTAGACAATTGCCACAGACACATCCTAACATAAATCTGCTGCAGCCACTGTAAAGTATTCAGTTCTTCTGTGCTGAAATGAAGGAGTTGCAGGGTGGGTGTGGAGTAATGATCCATGGCAGCAAATCTTTCTAGTGTGCAAGGTCAGAGCGTATCAACACCAGCTGCAGGCCCAGGGCTCAGCACCAGCTCGGCACTCGTGTTTTCATGGGCTCATTTTATCACTGTCTGATTTAAACCCAAGCATACTTCTTTTGCATTTCTACTGCAGCATTTTGTGATGGATATTTCAAATTTACCCGGGCTACAGCCAGGAGATCTAGTCTTTATATCAGGGAAGTAATTAATAAAGAAATACAGCTCTATCAAAGCACTCTTTGTTCACCTCCACTAGTACAAACATATACCTGATCTCAGCCAGTGCTTATCAGTTTCCCAAAACCATTTTCACACAATGGAAAGAAAAGCATGGTAAAATATAAAAAATACTAAGCTATCCTTTCCCAGTCTAGAGGGAGTGAGCCACATCTGGCTTGTCTGAGTTCATATCTAGATGGCTTCGGAACCAGAGCCAGACTTTAGACGGCAGGTAAGAATTTAGATGCTTTTGGTTCTGACACAGGGAAAATAATCACATTAAAGGTGCTGTGGGTCAAGCAAGATACCATTTTCCTTCTACCCTTCCTTGGCAGGTGGAAGTCAGAGTGCTGTGTTCCAAAAGCAGCAGTGGCTCATGCCACAACCATGGGTTATTGTGTCAAACATAGGCTAAATGACCAATGGCTGAACATGTTGCCTGCTTCATTATCTTTTCTATGCATGGGGTTTGAAAAGCACTATAATCAAATTAACTTTTATCTTCTCTGCTTCTAGATTTCAAGTTCTTTTACTTCAAACCAGCACTTACTCTGGAGACTGTTCAACAATGCACGGCTGAAGCCTTAAGACTCTCTGCTGTCTCCAGAGGCAAACCTCTTGCACAACTCTGGCAGCAGAAAAATGACTCAACTTGCAGACTCTGGGGATTTTGGGGTTGAAGAAATGACAAACCAAGCATGAAAACACTGTGATTGCTCTTTGCACCTTCTAAAGCAGGGACATATCACAGACCAAAAACTGAAAAGCCAACAAAAGACTCACTGAAGAATGTGTAGGACAACGAAAGTACCACAGCTACTAAACAGGTATCAGCACTCCTGCACCTGGCCTGAAGACAAAGTTATACCCAAATGAGATGACAGTTTTAAATCAAAGAGATATCTTAAGGCACAGATGTCTTGAAAATATGAGGCATGACTGGAAGATCTTCAAATATCATTTGAAACAAAGATTTTGCTCTCTATAGAGTAACTTAAGGGAGCTGGTATCTTTGTTGTGCCATCTTGCCAAAACATAAAAGCCATATAAAACTGCAGGTGGGATAAGGGCCACCCTCATTCTGCTGTTGGGTAGGCAGCCAGGAATAATACCCCACAGTAACCACACCTGAGACATGTTTGAAGAGACAGCGGTGAAAAGCATGGCACAAAAGAGCAAAAGGGGTATGTCAAGTTGATGCAGAGTAAAAAATTTGGGTTATCAGATTCAAGGTTAGGGATTATTTCACATCGTACACAGGGAGAGGCTTGTGAGTTCACATGAAACACAAACACAAGAAAGTGATCCTTCAATGGTTTGGGATCTGGCCTTGGAGGGAACAATGTGGGTGAGCATAGGGTGACCAAGAGAAGCACATTCAACCCTTCCCTGGTGCCTGAGCCAGAGCTTTGGAGGGAATGCCAGCAAATGCATGTGAATAATGTATTGCTGCAGGGACCTTCCTCACTACACAAACTGCATACACAGCAACATGGGTGGGGAAAAAAAATAAAAACTCCATGAGACGGGGGGGCAGAAGTTTCCCTGCTGTTAGTGCCTTGGGTGGGCAGTGAATCCAGTGCTCTGCACCAGAATGAAATAAAGGCAAACCAGTAAGAAACAAGGATCATATGAAGGAGCACTGCTACTGAGATATCCAAGAGACCAAGCAAGGTTTAAAGCTCACAGATTACAGTACAGTATAACATGAGAGAGTCAGCAAGGTACTCCGGTGCAGAAGTGACTCAAACCTTGACATTTTGACTTTGAAATTCCTGTTCGAGTTTCTCTACAAAAGCAATGAAAAAATTTCATAGCCACATTGCAAAAAGCCCCGATCTGCAGCACAGAATCCCTTTTTTCCCTACCATGTTTGTATAGAACCTAGTGTGGTGAAATCCTCGTCTGCCACTCAGGCTTCCAGGTACAACCAGAACACAGAGAGTAATATAAACACCCAGGCCTTGAAATAACAATCTTGAAAAAACATTGCCCTTGGTACTGCAGATACCCCTGTAATAATCTCTACCATAAACTGAAAACATTACCATTGTACCAGGAAGTGCTGGAAATATTTAGTGCTACTGTTATCAACCTGGATTTAGTTTCATTAGTAGTCCAGACGTGTGGCAATGAAGAACCCATTCAATTCTCTATCTCTGCTAGTGGTACACTTCATGGGCTCATGGAAGGCACACATAAACCCGTTATCTCTGACAGGAATGGACACATGTGCATGTCCCAGATTTGGAAATTGCATTGCAGCGAATGCAGCCTTCACGTCACTCAAATGCATAGCTTAGAATTTTCCATCTTAATTTTTTTGATGTCTGGGGAGATTAAAATGAAAACTGGCAGCATGTGCAAGGGATACTGCACTTTGAATGTCTTATCTATAGTGATTCAGGCTTCCCGGAGCTCCAGATGAAGCAGGTTTTTCACGATGGAAGAAACCACATTACATTGCTCCCCAGGAAGTGAAACAAAACAATAAAGGACGGTTAATCTCTTCTCTAATTCTGCTCTGTGGGACAACTCCTTCAGCAAGCAGCGCCTGGCTGTATCTACCTGGGAGGGGGTCATTTTACTTCGGCTTCCTCTTCTGCTTCCCTCTGTCCCTGGGAGCGCTCTGTCTCCCTGCTGCATCTTTCAATGGCTTTATCAGAGCTTGCACCAACTCAAGCGTGAGAAGTAGCTCTGGGCCCAGCAGGGAGAGGTGGGGGAGTGTGTCTGTGTGTGCCGCGGGGGGGGTCGGGAGGGAGAGAGGGGAAGACGAGGGAGGAAATGTTATTCTGTCCTTTGTCTTTTCAACAATTTCTTTTTAATGCAACTTGCAGAGCAGCATATAATTAGGGGTCTTGCAGAGCAGGCTTAAACTCAGGAGTAACCCTTCTAACGACCTCAGGAACGGATAATCAGGTGCGCGGCTGTGGGGCGCAGCACGGCTCCCCACCCGCCGCGCCGCTCGGCCTCGTAATTAGAAGCCTCCACACTCCGCTGCATAAAGGCAGATTGCAAGGACAGCGTGAAGCCCTTGTTTGAAGCTGGGGGCACAAAGATTGCAGTGCCTCTGATGGATGGAGACAAAGACTCCGATACTGGAACGCTTCCAGCGGCCTCCGAATGCTCGCTGCGTTTCTGATGGACATTTTCAGGATTTCTTAGAGCGGCAAGGTTTGTTCTCCTGCTCTCCCCCACCCCCGCCTCAGAATTCCTCCACAGCTCCCTAAGCCAGGGATGTGGATGTGCCATTGTATGTGCACACGTCTCCAGAGACGCTTCCGTGGTTGTATTATGAGGGAAACGCATTGCCCCCTTTCCTCCATCTATTTTTGTTAGTTCTCATTCCTGACTGGGAGAACATGGTGACACTTTAAAAATGCTCAGAACACGGGACTCCAGCCAGGACCCCCGCCCCCCCCCCGCCCCAGAAACTCCCAAGCTAGAATGGTGTTTTAGCTGACTAAGTTCACACTAATTTAAAACTGTGGTAGCAATACTATGTTTAAGTTGTAGCTAATGTTAGCATAACTCCCCTCAAAAAAATCCCCTTTGTAAAATCACGTCTCTCTTTGCTGATCACAACTTGCTTTTCTCTATTTACATAACTTTAGGCACAGGACTAAATGAAAATTGACACTGCAGTGTATCTTAGCTACAGGAAGCAAAGAGGAGGAAGAAGAAAAGGATGGAGGACAGGACCTTTGGGTGAGAAAAATGTCAAGGGAGTGAGGGAAGTGTCAGTCTGTGTCATGTAGCCTGTTATAAAATAGTCACTGACTTCTGTTTTACCCCAATTTCACCACCTTTTTGCATGTTCTGAGCTGCTGCCACAGCTTGTTTGTGGGTTCCTCAGCACCTGACCTTCCCCAGCAACACTGCAGCTTCTCATCCCACTGCAGCCACAGCAGCAGCAAAGCAAATGGGAGAAAACCAAACAGCTCAGGCAACTTGAACACAGCACAGCAACAGACTGACAGAAGGCAGCAAAGTCAAAAGTACTTGAATAATAAAACTAAGGAAAAAAACCCAGTAGAGCCACTCAGAAACTGTGAACTGCCAGACAAGCTCCCTTGGAAAAAGCGTAAGAGGCAGGTTCAGGGAAGAGCAATATCCGTAAGGCAACACAGTGCCAGAGTTTTTTTCCCTCTATTTATAATGACAAGTTAACAGGGGCTGGAATAGAACAAAACATGGAAGATTTTCATAGGAAAAATCAGGACACTCTGCCAAGGATGGCTGCCCTGAACTCAAGTTATCCATGAACTCACATTTGTAGGCACTTAAAACCTAACAAGATCATTAACAAGCTAATAAGAACCACCAGCAAAAGGAACATAACCTGGATTCACTAATGTGTTTCATTCTGAATGATGAAAGGGCAAAAGCATCCAGACACTGAGTTGCTGCAGCTAAAAAATATTTAAAAAAATGCTGTGATTTGCATTGTCTACTACCCTACCTTTTCCATACCAGTACAAATGCTGCTACATTAAAGTAGTCTCCATCCTATTCCCAGTCTGTCTTGTGCTTTCCCCACTGTTCAAAAAGCACAGTAATTTCCTAAGTGCTACAACATCCTCCAGAAAAATGGACTGGAACAAACACTGTACAGCTCAGCTTAAGAATTTCCTTTGTCCCTCTGCATGGACCCTTTGAACGACTCAGCTCCATGATCAGGCCACTGTTCTTTGGACACCAGCAGCTTCAAGGGAGCAAGGCAACCTTAGAGTATGGGATCTGCAAGGACATCTCTCAACTCGTGAGACTATTTCTCATTCGCCAGGGTTTGAGGAAATGCACTATGGCTAGTCCTGATTTGGCAGTTCATGCCAGCCTTGAACTCTGCTGTGGTTTTGCTTTGGTTGGCACCACACAGGGACAAACCTGCTTCTGCCTTCCCTCTGAAAATATCTTACAAGCTTCAGATCCACTTTTATGCTGGTTGTATTTCAGCAAAGAGGAGCATGGTTTCATCACACGACAGATCTGCTCTACTTTTTCCGCAGCAAGACATGTAGTCACCTGAACAAATCTTTTCACCAGATCTTTCTGGGGAACTGATGATGAATACAAATTTGGTGAACTACAAAGAAATAAGCTGTAGAGAGCTTTTGAATGTTTAAAAGCTGATCCAGATCTGTGATATTCAGAAACTATGTAAAACCACCTTCATTTCTTTCAACTTCCCATGCAACACACTTGCTACAAACAGTTTGCACAAACTACTTCACAGATCTTAAATTTATTTAAGAAAGCACCTTTGCCAGCACCTTTCTTCCAGCCCAGTTCACACTCCCTGTAGCTCTGTTCCTAAGAGAACATACCCTAAATCTTGTCAAAGCAGTGGGAGAGCCCAGCCTGGCCATAGAGTGTACAGCCCACTTTGGCACCATCAGGAGAAAGGATCCTTCCCATTGTGGAGGAGGAGCAATTTCTCTTCTCCTAAGCCCTGGCTTGTAGTGTCCCAGCCTCACAGAAGAGCAGGCCTTCTGATTTCTGTGCCTGTGCTGGCAGCAGTGAAGCCATGCAGACAGAGCTGGCACAGCTCCTGATGACCTTGGAGATGTGGCTCCTTGGCATCAGGCAGAGCTGTACGAGATCAGACAAGGAGCAGAACAGAAAGCGAACAACAGATTCCAGAGGACTCTTCTGCCTCTGAGTCTTGTTACTATTGACTCCTTTATTGTGATTAACTTCTTGACATCCTCCTTCTGTGACAAGTGGGGGAGGACAGACTGAACTTGGTGATTAATTTATCAGTGAATTGCCTCCTTCCCTTTCAAACCTCGCCCCCACTGATGATCTTTATGATTTAGCGCTACCTCATGAGAAGGTTTACAGCCTGATACAAGTTTGGCAGTTGCCACTTCATCACTGAGAAACTCCATTTGGGACATTCTATGTTGCAATAGAGTTTGCAAGCTTCAGCTCAGCCCACCCCACAAACTGTATGAGGAAAAGAAATCCTCTCCTCCTCAACCTCTTGCTCAAATGACAGTAATTAGGGAATCTCATCACTCTAGACCTGGAGAGGGAGGGGAGGTTCACGGTAATTGGAGACATTATGTGAAGCCACATTGTGCTCACAAAAAAAAGAAGAGAAAAACCACACACAGAAGAAACCAGGCCCCTTCCCCCAACCTGGCTGGCATTTCCTGAATAAACTGCCTTTTTCCAGGCACATCGTGTGCTTTTAATACTGGGACTACTGGAGGGACTCCTGCAGCCCGATTAAGTGTAATGCAGTGTGAAAAAATAGGAAGGAGGGGGAAGACCCTTGGAAAGCAATCGAAGTGAAAAATCTATCAACAGCACGGGGGCTCCAGTGGAGCCAGGAGTCCTGTTCTGAACATGCTCCGACTTCCCAGTCGTTTGCTCTGCCGGACACTCCGGGGACCCCAGCACAGCAAACTACAATTTCTAGTAAATATATCCCAGGGACACAATTAGTTTTTCAGCTGGGGGCATGATAAATTGGTCATGCATAATTCAAGGCCAGCACAGGCTGAGTATAAACTGCTCGGTGGCAGCTTCCAGCTCCCTGACAGGAGAATGCAAATGTGCTGCTGGTTCAGGGGCTGCTGGACCCGCTGCTGGCTGCATGTCCCTGCCCGCTCCCCTGCCCAAAGATCACTCCAGCCCTTCCTCCCCTGCATCTCTGGATGATTTTAATTTCACAGCGATGTATCCATCACTGTCCGATGGCCTTTGGGGACCCAATGCACATTGTTATCGCAACAAATACCACTCTCTGCTCCATCTACTCTATTTTTTCCATATGCAGCCACAAGAGAATGGTTTTGGCACAGAAAGAGGCCGAGGGACTGTGTGGTCTATTGTCAGCATTTGATGGCCAGGGGCAAGTAATTTCCAATCTGCTTCAGTGTTCCCATCTACACAATGGAGATAATTCCAACCACGCAACTGCAGAGTTAGCAAGACACGCTCAGTTTGGAGTCTGATAAAGGTTTGAGAGGTGGCTGAGGATGTGCAGCCTGCCCAAACAAGTGTCAAGTTCTCTGAGCTTATTTTAGATATCTAAATAAATACATCTGCCTGCTCAAACCAGGATAACAAGAGAACGTGCTGCTTCATGGAAGCTGGCCTTGGTGATACATGAAGTAAAAACTCCAAGGAAACTTTGGGAGGCCTTCAAAATTATGTCCTCAAGTTTCTCAGTGCAGTCCAGTACACACTGGAAAATTCTGCTAGAAAAATCATTACACATACATTCTCAGATACAGCCATGTAACTCAAGGCTGACAGACAGGTTTCACCAGCTGCAGTTTTCCTATCTACCAGAATAATGAAACCACTTCTCTGGATGCATTGCCATTTTCTGGCAGTTTAAGTCCAGTTTGTGGAAAATATTCTCAAAAAGCGGGGCTGAAATGGAACAGGGCATTAATAAAGAAAAATTTTGTTTAATTTTAGCTGTATATCTGCATATACAGAAGCCCTTTAATTTCACTGTCAGTTCCACATACCAAATAGGTGAGTCTGGTTTGCCTAACAGTGAAAATAATCCAGGTCTGTCTGTTTATTTTAAAAGAAATGCTGTTTGGGGTTTTTTTCTGATTATGACTCTCTTGAATAGAGCTGGGTTTTCCTTGAATTAGAGCAAATAAAATCCAAGCAGAGATACAGGGGATACAAATCCAGGGAGAATAGATGCTAACCATTGTTAAGATTGAACATCCTCATCAACTTCAGTCACACAATTCTGCCACTACTCAAAGTAACGTTATTATTGAGTTCAGGAAAAAAAACAAACAGTAAAAATAAGGATACTTTCTATTTTATCAAATTTAGTCCTACACAAGTACTTCTTAACCAAGGAGTCAGGACCCTTTTGGCAAGACCACAAGAGAGGAAATCTTAATGCTCAGTTCAGTGCAACCCTGCTTTGAAAGGGCCAATGCCCTCTGTCATCCTCTTGTAACAGATGCTCTCCGAGCTCTGTGTGTCCCTTGTGACCAAATAACATTCCACCTTATGACACCCTTTATGGTGAAGGTAGGAAGTCTAATGTAGCTAAACATTTCACTCAGTTTTTCTTCTCCTAATTAAACTAGTGTGCACACGCACACACATAATTATCTGAAAAACTGTTATAAAAGTAAGTAGGCCAGACTAAATTTCATTTTGGACTAGATTAACTAAATCAGTACTTCAGAAATAAACCCCATATTAAACTGAACTTGCAGAGTTTTATATGATTTAGCAAGTCTGTCTTGTGTGGACACCTTTACCCCAGATTTTGGACCCAGAAGGTTTTTTAGTCACAAAGAATATGAAGCTCTGACAGTTCTGATGCTTTTCAGCAGACTTTTGAGGAGCTGGTGAGTGCAACAGCAACAATTTCACCAACAACTTCAAGTGATGCCAAACTAAATTCTGAGCTGGAGCGTAAGCCATTACAGAGCAGGAGCTGAGGGTGAACTGAAGGATCAAATCACACACCCTAGGCAGGAATTACACTTCCTCCAAGACACCAAGCACTTTCCTTTCCCAAGTCAAAAAAATATACAAACCTTTTAAAATTTAAATAGGGTTTCAAAGGTCAGCTCTGTTCACGTCAGCCCGCAAGGATTATATTAAAAAAACCTCCACTATGAACAAAATTTTTTTACTTAGTGAAAACAGTAGGGATAAAATAGTGCTGATGAGGATTATTCTTTTTATGCACATTGGTAGGATTTTTATCTTCACCCATGAAAGTCTTCTCCATTAAGACAAAATTTCCTGGCACACATGGTGCACTAATTGTTGTCCCAGCTATAAGGGCTGTCCACCTCACAGCAGCTCACAGAAACACAGAATGGTCTGGGTTGGAAGGGACTTGAAAGCTCTTTTAGTTCCAAGCCCTTTGCCATGGGCAGGGACATCTTCCTCTAGACCATGTTGATCAAAGCACTATTCAGCTTGGCCTTGAACACTTAAATTCACCTGTGGAAAAAACTTCTGCTCTCAGCTGGGCAAGGTCAAAAGGGGAGCAAGGAGGAACCTTCAAGATGCCACAGCAACACAACACTCCTCTGGGATAACCATTGCAGAAGACTCTCCATAAATATGGTGATGTGTGGAGAAGCAATACCTGTGTAGTCACCATTCTGCAGAAAGAAATCTGCATTTCATTTACATAGCTCGTATCTACAACACACAGTAAGCGGAGTCTCCCAGGCATTTACAAGGCTAGAAAATTAAAACTGCAGTTTGGTCAGAAATACTAAAAAACCCTTGGTAGTTCCAGAGCCAAGAGCCTCTGAGAGAGGCTGAACCAGCAATTCTTTCCTGAGCTTCCACTGGAAAAAGATTAGAAGCACATTACATATAATATACCCAACCCATATGCTTTATTTTGCTTGCTTTTTGTTTTGCCTTTTAAGAAACTTCCCCTACAGAATATTAGAAGTAACAAATTTAAAAAAAATTTTAACAAACACTAACCTCAGATCATTAGCCAACCTGGCAACAGACCAGAGAAAATTTATAGCCGACGTGCAACATCAGCTTTCATCCAGAAATGCTAATTTCAGTAAAATGAATAGTGTGTGGGCTTTTCATACTGCTTTGCATTTGGCTCCTCACAGCCCTGTTTAAAGCCTGGGAACCGGCCATATAGTTAAACTGCACAGATGTTCAACAATCTGTAGTTGTGTTAATTACCCTAATGTGAGCAGAAACTCAACAGATCCCTGCTAATGAAGGAGAAAGTTTTCCAGTGTGACTACCGTATGTTTCATTGTCACTGTATTACCAAGCTTCTCCCCCTCCTTCCCCTGCCCCCCCAGCTCCCATTCTCTCCAGCTCCTTTGCATTCACATCACCCTCCTACCTCAGCATGCATGAATTGGACCAACTAATGACTGTGTATTCGCAACATGGCAGACACCATTAGGCTGATCGGAGGTGCGGCTGCTGAATTTTAACAGGCAATTTTAAACAAGGTAAGAAAAACAGATTCATCACGCTCCTGATTCTCTCATCCCCACCCATCTGCCATTCTTCTGCCCTTGCCACAGCTCAGAATCACTCGCAAAGTGCAAACACACTTCCCCCTCCATAAAACACGGCGGCGTAAAAAGCACTGCAAATAGATGTTGCTGGGCAATTACTGGGGATGGGAGCCCAGCGCTGGCTGCACCCAGGGGGACAGGCTGAGCCAGGCGGCCCAGGAGGAGGGAGGCTGGCAGCCTGGGCTGTCAGGGAGCAGCCTGGGATCCACCTGGCCTCGGCAGGCACAGGCAGCAGAACGGGCTGCGGCTGAGCCTGGCCTGAGCCTCCCCCATCGAGGAGCCAAGAGCTGCCAGGTTCCACTGCGGGAGCAGCAAGGACAACGTTCAGCTGCACACAGGAGGGGAAGACTGGATTCTAAAAGGGCATGATGGGAAGGGTAAGGCAACGCTCAAGTGATCAGTGCTGCCAGTAGCAATGAGCCAATACTGCTGTGCAACTTAACCCAGCATTAAAACATGCTCGACCTCCAAAGAACTGCCTTTCCCACTGAGGATCTCACTTTCTCTTCCAGTGTCTGTCTGCCCTGCTCCCTGCTGCCAATCATCACCTCCAGCCACTTCTCTCAAAGCAATCTGCTCAGCAAGCAGCAGGCAAAGGAAGCTGGGGAAAGGCAACTGACTTGCCCCAGTAAGACCCCGGTGACCTCTGAATGATACCAGCCCTGGCCAAAACCAGAATTCACATCTCCCAGGTGCAACCACTTCACGGTCAGGCCAGTCTGCACCAGCAAATTGTATTACAATGACCCTCATGGGGACAAATGTACTCGCCCTGCTTGACTTGACTGGCAGACTCCCACCACAGGGGAAGCGGGGAGGGCAGTCAACTTTGCTCCTTTATTAGATCCACCCAGCGAGGTCTGCCTCTTTGCTCTTCACAGAGCCAACTACTGCAAACTCAGAGATGGGGCAACAGCTGCCCATCCAGGGAACTCAGCATGATTCACCCACAGTGTTCCACCCCTCTGCTCAGGACTGCCACCTCTCCACCCGACAAAGCTCAAGTTCCCTCTCAAAAACCTTGTTCCTCATGAATTGAGGAGAGATGAAGGAGAAACGTCACACAAAGAGGTGGGGAGGGGATCCAGCATAACGCAGAAAGAGTTGAAAATTATTTAGAGAGCACTTGGGTCTTTTCTCCTACCTCTTCATCATTAGCAGTGGAAGCAACACAGCTGTCTAATGGCAACTTCAGACACCCATGGGCCAGCAAAGCGACATTTTCCACACTTAAATAACACTGAGCTGATTTAATTACTGCACTTAATAGGAACAAAAGATGTCTCAATTTAATCTTCAAATGGCCCTCCAAGATCAAAACACAGCTGGCTGGATAACAAGATGGCCTAGGCCATCAAACAAGTAGGTCCAATTTGTTCAAGAGCCGCATCCACTCCTTGGTATGAAAGGCCAAGGAACACTTGTGTGTTGAACGAATCAAAGGAAGCAGCGCTCCCGTCACCCCCTCACTCCCCACCCGACTTTTGTTGTAGAGAGGAAAAGTAAAAAGGCAGCTGATTCATGAGTAAAGAAATGCAACATGATAAAAGAACAAACGATGATGTTTGGGAAAGAAAAGAAGTAAGAACTATGATTTAACAGGCTTTGCTTTTATAAGCCTTCAAGATGATTAGGAATGAATGAATCAGATGAAAATCACATGGAGACAAAGGAAGGTCTCTAACTCTTCTGTTTTTCTTTCCATACTGGACAGAAGGAGATGGCTCATTAAGGAAAGCCCTGAAGACACAGTTACAGTGAGGAACAACTAAGCTTCTTTTCTGGACAAGAAAATTTGGGAAAAAATAACCATTTACTTCTAATTTTCTCTAATTGTCCGTACTGGGCTGTGATTGTTACTTTTTGCAAACTATTCTAAGAAATGTCCCTCTCTCGAGCAGCTTTTAATGCATATTCCTGCTGAGACAATGGCCAGGCCTCTCCAGGCACTTTCAAGAAATTTTCAAGCTTTTGCATCTTCTATTACAGCTAAACATGGAAAAGTTACAGCCAGTCTTTCAGCCATTGCAACATTTCTGTGATCTCGAGTGGCAGGGAAGTCTCAATAAGCTCTCATGATGTACCTGGGATGAACCTTTCCAACTCCCCCTTCCAACTACTGAGAGCAACACGAGTGACACACAGCTCCCATTTTGGACCTAATTTTACTACCACTAATTAAAAATAAGCTTGCTATAAACCAGGTTGTTGAGCTTTGTGGGGTTACTCAGGATGAACAACAATCTGTGGGATACTGTTGCTGAAAGTTTAGAATGTTTTTTCCAGTAATTTTTGCTGAACTTTTTCTCTTGATGGAGAAGTAGGATGAGGTAATTAAAGTGTGCAAATTTTCTTGGAGCCCTGCATCATGTTTTTCAGGAATACGGTTTCTTTAGATTTTGCTTTTCATTAAATACAGAACTTATTCCATCAACAGCAGTTCTTAAGCAACAGATGATGTCACTGGCCACTGCACCATGAATGTAGATGACTGGGAACACAGGGGAATTCATTCCAGCTCTGGTAACTCTCCCCTCCTCTCCCTGGACTGTGACATAACAGAAGAAGATAATGTCCATGTACACAACAGAGCCAAACCACTGGTTTGCTCAAATACCCTGGGGGGGGGCTGAGACATCCGACCAGAGTCACTGAAGTGGGAGGGGCTGGGAGAGGTCCTGTGGCTCTGTCTCCTCCTCAGCAGGGCTAAATGTTCAAGTATGTTTCAAAGGGCTCTGGTTATCTAAGTCTGCATGCAAATTTCGGACTAATTTCCTCATTGTTTAAGTACTTTTTTTCCCAGTGACTTCGACCCTGGATAGATCTGTATTTTCAAAACCCCATTATTTTGCAATAAAATGCTGAAGAAATTCTCATTGCTTCCATTTAAAACCTCCCTACTGATCTGTGTTCAGGCTCAGGGACTGAACCTCCATAATTCACACTAGCTGGGTTCAGACATCTGAATGGCAAATACGAACAAAATTTCTCATCTCTCTGCCCAACTGGTTTCATTTAAGCATGACTGAACCTTATCTTAAAGTCACTTTCCCAATCAGGTTAAGTTCTAGATCAGTAACAAGAGATCTCGTGGAGGCACTTGCTGCTGAAGCTCGAGCAAGTGCATGTTTCCAGTTTGCATGTTTGTTTAAGTAAGTGACAAAGATGGAGGGACCAAAAGCAATTCCCTTAACTAGAATTCACAAGTGCAACCAAGTAGAAAATCTCCCGCCTGCCTGTGAGGAGGGACTCAGCCTTTCTCAAAGGCTGAAAGACAGCTCTGCTCAATGCTGGGCAGCGCGTACAAAGCACCAAGTGAGGAATCCTGACCCTGCTGAAGTCAGCGGCAAAATTCCCAGAGATTTCCTCAGGGCCAGGATGTTCAAACCTGTTCAGACAATTCATGAACCATCATTTCAAGGGCACACCTTTGCATGAGATTCCCAAGGGCCTTTTGAGTTTTGACTTAAATGCCTGGATTATTTTTACAATTCCAGTTATGGGTTCTTTGTTCGCTGGGAGTTAAGCAATACAAAGAACACAGCGAGAGAACAATGAAGGTATTACCATGCATGATTTATCTTAAAAAAAATTCTTTTTCTTTTCATGAAGTTATAGATCCAATTTCAGTCTTTATTATCACTATGCCATGTGAGAAAGTGGTTCTTAATTTTAATAAAGGAAGGGAGCTTCATATTTCAACAAGAGCTCAAATGCTTCCTGCAGTAGAGGAGGTGGAAAGCTCTTTTGCTAAGTTACCGCAGGCCAGATTCAGGGAGGGAAAGGGAAATAATCTGCCCACACTGAGTAAATAAACCCTGTCTGGGACATACCTAACAGTGGGCAGTAGCCCAAAGACATCTTGTCCGATGAGATCATTTCTGCCCCCTCCATTTTAAGGGAAATTAAGAGCTTGCTCTGCCAAGCACACATTAACATTTCACTTATCACTAAACTCAGGGTCCAAGCAAGTACATACGCTACTGCAGTCTGTGGTGCACGACTGGACTGATAAAAATCTTTCCACCATCTAAATCCATCTGGAGAAAGAACCATATATGCAGCTTTCACTAGGATTACTAGATAATTATCTTCCTCAAATCTACTTTGCCCTTATAAAGGAGTCTGTGGTATATCTCAGGAGGTTCCCATCTGAAACTTAATGGTATTCTATGTCATGTAAAGAATAACAAGTTTAACCCAATCCACAAAAGTAAGTGCTCCAGTTCACAAAGGCTTGTGTAGTTTACCTTTGAAAAAAAATGCTACTAGTGGCCCACCATCCCACTGCGTGCTAGTATACCAGTTTTAAATCAGAAATGCTAGTTGTGTTCGGCCAGCCAAACCTTCAGAGCTACTCCAGTTTGAAATGTACTATGGAAATTTCTTTTTCCCCAAACATGACCAATAGCCCTATTATTTTACAGCCTTTCCCATCAGACCCTGCTTATATTAGTGCTGGAGCCATAATACCAAATTCCATCTTTAAATATGGTCCTCACTGGTAAAAGGTAAACACAGCTTTGCAAAATTGTATTTTAATTTTGTTCCACCTCTGTTCTGGTAAAGGAAATGAAGCCAGTTGTAAGCTCAGTACCAAGAATCTGGTTTGAACACAGCCCATGCTGGAAGTGAAATAAAGATTTGATGCTACATACATTAATTAGATGATCTGTGACCCAGCTTGGGCTGTGACCAAAAGACCTGACTTTGGCTGCAGCTACATGCTCATCCCAACAAAGAGGATTGTGGACAGTGCCAATATTCTTATTTTCCATTCAAAAAGCTTGAGATGCACAGCCAGGTGAGGTATCTTGCCTATCAAGGGCATGCTGGAGAGGAGCACACAGCATGGGTGGGTGACCAGGCCACTGGGACATGCCACCTGTGCTTTACATAGTGCATCAATAGGTTATTCGGTGCATGTGTTATTCATTATTATTATTTCCACACAATCTCAGTAAAAGGGGAAAAAAAATAACCCTAAGAAATTGAGAGCCATGTATGGAACACATTCCTACTGAGAGAGGACTAATGAGAAAGTCAGCAAGACACCTCCTAACAAATTTCAATCCAGAGCCAAAGAGAAAGGGAGAAAACAAAGCAGTAGCAGCAACTAGGATTTTTATCTTCCAATTCTCCTGCATACAACTCCCAGCAAAGGGATTTGGCTGTGATAAACAGGGCTGCAAGATACTGAAGTGAGACACAGTGGTTTTATGATTCTTTTCAGGTAGCTGAGAACGAAATCCCTGCCCCTCTTTCTCCTGGGGTTATTCATCTTCCCCAGGTGATAGAAAGCCACTTTCCCAGTGGGTGGGCCTGCTCTCACAGTCCTTAATGCTTAATTGCCACAAATCAATTCCAACCTTGATGCTCAAGCTGCTGCTACCCTGTCCCCATTTCCACCCCTTTCTCCTCAAACTGATTGCAGCCCTGTTACTAAATCCATCTCTGGACACAGCACCCAGGAAAAGGAAAGCACCAGCTCCAGACACTGCTGGCTGTGGCCAGTGCAGTGAGCTGACCTTACAAAGAACAGCCTCAAAAAAAGATTCAGCTCTGTGCACGTGTGCACACACACATGCCTCCTATTTTATTTTTGTGTTCAACTGGAATTAATCAGGAATGATAAACACTGTTTGTTTCCTGAAAGCAGCAGTGGGGGGATGAAATATGCCTCTTAAGCTTATCAGCTTCAGTGCCACTGAAGAGAAAGCTGGCTTCTAAGCTCAGGGATAATGGGTTGTCCTTTCAGGAAGGTATCAGAGGTCTCAGGAGAGGGAGACAGCACAGTGGTGTGACCTTCAGCTAATAAAGCCCACCCTAGAGTCCAAAGAAGCTTGGGGAATATTGACAAAAGTTCATATTTACAACAGCCTGGACCCTTTCCAGATACCATTACAAGTCTAGAGAGCTGTGGCCTCTGTACAAACACTCACAGAGGCTTTTATTCTGCCTCCTCCTTTCTTTCTTTGTTCCCACGCTGGCAAAAAAAAAAAAAAAGTTAGAAAATGGCAATTCTTCTGCTAACAAGGCTCCAACAGCATCTTTCTTAAAGAAGAGAGTTATTTAAAATTTCAATTTCAACCTCAGCCCTATCCTCTACTTGAAGGAGACTCAAGGCCTCTTGCAAGGATTCTTGGTGCGTCATCAGGAAGAAATCATATGTGTTTTGGTGGAAAATCTGCTGATTTATTTATAATTCTTTAAACAAATAGACGGCCAACATATTGTAAAATGAGAATGTTGTTGGGTTTTTCTTCAAAAAAGGCACTGGCAATTACTGCAGCCCATCAGAAATACACGCCCAAGGCATTTTCAGGCAGAATCTGATCCCCCCCAGTCTGCGTTGTGGTTGGCAAAATGACGCTTAGCCCATAACTAGAGTGCACAGGCATGACTGGAATACAAATAACAATAATATTTTAAAAATTGTTCATACAGTGAAAAAAAGCAATTTCAAAACATAAAAACTGTTTGAAGCTGGAGTTTCATTTTTCTGTCTCCTAAAATAGTTCCAAAACAAATATATGAAAATAAAGGTTTGGAGGAAATCTGTTTTCAAGGGTAATTTTGCTGAAATCAATATTAAATCTCAAAACATTTAATGGAAATAACATCTTCAGTGACAGAACTATTTTGACTGCACTTTCCAGTCCAGCTATGCCAGTCTGCCATTTTTACTTATCTGCTTCATAATTCATCTTTGCCATCCTGAAACTAATCCTGTTGGGGATCAAAAGGGATCCAAAAACTGGAACAGGTTAGAACTTATCCCAATAATATCTCCTAAAAGATGCCTCTGTTATCATGGTGGTCTCTTTTACCATGCCAGTATTTGACAGGCAGGAAGAAGGCTGAACAAACCTCTAGGAAGACCACACATTTCTCATTTTTGCAGCTTTTCTTTCCAGTGAAAAACACACTTCCACCAAGTGCTACAGTTACATCAGCTACATGGGCTCACAAGCAGTTTTTAAATTTCCTAGAGCTTTGGCCCAAGCAGGCATTTTATCCTTTCCCCTTAATCCCATCCAACCATATTTGCTGTCAGGAGAGTTCAGGTGATTGATTGCAGCCTGTCTGAATCCAAAGTAGTCAAATTAGCTATTAATGTTGTGGCTTAATGTGCTCACACAAACAAGGTCACTGGTTGCATCAAGACTAATAGAAGATGACACACACTGGGACTGCACAGCCCAGGGGACTGCAAACAGGATGAAAAGGTCTTTGGTTTATGGCCACTACTTCAAAATCAAGCCTGATGCTACAGAGATCCTGTCCGTGCTCAGCAGTCCAGCTGGGATCCACTCACAGCACAAACCCAGGGCAGAGCACTCGGTCCTCCATCACCTCAGAGAGAGGTGCTATTGGCTCAACTGCAGCCACGTTTTGATCCCTGCCAAGATCAACCATTCTTGGTCCTTGTCCCCAAACACTGCTCCAGATTACATTCATCATCCCTCCTGAGGTGAGCTACCATCATCAATCAGCAGCAGCACTGAACTCAGGAAGGGGTGTAACATATCCGAAAAAAAATAGAAAGAGTTAATAGTGCCATCAAAAAGATGATGTTAAGTTAATCTTGGAAAAATACCAGCTAATTCATCTGTGGGGAAATACTCTGTGGGACAAGCTGGAAAAGTGAAAGGTACTGAGTTCCTCCAGCAGGAACCTGGAGCTCAGCTTGGAAAGCTGGAGCCCAGTAGGGCAAAATGCCCACTACTGGCCCACCTGAGGGTATGGGGACACAGAGAAGACTGCTCAAGCAAAGGAAAACACCCTTTTCTATGAATAAGAGAAGGTGCTACACGTGATAACATGAAACACTTGGAATCAGTTTCAATTTCTCTACGCACTATTTCAAGGATGAGAGGTGACGTCTCCTGGCTGCCACCAAGTCCCTAACTAAGGGCTTTTCATTGCCTAAACCTTTACACAAGCACTGTTTTATTAAAAATAACAGAGAGTTCCTATGGAGAAGCTCCAGAAGCAACTCTGTCTGGTAGTAATTTTATACCTGTTTTCCATGGCAGAAGTGCCTGGCTCTCAGGAAACCATGGAATATTAAGTGTATCCCAGAGAAACCAGCAGAACCAGGACACGTCTTCTGCTGCAGTGGATGGGCAACTGCTCCCAGCTGCTCCCCTCTCTACTTGCGAACTGCAAACACTCAGAAAAAGCCCTGCTTTTAGGGTACAATTTTAGTAATGAATATTGGAGTTAAAAGGCTGCAAAAGCAAGCTCCATTCTGAGAAGGTGCAATAATCCCACCTGTGGCTGTTCCCAACATGCACCCTACCGTGGAGCAGAAAAATAGGAAGCATAAATGGCCTGCTTCTGCTTGTGATGTTACATGACATGGCACAAGGCTTTGTCTTTCTTGAGTGAAGAGGTGAAAAAAAAAAATAAAAATTAAGACTTAATATCAGCCAAGCTGGTGACTGGATCTTGGAGGCCTGTTTCCCTCTGAATTTCTCCTTGCTGCTGTGACGTGCTCACAGTGAAAATTTTCCCCTGAGCAACTGCCTGACTAAAATACAGCACACCCTTACCATAAAGCCCTTTGTTAAAACATCTTTGCCATAAAGCTGCAAAACCTTGGCTCCCAAGTACATTAAATCCTTATAAACCTGCCTTCATTTTAACCACGCAGTATTTCAAAACACAAAGCGCTTCTTCTGAGAGATAGCACTTTAATGAGGAGAGGGGTAAAATATATAAACCAAACCTCATTATAGCATAATTTCCAGGAGACAAGCACGCTGTTATAAAAGGAATCCATGGCAATAGCATTTCACATAGCTTGAAGATTTAATACTTTTAAAAAGCCACTGCTACTTTCAGCCTTCGGTGGTGTTTTGTTTTGAACATAACAGAAACAACCAAAATTATGGGTCCGTTGTCAGCTATGTATTTTATATTCTGTAAATTGTTGCAAATGGTGGAGTCAACTCCAAGGCATGCTCACAAAATGTAACGGAGTCAGTAAAGAGACTGACTACAAGTTACGGTGTATACTTTTTCCTTTAAACCTCCGCATTCTTAAAGATTGTTGCTCTAAACAAGATGATGCAGCATGGACATGGTAAATTACCCAAACCAGATCCAATTCATACTGGATTGAAAGTACTTATAATGATACAGTTTGTTCATGTGTTAACAGTGAAGCCAAAGAAACCTATCAAAAACCACACTGCAAGAAAAATCTGGAGTATTAGCACACAAATGAAAGTAATGGATATAACGCCGTTTAATACCACCTGTCAGATAAATGAGGGTAACTGGCACATCAAAGGGACTGCAATTTGTTTCCAAAAATGAGAATACTCATTTTTCTTGAAATCTAAAACATGACTGCTTTCTACAAAATGACAAGTGGATCAGCCTCCCCCAGCCAGTGAGAAAAATGTTACTGGAAAAAACTGTTCTTCCTAAGAACAAATTATCTATCAAAGGAGCATTTGGAATTACACTGGTCTACAAGACTTTCAAACTTAATCTAATAAGAATTGCCATTGTTGATTACAGTTCTTCCACATTAGTCTTCCAGTTGTAACTTCTGAAATGAAAGCTTAGCAATGATTAGGTATTTACTACAATCAGCAGAGGAAAATAGTGGAAAAAAATGACCATAAAGGCCACCAAAGAAACAACGTGCTTTTTTTTTTTTTCTCGGAGAGAAGGGAAATGAAACAAGCAAAAAACCTCAACCCCACCCCAAATAACCCCACCCCAAACTGAACAACAGCAAGGGAAGATGCACTTCATGGCAGCTTTGACTTAAAGCACATGTAACACTGATTGATGGATACTGAAAGCAGAGACACCAGTGAAAAATTAAACCCAACCAAGCACCAAAATTGGGACAGGTTTTTTGTGTTTCTTGGTCCTACTTTAGAAAATTACCTAAGAAGGGTCAGAATTTCAGGAAATGATCATTCCAGCTACTGTCATAGATCTGGGTCAACAGCAGGGTAAAAGTTGACCTGTAATTGAAGCCTATATCCTGGTTAGGATAAGCATTTCCTCTTATCTCTTTGCTGTGGCTTATAACGAACGATATTCTGGACTGAAGGGTGCTTATGCTTCCTGATTACAGAAGGTTCAACACTTACTACACATGGCTACAGCGATGGAGTGGCACTTCTGACTGCAGTTCTCAGAGAGGATAGCTGAAGAGAACACAACACACCAACCCTTTTCCTAAATACAGCAGCCACGATTTTGCCTTTGAGATCCTGTTTCTGAGGCACTTTTTACGATTTTCATTTTTACTGATGTGACTCTTGTTTCCAGGTTTAGAGCAAAATGGTAACAGATTCCTCCTTCACCATCATCACTCTCTTGTAAGTCACAAGAGACATTTCCAGCTCTTACCAACTTTAGCATGGGAGAAGACAGCAGCCTGGACAAGTCTGAGGCAGCATGTCAGCACACAAATTATCACAGGATGTCTGGTGTTAAGGTAACCCAGCCTAGCACGTGCCTTCCCTTAGCTCAACTCTAATATTTTTCTGCTTGGCTGTGCAACTAAACCTCGAAGAAGAAGACAGCTACAAGCAAGTGCACATGCTACTTCTGTTTTACAGTCTTCCCACTTCCTCCATTAATAGCTGAGGGTTTGGGGTGCCAGAAACAAGCAGCCTTATCACAAATGTGCAATGAGACCCTGAGCTAACAGGTTAGCTGACATGGAACTGTTAACAGTGAATTGGCTTGGAGACAGTGCGGGGGGTGGAAAAAAAAAGGGAGGGGGGGGAAGGGAGACAGAGTGAGAGAGACAGAGACAGCAACCAATTCAGCTGCAAGAAATCAAGCTAAATCAGTCCCAAGTGCCCATGGTGGAGAGACTTGATCTCATACCTTGCTTGTTATCAAGGCACTCCTGATACGAGTCAGCTCCAGTTCCGTTGCGGTCTACAGACAAAACAAAAAGTTTCATTCATATCAAACATAAATATTAGAAACGTCTCAAATGGCAGCCCTGCTGGAGCAACATGTTAGGTGCAAACAGTGCTACTCCTTTTGGAGGCCATGCTGGTTCACTGACAGAACCTGTGAGTAGTTACAAACAAGGTACAACAGACTGACACCAACCCACTGTGAGAAACTTATTTTAGTCCTGGGCAGGAGGTGCTCCCAGCCCTGCCCATCTGTCTCCACACTGCTGAGGGCAAAGGGGAGGAGATTACAGCTCCAGCTGCTCTGAGTTCCTTAAGCACATGGAGGATGGAATACTTGGAGTTATATCTATCATTGCACTGTTCTCTGTAGGTCCTGTGGAAGCACTGGTTTGAACCAGCAGAGTTGAACCTACAGTCTGGAATAGCCTTCTCTGTGGCTTGTGGTGCTGTGGTCCCTTTTGGGTTTTGGCTGCTGCATCATATTAAATGCAACTGAAGATACAAGAACATGCTTTCCAAATATTTCTTTTCCATGGAAGCAATGCTACTGTAGTTACCACTGGGATTATCTGATCCAGCAGCAGCAGAGGAGCTGGTCTGTGCCATGAAAATGGGGAGAAGCTGAGACTCTTGTACACGTGTACTCCACACAGGGAAGAAAATGGACAGCTCCCAAACACAGGTGTGGTCACGTCCAGCATGGATATCACCTAACAAAGCCCTTCATCTGCATTAGATGTCATCATCTGTGTGTAGAAATGGTTTCACCTGCAGGTTAGCAGAATCAGATTACAACGTGATTTGGACCTCAAATGCAAACCAAAGAATTTTCTAGCACAGCTTCTGCTCCTGCTTTACAATTCAGTTCAAACACAAAAAAAAAATGCCTGGATGGTCCTTGAAAAAAAAAATTAAATGAATCTGTAAACCCTGGGTAAATGAATGTCCTTTCAGCAGCTTACATGCACCTTATACACTGTGTTACGTATGAGAACTAAAGCAATTGAGTCAATGAGGTGTTCGCACAACCTCAAAAAGTGAGGTTTTCTACTTCACATGTCTAAGAATGCACATGGTGCTAAAATCAGTCCTGTGTGTAACTACCAAACCATTTGATCAGGTCACTCATGGCACGTACTCCTATCAAAACAACCCCAGTGGCACTGGAGACAGCTCCTCTACTACAAAACATCCATGAGGTGATCACAATTAATGAAAGAGCCACTCCACTGGGCTGAGCTGCGTGGTCAGGCTATCCCATAGCACTATTTCAGAGTCACCATCCAGAGAACCAGCACAACAGCAATGTGTTTATTTCTTTCTAAAGACACTGTTCAGGGCCAGAAGTTTACAAATATTGTTCACAACAGAAAAAAATACTCTAAGGAGAACCCTGCCACCCAGGCACCTGCAAACAACTGCATTTCTACATCTCTAACAAGCAACTGGCCCCAACTATGAGGGTTTGCTGCATTGTTCCTGTGTGGCCAACACATTCCCACATCAGCTGTCCCTTTCACCTTTCCTCAACCATCAGCTGGTGATGGCTCCTTGAAGACGAAGAGATCCAGATCCAAGTTAAAAGGCTTTACAATCAGCAATAGTATTTAATGAACAAAGAAGCAAAAATTGAAGTTTCCCCACTGTTTGTGTTGTATAAATCGCAGATAATAGATCTCCCCAATCCTAATGAGGCCTTCCTATTAAAATCTTTATTGGCTTTCAGCTCTGCAGATTGCCCAAAGGCTCATCAGTTTCCCTATCTCTCAGTACCAAGATCTGCTTTAACTTTTACAAATAGCTCTAAGATATTTCTCAGCTTATCAGCATTGCCAAGCAGCCTGTCTTATCATTACTACTGCAGATAAAATAAATGAGCTCACGATGATATGAATAATGGCATTTTCTGTAGGCTGGTTTCCCATTACATTTTCAACAGATTGTAAACTTAAGCACATAAGAGGGAAAAAATAAAGAAGAAGCCAGTATATGTGTATGTGGGGGGGGAGAGTGGCTTTTTGTTTCCTTCCCATTTACCTTCAGCGCCTTAGAGCACAGGCTGCATTTTTAAGCTCACCTGATGAGAGCTAGTAATTAATTTTGAAAGGAAGCAGAAACACCTCAGCTCAGCCTTCTCTGAAGACCAAAAGCCCAGTTACTTCTGGGATGTTTTTTTCAGCCGCGTTTGTTGGAGAGAAGCAAGGGCTAAACCACGCTCTGCCTAATGAAGCCATCTTCATTAGTTTGCTCCTTTCCCTCGCAGCCTAGGAACACCGGTCAGATTGGGAATTGAAATCATGAAAAGCAACAGAACTGCATTTGAATTAAAAGAGTAAGCTACAAAGGTCTCCGGCGGCTGCTGCGGGCTGATTAGCGGGAGGCGCGCGTGGCCCCACTGAGGCACAGGAGCGAACGCTGCAGCGCGGGTGAGGGCGAAGCGGGAGATGGGGGAGCTGAAAGGCCCCCACGCCTCTGCCTTTCCCTGACAGTCAGCAGGGAGGTCACGTTCTGGCAACCATTTTCTGCCCGCTCCCTGCAGCAACCACTACAGGGTTAAACGCCTTTCCGCTCCCCCAAATTCCTCGCCCTGTCACTGTATCAAGGTTATCTATTATTGGCAGTGACAGGTGAAAATTAATCTCCTAATTATTTCTTGCTGCGTAATCTGCACTGAAGGAGTAACGTAAAAGGATTACAGTACACCCTCTACGGAAGGCTTTGCTAGAAAGCCAATCATCCAGGGAGATAGAGGGGATGTGGGAAAGAGATATTTATGACGGATTTCCAACCATTTTGAAGGCAGAATACACTATAACTTTATAACCAACAGCTCTGGAGCAAGGATATTCTTGCAGGTATCTTAATAGCCTAAACGCTTTTTATTGTTGATTCCTTCAGGAAAAAAACCCCAAGATTTATATCCATTATTGTCCCTGATTCTCCTCTGGAATAGCAGTTACTGCAGGAACAGTATCCATGTACAGATGTTTTTTACCCCCCACAGAAACATTATGGCAAACAATGTACCCAGCCTGCTTCAACGCAATATTAAAAATCTTGCAGCTACCTTCCACAGCAATTTAACTGTAACACTTTTTCCACAAGAACATAAGCTAGACTGAGTACTTGCAAAAAGAAAAGTATTTTTAAAAAAACCTCATTTTGTAAGCAAGCTATAAATATCTTTGGTAACAACACAAACAGCCACCTTGAAATGCTGGCTTTGTGTAAACTCCAGCTCTCCTCTTACCACCCACCAGAAAGTAAGGTTTATTTTTATAGTATTAAAGAACACATATTTATCTTTAACCCTTTCCATGAAGCCACATAAGGTACAAATGGGTGTTTTCAAGAACCTGTTTTTCTATGTCCATGTCAACAGCACCATTCTAGTTGAAGTTTGCAAGAACAATCAGAGGTTGTGCTCAAAATTACATTAGCTACCTTGAGAGATGCTGTCACTACCTGTGCCTGTAAGATAGGTCATGCAGGGGCCCCTGTCTGTGAAGCCCTGGCAGGTAACAGGACAGGGCAGCAAGGAAAATCACCACCTGCAATCAAGCCCTGACACCAGTATCACTCACACTTATCTTCCCTTTCCTTGATAGCAATGGTGCAGAAACGTCACTAATTCCTTTCCGCAAACTCTCAGTGCTTAAATCCAGCACCATGTTCCTCATTTTTGGAAAGCCAAGCCCTGACACAAACTTGGACAGCACCACACCGGTCAGCAGCGAATGACCAGCACTGTGGTTTGTGTTTCCATGGACCAGGATCTCGCAGCTGAGGACAGGTAAGTGACACAAGTGACAGTGCCCCGAGCTGGGGCAGGACGCCGCAGCTGAGGACAGGTAAGTGACACAGGTGACACAAGTGACAGTGCCCCGAGCTGGGGCAGGACGCCGCAGCTGAGGACAGGTAAGTGACACAGGTGACACAGGTGACAGTGCCCCGAGCTGGGGCAGGACGCCGCAGCTGAGGACAGGTAAGTGACACAGGTGACANGCGGGGGCAGGTCGCCGCAGCTGAGGACAGGTAAGTGAGGCAGGTGACACAAGTGACAGTGCCCCGAGCTGGGGCAGGACGCCGCAGCTGAGGACAGGTAAGTGACACAGGTGACACAAGTGACAGTGCCCCGAGCTGGGGCAGGACGCCGCAGCTGAGGACAGGTAAGTGACACAGGTGACACAAGTGACAGTGCCCCGAGCTGGCGCAGCCCCCGCGGCCGGGGCGGTGCTGGGGGCGCAGCTGGGTGCAGTGCGCGCCCGCAGCCACACGGTGGCGCACGCCGCGCTCGCAGCGCGCTCAGCCCCGAGCGCTCCGGCCCCGCACCCGAAGCCCCAAACCCCACCCGGGCCGAGCCCGCCTGGCACCGACCCCGCCACCGCCAGGGCTCACTGCGGCCCCGCAACCCGACCGTCACAGCGAGCCGCCAAGCTGGAACGCATTTACAACTCCTGGGACAGAAGCCTGGCGAGCCATCCGAAACACGGCTAAAATCACCAGCACCCGAGGTTTTAAACGAGCAGCTCAAATTGGGCGAATTCCCCAGCAGTGACAGAGGTGTTAAGGTTGTTCACCTTTTCCTCTGTTGGTTTTAACACCTCTAGGCCAGGCTGTGGCTCATGGAGCCTCACCACTCCCTGGACTCCGAGCATCAACAGTGCTGAAGGGCAGGTGTGTGGAAATGGGTTATTTTCCCCCTTAAGACAACTGCTACTAAAAAAGTAAGGCTGTAGTTAAGTAACTTTTAACAAGTGCTTGCTTGCTTCTTCATCTGAAAGACAACTCCTAGGTGATCCTTAGGACATCACAAGGATTCTAAAAATATGCATCCAGCCACCAAGTTTTGCTGAATCCACACATCACCTATATATGTTTCTATATATTTCATTTCCACCAGCATAAGGGTAAGGCAATTTGTGTTTACACCATTAAGGCTAGCAATTTACTTCTCCTCAGGACCTATTTTCAATAGATAAACAGAAATAATTTAACAAAGCCTAGAACAGAAGGTAAGCCCTTAATGGTCTACCCTTGGTGTTAAGTAAATGAGGAAATTATTCACTGGCATCTCTCATTCTGCGGATGTTTCAATCTTACCGTTACCTAATCTCTCACACAGTAGTTGTGAGAACAAAAGAAATGTGTATAGAGGCAAAGCACCCACCTACTAACATATCAGTACCACTTCTAACAAGCCTGTTTCCCAGTAATATGTTTTCCTAATGGAAATCTGAAGAACAAATTCCTATCCATAGGCATTTTCCCCAAATGCTCCATCATCAACCTCATTATGCGATACAGAAATTCTCCCAAGGGATATTATGTAATGGCAATCCCTCCTTCCTCCCCCTAAGGAGTATATTTCTCATTACATCTCCTAGTAATTGATCAGTCTAGGAAATCATTTCTGGTAAAACCGTATGTTTCTTTACCTAGTTTAGAATTTCCATCTTTATCCAGAAGGATTAAAAAAAGACTTACAGGAGACCCTAAAATTTCCATTTCTGATGCACGATGCCAATCTTTGCTCAACATGCTGTTAAGCAAGGAGTAACACATTCTTATACCTGCCTGACCTCAGATCTCGCAAACACATAAAGTCATTAAAATTCCCCATCCTACATTTCCTATTCTGATGATACAAATTACTTTGACTGAATCTGTAATGGATTTTAAAAGACTGCTTCATATTCCAACGTAGCCAGACACCACAAGTCCTAGATACTGTGGGTCATTCAACACAAGGATGATGGGAGTCAAGGAATAAAAAAGAAAGAAAGAAAGAAAATATTTAAGGCAGAAAATTACATATATATCTGTGCTTTCCAAAAGTACTGTACAGCACAGACTGGCCAGCTGAAGGATGCAGCCCTTTTCATTGCCATTTCTGTCAACAAATCACCACTAAACATCCTATCAGGTTTTACTTTAAAAAGCAACAACAGAAAACACTAATATTTATACCCCTCGCTCAAAGTTAACACTTCAAGATTGCACATTCTTGAAAATCAGAGAAAAATAAGTATTATCAACTACTGCTAAATATCTGTAGTTTGTCACTGGAACTCGAGACATACTCCAATCTCTTCTTAAACTTCAAAATATGAGAGCTACGTGTGACTCTGCTATTTAATTTAGGCAGCCCAGGCCACAAGGTCCAAGAGATGACTGACTGCATGTCCCAACAGAATAACACTAGGATATATTTCACTCCTTCATTTGTTTATGAGAACAGACTGCCCCTCTCAGATAAACAGGGCTTAAGGTTTCACTCAGAATAACCCACCTACCAAACAAAATAAAATAAAAAAACCCCATCACTGTATACTAGAGAAAACTTGGTATCCAGCTAAATAAAATACTGCCTGCCTTGTCTTACAGCATTAATCTCCACTGGAAAAGAAAATCAGGCATCTCAAGCTGGTGCCTTTTGGCTTCAGCACAGGGCAGTTTTAGGCAACTGCTGTCAGCAAAGAAGAAAATTCTTGAAGAGAGCATTAGAAGCCTGCCACTTGTGGGAAGTTAATGCCGTGTGTATAATTCAAGCAGCTCACCCTTGTAAGTCTGTATGTGGGGAAAATCGGATTTATACATAAACATAAACCTCTGAAGTAAATTCTGATCAGGGATGACCAGAGATTTAACTCTCTAGAAAGAAGAATGGGAAGACTCTATTTTCCTCTAATACCTTGGCAGCCTTTTCCAGTTGAGCAAGGCTTTCTTTCAAGAATTGATAATGAAGTAAATAATTCCAGTTTCTGCAGCACAGGGGAGACCAGCTAAGGACGCTCTCCAGGACCCAAAGCAATCATTCCGAACAGCAACTTACATAACAAGAAATTATCTTTGTTACAAAATTAGGTTAAAAGGACCTCAGATACTGTAACGTTACCAAAAATCAGGACATGCCTTGAGAAGATTAGCTGGCAAGCAGCCTCCTGAGATAAATGTGCAACGTCAAGATTTTACAAGCCTAAAAACCAGTTTAAATTCCAGAGAGACACACAAGTCTTTGCCATTTAAAAAGGTCCTTCTTTCCTTCCCTCTGCCCTCACCTTATTCCCGAGCTCTTTTTCCAAACCGCCTTTAGTTAACCAGTGACCTGAAAATCTTATTTTGCCTCCCCCTCCCCTTTTCAAATTTGTCACTTTAAACACACAAGGTTTAATTTCTTAATTGGATTAAATTTCTCATTCAGGCTAAGCAGAGGGGCCCCGCAGCAGGCGCGGGGAGGGGAGCAGAGCCCGGCGGCCCCGCACGCCGCGATCCAGCCCGGCCCGCACAACCTGCCCGGCCCGGGAGCGGCGGTGATTTCTCTTGCCAAAACACACACGGGGGGGGGGGGGGGNAAAAAAAAAAATAAAAAAATCCACGACGACCATTTTCACACTTGCTATTCCTTATGAGCAGAGGGGCAGCGGCCGCACCGAAGGGGTTAAACCGCCGGGCACGGATTTTTGAGTTTGTTACCGTTTTCAACAGCCAGAAATCCCAGACCAACACCGGCCTCAGGCGGCGGCCGGCTACAGCGCCAGCCCACCAGCAACAGCCGACAGAACCAAGTCGCGATATTCCGCCTAAGGGGAGCACCGAGGCGCCCACGGAGCCGGGCTGCGGGGCCGCCGCGGCCGGCTGGGAGCAGCTGTGTCCGCCGGGTCACCCCCGCTGCCCCGGCTCGGGAGCTGCCGCCCGGCCCCGCTCCCCGCAGCCGCCCAGGGAAGGCAGAGGTTCAATATTTATTATTCGCCCTCCCCGCTCCCGCGAGGGTGAGAAGGGGATGCGGTCGCACTGGAGGAATGTGCGAAATGGGGCGGAAAAAAAAAAAAAAAGGCAGCTCGGGAGCGCATCGCATCCAAGCAGCTCCGCGCTGCTGCGCCTCTTTCTTGTCTTTCTGCTTTATTTAAACACACCCCGTTTCTCCCGCAAAAAAACCTCACTAATTCTGCTCGCAGAGCTCCTCGGTTCGCCTCCGGGAATGGTCAACGAGCGGGTCCGGCAGCTCCGCATTCTGACCCCCGCTCGGGAGAATGCGGCGCGAACCACCCCGAGAAGCCACCGGGGCTGCCGGGGGCCGGCGGCGCGGCCGGGAAAACCGAACCAACCTCCCCGGCTGCACCGAAAACGGCGCAAGAGGGAAAGAAGAAAAATAGAAACACACACAGACCGCACGCACGGAGCCACCACCACACCGGCGGGAAGCACGGCGATTTCCTCCCCTCGGCTGACCGCAAAGCCGCCAGCTCCCCGCCTGGAAAACACTTCCCCCGCCAAGGAACAGGGCTCGGGGAGGCGACGAGAAGGGTGGGGGGTCCCCGGCCCGGAGGGCGCCCACCCTC
>VZTR01012400.1:33263-50082 GCA_013400775.1 Chaetops frenatus | reverse complement strand
AGGCCAAAATGCTCAACCCACCACAAATTGGTGTCATGTAAGAATGGCCAACTAAAACCACTACGTTAATTGGTGTTTCCGCCTGGTTATTGAACTGACCCTGCTACACTATACTCCAGCAAAATCACACAAGGTCCAAAAAATGTCCTTTAATGACATTACATGGTGCTGTGAGGGTTTTTGCAATATCTGTGTCCTGTTTCCAGCCAGAACAGGGTTAATTTTTTGCAGTAGATAGGAGGGGCATGGTCAGGACAAGGAGGTTATTCCATACCACCTGACATCATTGCCAGGGGTGTGGGGAAAGGAATCTCTTTTCCAGAAGGAAGGGGAGGGCTTGCAGCGTGGTGTTGCTGCAGGCCAGGTCACAAACTCCTCAGTGAGCATATTTGCATGTGAATAACTCTTCTTTTTTGTTATTAATATTGCTGCTACTGTCCATTTTCTTATCTCATTGGCATTTTCAGTAAATTGTTCTTATCTCAACGCATGATCTTTGCCTTTTGTGCCTCCACTTGGAGGGGGAAGGGGAAGGCCCAGGTAGATTTAGTGGAACTACCAAGCTGGAGAGCACCATTCCTAAACCATGACAATTTTTTACAAATTCTCTAGTTTATAAAGAATTCAAACAAGGAATATATTGTTTGGCCTAGATTTCCAATTGTATGGTATAGATAATTTCAGCAATAAAAAAATATGAAGACTACATAACAAATTTTCAGCTGGTGGAAATCAGCATAGCTCTTCCCAAATTACATGGACCAACAACCAAGTGGAAGAAGTTATACCACATTTTGTAATCTTTACTTATTTGTAGATATCAAAGTTTTTAGGTTTAAAATTTTGAGTGTTTTTTTTTTTTTTTTCCAATACAATTTCAAAATCTGAACTTTAAAAAATCTTTGCCGCACCTATGGAAGAGTATTGTTTCTTACAAATTGTGTATAGTTATATATAAAGCTCATATTATATATACAAAGTTACAAGGAGATACTTATTTTAAACTACTGAGAATAATCCTTTGAACTAAAATAGTTTATATTTATAAGGTTAGACCTATTAATTTCAAAGACTGTATATGTATATATGGGTACCTGAGCTGGACAAGTCTCCCCAGATCCATAATAAACATCCCATGTATTGTAAACTTCCTTGAAATTTATGATCAGATCCCTTGTCATGTATGGAAAGCATAGTGTGCACATTTTTTTCCATTATACCTTTCTGGAACAAAATGGTTCAAGACGACTCTGTACTTACCCAGGGTTTCCAAAAATCTTTAGGATAGCAGTCATCTGAGACCTTATTAAAAAGTGAGCTGTGATAGTTGATTACATGCAAACAGATGAACAGCTATGAAAAATACATGTAGAATAAGAAGCAGAATATTTTCTTTAAGGCAAAAAAAAGCAAAATTGACTATCCAAAGACAGTCTTCAGAATATGCAGAATTATGTTTTAATGGTTTATGCCTATCTCTCTTTCCTAAATGTTTGACTGTAACCCAAACCAATTCAATCCTTCTAATGCATGTCTGTTTTTTACCATAGACACCAAGGCAGCATTAGGAACTTATCTCTCTTTGCCCTTTACCTTGATGGTGACATGTTTGCAAACCAGACAATATTCTGTGTCATAAATATCAAGATTTCCCATAACCTGAATTTAGTAATCCTCATGTACTTTTAGCTTCCTGACTCTTTTTACTGTCTGCATTTCAATAAGGAGTCCCTACTATCTGCTCATCACTTCTAATTACTTTTATTTTAGCCCATGTTCCTGGTTTCTGAGCCAAGAACTTTAAAGAACTCTGATGTACTCTGACGAAGCATTTAATCAGGGCTGAGTAATCCAACAAAAAGCTTTTCAGGGCAGGGTGGAATATGGGAGGAACCATATTGTCTGCCCAATTATTATGTTTCCTGTTGTCAGCCCTGGAAGGGTTCCTGCAGGGACCAGAAGACCTGCCCATTGCTTGATGGAAAGAGTTCCTGAGTCAGTAGAAGCCTGTGGAAAAGGAGTGCTGGCAGAAGACAGCACAAAATCAGTGAAGTAGGGAAGAAACAGTGCTAGGGAAGCACACATACTTTTCAACTCCTGAAGCTTTTGTCATCGGAGTGCAAAATTCTCTAGAAATATTTGTGGCTATGGGTGAGGGGCAGGGGAAACCTAACCATGAATTCCTAAGAGGTGTTATCAGATGCATCAGGGTTTGGCTGTGAATTTGACTACATTGCTGTGGTGCACAGAGAAATGAGTGAGGAAATATCTGATTAAAGTGTACATTGCTGCTGAGGCAACTGAATGTTGCCATAGCAATTGAGATGAAATGTGCAAAGAAGTGAGATAATTAAATCTAACCCCTTTAGTAGTTTTGATAGTCAATGTACTGCCAATAGGAAAAGTTATCTACAGTGCTAAAGATAAAATACACTCCTTGTGGAAGTTCTCCTTGCTGATATTTTGTTGCTCTCTTTTTAAATACTTTACTTCAGGTACCTAATTTGAATGTTCTCTTTAATAATCAAATACAGTTTTGACCTTGGTCAAAAGCCTAGGACTTTTGCTTACTTATTTTATTGTGGGAAGCGTATACACAGAATATCCAGAAAGTTTTATTCACCCTTCCTCCATGTGCAGTACAGTAAAGCTCAGGCTGTCACCTCAGAGTTTACAGTTCAATAATATCTAGAACGTGCTGCCCTCTTCAGGAGCCCATGATTAGAAATGGGCGGCTTTGCTTAATGTTCCAGAAACTGGAGTGAGCAAACAGGAACTACAGGGCTGAATTTTTTTTTTTCTTTTTGACGTTTGTAATGCCAGTGCCAAAGGCACTGAAAACAGTTATAACCTAAATAGACAAATCTGATTTTTCAAAAAGGGAATCAAAGACTTGTTAGTATTTCTTTACATTTGAGAGCCGGTTGATCATGAACACACCCAAACAATAAATTATTTCAGCAGTGAAAACAATAACCAGGAGAAGCCTTGACTCACTTCTTCTAAACTAATAATTCCATATTCTATACAGCAGCAAATAACCTGTTAATCAAAATTATTTGTGTCCAAAGAGTTCATACATTAGCCATCACACTAAACTTACTTTCAGCTGCTCTTCTCATCTGAAACCATGTAAGTACTTAAACTGTGATTTAGTAGAACATTGAAACATATACTTAACTCTAAGCACAAACATTGCTGTGATGCCTTCAGGAGGATGCTGGTGTGAAAGTATTGAACAACTCATGTATCAGCCTGGTGGATTGCATACCTGGCTGGTAGGTGGGGACAGGCCCACAATTTTCAGTTCATATCTTACAAGAATATAAGTCACATTCTAGAATCTTAATAATTAGGAAGGTAAAAACTAGAGGCAAAATCTTTTACGAATATAATTATTTTGAAGTCAATGAGAGTTTTTGTTCATTTATGAAGCAGTGACATTTTATTGGTTTACAAATAGCTTTGGAAAAAAAAAAAATCACGGCTTTGTGGCAAGGGGACTCAAAAGCTGCATGGAGGAAAGGAAACTATTACTTTGCCAAAATGAATGGATTTTTTAAGTAAGAGTCCCAAACAGGCAGTTGATAAATGTGTACCTCACTCAAACAGCATGTTTGCAAACTCAGAAGGCTGAGGAGCAGAGATCTCTGGGAAGCAGAGAGAAGCCAGTGCTTTGTGGGAACTTGGCTCCACTGAAACAGATGTTCAAAGGATTCGTTTTGAGCTTACATGAAATATTGTTTCTTTGGCTGAGAGGGATTCTGTTTTCCTGTATTTTATAAATGGAGCAAAAGAAATATCCCATGCTACATCTGATGTGAGGCACTGTGAAGAAGGGGTAGCCCATGAAAAATGGGGCAAAAGCAGCTTTAAGCCACCACTGTAGATGCTGAGATTCAAGGCTGCTACAGGCCAATGAATTTTCATGTGAAATAGAGCAGCCCTCAGGGATTGTTCTAATTTACAGGAGCTTTAGCCAGGCTCCTTATTTCTTGTGCTGCATGCAGCCCAGATTGCCTGCATTTCTGCAGCACTGCACACCCTGGAAACTCTCTTTTTGCCCAAAGTAAACTCCTTGAATGGAAATAACTTCTTTACTGTACTGTGGAATTCTTCTCTATCTGGAATCTCCCTTATCTTCAAATACCTATAGTTCATCCAGTGGTACACGTGGTCATGGTGAGAACCTGGAATTGATCTATCATTTATTTGAGTTTTTACTTTTCCTCTTTAAAGGTAATAGTCCAACTTAGACGTCAACACTTTTTTTTTTCTAAGTGGCTTGTTCTTGGTTCTGGTAACATTTTCTCAACATAATATTTAATTGGATTCCTTAATTCTCTCCCTTGCATGTTTACTTAAAGATTTAATTTTATCAAACAGTGAAAACAGTTAAGAATAATAAGTAGGTTTTAAGTGTTCTTCCTTCTGTGGCATGAAACTGTTTTACCTCAGAAAACTGTATATGAGGCAGATTCTGTACTTAAGTCTGGCCATTTCAGCAGGAGTAAAGTTGTATTCTGTATGAGAAATGATCACAGAATTTAGCCTATTATCCTGAAAACTTTTTATTCTCAAAGTGCACAATTGGTACGTATAGCACATGAAATCACAGAGAAGTCTCTGTGTAGGTGCTGAGTGAAAGTGATCACTCCCTCTCTGTTCAGCCTTTAGTACAGGGAATGGTAGCAGTGATTCCTTTCTTTCTAAAGAAAACAGAATAGCCATGATGTCAGGTGTAAAACAGACTGAAAGGGATCACAGAAAAGAAGGAAGTGAAGAGAGCTAACTAGTATCCATTCTTTCACTTTCACACCACTGTTAAAGCATGCTGATGAGGTGTGGGGTGTACTCAGTACTTCCTCAGGACCCCAGCCTGACCACTGCAAACTTAGAACTAGTGAGCAATATTATTCTGAAGCAAAATCCAAAAGCTGATTAATTGTTTTAATAGTAATGGAGCTTTTTCAACACAAATTTCTCAACGAGTTAGGAAGAAAGCCTTTAACGTGTAATTGATAATTATCTCTTCTGATCATAACCCTTTATGCTCATGTTTTCTCCCACTCCATAGCAGAGTGACAGCAAACCCATGGTTTTATTTTCAAAAACACAGTCACAAGTTGGATGCCAAGATCCTATGTCTGTATTTTGTGAACATTATGCAGATAAATTCCAGCTGGCATGCAGTTCTAAATACAGATATGAACAATAGCTGGTGCTTTTTTCTAATCCAGTACCTGCTAAGCACATGTAATACATATTTGAAATGGCATTAAACTATTGATCTATAATTTGAACATGTATTTTCATTTTTTGTTTTGATGCTGATGCACTGTTTGGCAGTTAGAAGCCCCGCAGATAAGAATATAATAACTAATAACACTTTCTTTGCTTTCTAGGGTCTTTATGGCAGAATGATGAATTCCATCTTTTCGAGAATGGTAAGCAAAAAGCTTTTTCTGTTTCTGATAACAAAGAACAGAAAGTAAATTCTTGTAAGAAAGGATTGCCAAATTGCTTGAGAAATAACTGTACTGTACAATTTCATAATTATATGGCTTATACAGCTGAAAATATTTGAATATTCAAATCCTGTAAGCTACCTAGAAAAGATTTGCAGAACATTATGCTGATTACTCAAAAGAAAATATGGGAGGACTTAACATCCTTGTTAGAAATGCTGATGACCACAGAATGCTCAACTATCTATTTTTATTAACAACTATTGGCAATGTATAAAATACCCTTAAGCATAACTATCTCTCTCCTTTAGGCTGAAAAAGGGTGACTTTGAAAGTGTGTTACTATTTGAACTGTATAAAATTGAGCTTTATTTATGTTTCACTAGAGCTTTGCTGTATTGTGAATATAAAAATATGTAGTTTACAAACATAGACATCACTTCTGCATGCTATTGTGTTGTTTTAAAAAGATTGTTTCATCTTTCATTCTTCTTTTTTATGGCTGAGAAAGGCAGTATTTATTTTGCCCCTTGATCATAACATCTTTACAATCAAATAAAAAGAAAAATTCATCATACTGTATGTGTAAAGGTCATCCTAAAATAACACTTCTGAATAAACTACTGAATCCTATGAGTTCATTGCTAAGGAGAAATGTTTCCCAACAGGTCTTGAGCATTCACTTTACAAAAAATATCCTTTCCCACTACATAAAAATGTAGTCTGAAATCAACATAAAACCATCATGAAGTGAAACTACCGTGGAAGCTAAAGTGGAAAGAAATATTACTTGAAAAATATCTCATTGGAGCACAAGTTCTGACTTAAAATGTGCTTCTTAGTGTTACACTTGAATTATCTTCCATTTAATCGCAAAAAGAACTCCGGACTCCTTAAAAAAATGAGATTATTCACAAAATTTAATGCATCAGAGCTTAAAACAATGATTTAAAATATGTGGGACTGATTTTTTGTTGTATCTGATAGAAGTAATACCAAAATTGCCAATGTTTAAGAAAACCAGTAGCAAAACACAAGTTTTGTGATGACCTTTAAGAATTATTTCTGATCAATGTGGAGGGTTAGTTGTTCTTTGAAACTTTTTTTCTAGGAAAGTAAAACCTGCAGGTGAAGCTGTTTTGATGCACTTGGTTTTGACCTGTAGCTCTACCCCTCTGATAACAGCAATGAGGTCTGCTTTGGCAAGGTCTGTAAGGCACTTTTACCCGCCTGCTAAGAGGGAAAGAATGGGGTGTTTCAGAACTGTTGTGCCTGCAGATCCTTTGGGGGAATATCTGTGATTAAAGAAAGGCAAAAGTCATGTTGAATTAGGGGTGGGGGGGAAGTAAAAAAGGAAAATAGAAGAACAGTCCAAACAGGCATGAGAACTACATTTAACCTCTTTCATCCACAAACATAAAAATGTTCAAGAAGAACTCAAGAGTCATATTTAATCTAAAAGATTAACTATGTGACAGTTAAGTATGTTTGGGATTAAACCATCAAAGGGCCTGCCTCTGTTGAGTATATTTGCCTATAAGCAGTGGGCCCTTGGCACAAGGATTGTACACAGGTTGCAGCCACAGACAGACACTTGCATTGCATACACCCTTCTCTGCAATGTTCATTAGACAAAAATATTGTCAAAGTGTTTACCAGCAGCTTTAGTCTACTTAAAACCATTTTACCCTGAGGCTGATTTTGTGAAGAAGGCTTGGGCAAAGGGAAGAAGAGAGACACAACATTTCATTTTTTCATGAAAACAAATGTATTCAGCCAGTATCCTGATCTGAGGTAATTTTTATCAGTAAATTTGCATTTTGAGTGAAATTATAATTATTTTTATTTTGAGGCTATATGTGTGATTTACACTATAAGTGAAGCAGGTAGGACAAAGCTTGGACTTTAAGGGTTACTTCAACAATGACAGTAATAGATAATTTTGGGTGGAATTAATTTTTATACATATAACCACATACATCTCAATGAATTTTGTCTAACCTGCTCAGGAGTTCAGGGTTGCTCTGTTGATTATGGATTTCCTTTATGTAAATATTAATTCAAGTCTAAATATATTTTAGAGTTGGGTATCTTTTGTTTAAGGAATGGGAAACTGAGCTTCATCACGTTACTTCCTTTCAACATGGCAAGGCTTTCTCTAATCTTTAAAGCCAAGATAAATATCACAGAATAAAATAAATTTTTGAATATATAATTAATATCCCTTTAAGAAAATACACTTACCTTCTCATTTCTAACTCTACATCTGCCTAATGTATAAAGATTAAATGCATATTACTATAAGCAGTCATAACATCTAGATTTTAATCTAAAAATGGACTTTTTTCTGTATATGTTAATAAATGATCTGTTACCTCAAATTATTCATAAATATGTGTCATTTTGTGTTAGCATTTCATCAAATATATAAATATTTCATCATAAATTTTTAATTCCACAAGTTTTAATATATGGAAAATCATGTCAGATTAACTGAAAACATAAAAGACCCACTAACACACACAGGAGACAGCTGCAGCTAAAACTGAAGAAGACAAAAAATAGTTCTCACTTTCTTCTCAATTAAAACTCTGCAATTATTCTTTCAGATTATAGATCTCTATTGGGATTCTGGTTACACAGAACTTTTTGGTTCATTTCACAGGAATAATATTCATCTTAATTAGCAAAAACAATTGCTGGGCTTTTCTCCTTTTTACAAGAGGGAGTTCACTTGGTGTACTGATTACGAGTAGTAGATTATCCTGATAAATGAAAAGTTCTTGTCTTTCTGAACAGCAGCTGAATATGTTAGCTGTCTCTGGCCTTGTAGCTTCTTTGTTAGACATCACCTTGCTGAGACAGAATTACTTACTTGGTAAGTGGTTGACCCGATTTTTTGTCTGGCACCCTAACATTGCTGGGCATTATGCCAAGATGGATTCTGTAGCTATTTATGTCTACATTCAAGGTTCAGCTATGCAAATCACAACTATTAGCCAAAAAAGCAGAGCAGATTTGTTTTTTAAATATATCCATAGCTCACAAGGTCAAAGCATTTGTTTTCACAATTTTAAAATATAGTTTTGTAAGTAATGATCAGTAATGTTTGAAGAGATTGTCACCTTTAACATTTTATTTAGACTGATTTAGACATTACATAAACATTTTTCCTCATGTGCTACGAAACACATTCATGAAGTACAGGAAGAAGAGACATGAGCTGAAATGAAAAAATAGTGTCTCATTTTATCTGTCTGTGACCAGCCTAGCCACACCATGAAGAATTAAAGTAAAATAAAAGGAAAGTGAACTGTGACGAAACATCTTTGGAGAGTGCAGCCTTCCTCCAAGGCCGCCTGATGCAGCTGCCTGAGGGAGCGGCACACAAGGGCAAGGACCAAGAGCCTGCCCTGCCCAGAGTGTGGGCACACCCACATTGCCTGCACCTGCTTGCTGGGCCTGAAATCAGGCCTGAATCCCACACAAGTCCCTAGGTAGGATGTATTCACAATTATTTTTGCCGGACACTGGCCATACCTATATTCATCCAGCATCTTTCTGGGTTATTCTTGCAGGGAGTTTCAAGGTACAGTGGCCCCATAGCTCTGTTCTCGCATCACACACTGGAATGGTGGTGGTGGTTTACTGAACTTCAGCTTGGAGATTTCTGTGGGGTTTGGTGTCCTCCCCCCATTCCCATGACATTCAACCCCCACTGAGACTGAAAAGTAAAACTTGTGTAATTTCAAAAGGAAGTAGTGCTACAGAAGTTCTTTGGGATAGGTTTGCCATTTGCTCTGTGTGCTCTCCAGTGTCCATCCTGATTTGAATCCTTTGGTAGTCATTGATATCATCCTGCAGAGTAGCTGTTGTTTTGTCTCAGTTCTACAAAGTAATAATGAAAACATATTTACAAAACTAGCAATGGTATATGTTATGTAGCAAGAAATGTGTCTACAGAAAATTGAAATGTGATTTAAACACATATAAAAAATGATTACTCGTAAGCAGAAATTGAAAAGAGGCTACATGCACAAGTTGTTACAAGAAGGATTTTAAAAAGACAAATATCTCTACCATATCCTAATTTCCTAGGACAAACCTAACGAAAGTATTAATAAACCTTACACATGTACCAACAAACTTATCTATTAAAAATACTCAATTACAAAATAATAATTCCATTCATCCAACACCTAAATACTCTTCCACAATATAATACAAACAGGCAATATATAAATAATATATAATATAGAGGCATGGGCATAATGATAATATAGACTATATATAGTAGTTAATATAGTAAATTGAGACATTTCCTCTTAAAGAAAAGGGAAGCAGATTTAAAACCAAGCAGAATCTGTTTTCTAATAGAGCTATGGGCATATGTTGGATTGGGTCGTCAGACAGAATCTGAGGTGGGAGCACCTATGCCTTCATCAGACAAGCATCCTTCACGTAACACCAAGCCTGGATAAAGGCTGCTTAATTAATTGATTGTAACAAACTAATTAACAAGGCTGAACCTCTGGTTCAGAGTATTTCTTTGACTAAAATAAAGGGTTAACATAAAAAACCTAAACCAGTTAATTGTTTTAACAGTTTGCCTTATCAGTCAGCAGTTCTCTTTATAGTTGTAAAACAAACAGCATTTTTAAAATATTCCATTGAAAAAGAATCTGAGTGTGAGTTAACAGTGGCTGAGCAGTTTTTATTTGTGTGATGCTTTTTATTCATCACCTGAGTTCTGTGGGTTGTGATGAGATAATGTTTTCCAGCAGAAGGGAAAGAATTATGGGAGAAATGTGAATGAGTGCAGAATAAGGCCAATTAGGATAAAGTAATTGGTCAAAGTCTGATTTCTTTGTTTTAGTTACCATCCACTCAGAGCAGCACTCATTGATCTTAGTGGGGTTACTTCCCTTACAAACTGCAGGACTGAGAGTGTAGGGCTTCCCTAAATCATCTGTAACTGTATAACCCATAATTCTAACAAGGTATGAAAGAGGCTTCCAACAAAGTAGGGAAGATATTTTAAAGTGGGACAAACTATATAGGTTGAATTGGGAATATGGAGATTTTCCATCGAATTCATAGGATTTGTACAAAGAAGTAGAATTTGATCCTTATTAATACAATACAAAGCCTTGGAATTTATTCATTGTTAAACTTCTGTGCTTTAGCCAATGCTTTTTTAAAGAGTCCCTTCCCCAATGAGAGCCACAGAGCCCTGTGTTAAGGTAAACATTAGAAACCCTGTCCACAGTCAAATCTAAATAATACTTAAGAAACTAAATCCAATACATTAGCAATAAAAATACTTAGCGTGTATTTGTTTCCTGGGAGCCTGCATGGAAATTGAATTCCACTGAGCTGCACTTACACAGAACAGAATTCAATTAAAAAAAAAAATCCACCTGAATTCCATGCTGTGAAAAGCCCTTGCAAATTTATTTTAGCGACTTCGGGTGTGGAGCCTGGACACAATTTTATTTTATTTTTAATGGAATCCATCTTAATGTCTAAGGTATTCTTTACTTGCCTCTGCTGAACAGTTTTCACATATAAGCCAATGGAGGACAACACGTTATTAAAGAAGTCAGCAGGTGTCCTGTGCTCTGAAACATATTAAATAAAGAACTCAACGGGATCATGTTGACTGTGAGCTCCACAAAGAAATTAAACAATGAAGACAGCAGCTCTTCCACAAAGACAGGTTTTCATGAGTAAAAAAGTCTTGTCACAAGGTGGAAAGTTCTCCTACATGTTTTTACTGGAATCTCTATTCTGGCATTCTCTGAAAATGGGCAGTCTTTAGATTTGAGACAATAAAACTTTCTGACTGGATTTTTATGCAATAGAGAGTGATCAGAGTGGCAGGAACTGAATAGTCCAAATCTGCTCTTCTCTTCACACTTTCATTGTTCAACAAAAGAGCCATTGCAAAATGGCCTTGTTATCATTCTCAAGTTTGTTGAAGTGTCTTACCCATGTCAATATTAATATGGAACAATCCTGCAAATTACAAAAAAAGAAGAACAGGAAAGGGTCCATTGTATTTTTATATTTTAATATTTTTTCAATGTATGAAACCTTCCAGCCACAGAAACATTTAAAATACAGTCCCTTTTTTGATTTAAATATATTTTTGGATAAGATAACTTTAAAGCTTATTAGAAAGGTAAAGAATTAATATAAACACAGTTTTGAACTTACCACTTATTCAGAGTTGTTGAGTAATTGCACCAGATAAATGTTTTTAGAGTGGGCTTTAATATAAGGAGTCACAAAATTTATTGGGTGTTAATTTATTAAAAATTTTGTCATGCAATAATTGTTTGAAGAAAATTGACAATTAAGAAACCTAACTAAGTTTCTTTTTGAAGAAAAATTAAACTTGATTTAATTCTCTTTGGAAAAATAAAAGTTGACTTCAATAGAAATAGGTCTGGGCAACTCAGAGTTGATTGGAAAATAAATTATCCTAAGTGCATCCAGACTCACCGAGCATCTTTAAGAAAGAGTGTTTGTAATGAACCAAAGTCTTCCGACAGCTTAATATGACTTTAAAAGAACTAATATGAAAAAATATTACAAAACCTTTGTTGACCAGGTGTTTTCCCTTTTTATCAATACAATGTATTCCTATAATGGCCATCCCATGCTCTGTCATTAAAATGTGAGTTTTCCTTTCAGGTGCTTTGCCTCAGACATATGGAATTCTCATCTGCAGTTTTTACCTCCAGCCTCCCTAGTTAATCACACAGGGCATCTTGAAGAATAGTTTGCTGCAAACACAATTCCACAATCTGGGCCTCAGAGAATTAGTGTGAATTTATCAGAACAACTAAAAATTTCTCGAAAACTCCCCACTAATCTTAATACAAGATGACAAATCTCCTGATATTTGTGATTTCTAAGTTAATACTGCTGTTGGGAATAAGTATTTGTAGGACTGCCAGCAGAAGTTTGCTGACCTAGACCTGTGTGTTTGCAGAAGAGGGACCTCAGTTTATGTTAAGCTGCGGGTGAGAAGTGTGAAGTTCTGATGACCTAATGCCATTCATTCCTACCAATAATTTATTTCATATCCATACTCATTTTTTCAAGAAGGAAATAAAAAATTCTCAAACACTAATTTTTCTCTAGACACAACCTAAAGTTGAATTAATTACAGTGTTTGCCAATCTCTTGTTGTCAGCCTGATGTCTCATGTGTGGGTAACTGTGTGTTTAACAGAAAAATTTCAGAAAGTTCAGAGGAAACCATAAAATTAGTCCAGTTATATGCACTTGTGCCCCATTGTATGATGAAAAATCTTTCTCCTGCCATTTTTTCATTCCAGTTGCCATTGCCAGATCCCCCATAAAAAAATCCATGGCGATCCTTTATCCTGCCTTAAAATGAGATATGTGCACAGAAGTCTGCCTGGGTCAGGAATTCTACCAGTGCTTCACGACAGCAGCCAGTGCAGGAATCCCTGTAAGGGGCCCTGTGCTGGAGCTCTCGGGGGGCACTGCTGGAGCCCAAACCTGAGCTTGGAGCAGCACCCAGGCTGAGCTCTGCGCTTGCAGCTCCTTCTGTACCAGTGTCTGACGCTGCAATCCCATGTCTAACAAAGTGTGGGAGCTTACCCTTGGAGATCTCGAGTGAAGCACAGATGGCAATCCCTAAGTGCATTGGAAGAGTGAGTGACCAAATAAATAGAATTCATTCAATTACTTTTAAGACATGTCATCCTTGTGTAGCATTTTGATCCCGTGCCTGAGTAAATGTATGATTAAATTTTTATCCAAAGGTAATGCTCCCGTTTTAATGATGGTTAATTATATATAATTAAAATGAAAGGATTAATAATATTAAACATATCATCAGAGGTAAAGATAAACATAAATACATATATTCTAGTATGATTTAATATGAGTATATAATATTGAGCCTATATTATCTTCAATGCATTATGTAAAATAGCAAATTAATAATATAATACAAGAAATAATATTATATTCCTGGTAGAATGTAAAAAAATATGGTTCATTACTTCTACATTCATAAAATCTGTTTGATTTTTGGGGTGCAATATGGAAGGAATAGTTGAAATAGTTTTAAAAATTCTTATAAAAAGTCCCTATGAAATAGATGCATACACTTCCTTGCTATGTCACCTTTCCCTGTGAAAAGTTAATTACAATGCTAAATGACCTACATTTTTGACCACAGAGTCATAGATTACAATTTGGAAATACCTCATTTCTAGCTAACCTTGAACCCATACATCTTTATAGCCTAGCTTCTGATTTTTAGAATCTTTGAAACAGACCTTAAATATTCATACACAGGGTATTCTTCCTGCACTACTTATATCTGTAAGATCTAATCTCACTTTGCCTCTTTTTAAAAAACTTGTTTAGTGTCACAACACAACTTGATCTCTACCAATAGATACACCTTGTTTTAAACAAAAATATTCATTCCAGTTGTGATTTCTGCCATTAGATTCAGTGAATCTGTTTCTCCAGATGTAAAATACTATGAATAGACAGAAACTCTGTCCTGTAAAATGCTGCGCCTTAACATAGTACAATAAGCTGAGAAATGTGTTAGCTTTTTAAATAATTCTTTATGCTGTGTAGTTTTAAATCACAGAGATGTTTTGGATTCTGGAAACTATAAGGAACTAGTATTTTTCTAACAAGATCTTAAGGCCCTCAGAAGAATTTTAAGGATTTTTATGAACCTCAGTATACATTTTTTAGCTAGATTTTGGCATTGTTTCAGTTTAACTCCAGTACGACTCAATCAGTTTATTTTATAATTAAAAGCAAGGAAATAGTAAAAAAAAAAAAAACCTAATATATGGTACTCATGTTTATAATAGAAACATCCATAAAGAAAGAAACATGTTCTAACTCTTCTCATTACCCCAAAGGGAATTGCATCTTTAATCACACAAAGCACAACGGCTTTCTAATTTTGTTTAAAGTGTTTCAGTACTTACAAAAACCAGATCAGGTTATTGTAAATCTAGAGCAAATTAGAATCATTGGCCTCTGCTCAGATGTATTCAAGAATACTATGTAAATCATAAATTTAATGGCATACTGAGACACACATCTGTTTCTATTTTGTAGAAGTTAATAATCTAACTTCAGAGTATTTAAACATTACTTTCATTAACTGGAAAATTGTGAAAAATAGAGACTGCTGTAAGTCATGTGCTGCAGCATTATGCTCAGGGAAATACAAAAACTGCAAAAAGTAAAGCCTAAGTTTCTGAGAGATGTGCCATTGTCTATTTCGTGACCTTGCAGCTCCTCTGTTTACCAGGGAAAACTTACACAAACAGAGTTGCATTGCTAAGTACAATCTGCACCTGCACGTAGTAGATTCCAGTTTACATTTTTAGTGGCAAATGCCTTCCATAACAAGGAATAGATGGTGCCTGAATTCCCTAAACTTACATAGATAATGACCTAATAGCTTTTCCTATAGTTAGCATTCTAAATCCAGGTAAATAATCTGCAGATCAATATACATATTGCAACTGCTTTAAAAGATATTTTTGACACTAGAACTGATAAAAATGCTGTGCTGCATAAATCAATTCCTAGTACAGACTTATTTCTATAAAACTTACGTTTTGGTCTAGTGTGTACTCTGTCGTATAAATTGCTTCATAATAAAGTTCTTATTGAAAAATTTATTAATTTATTAACATACTATCTTGCGCTGTATCACAAATGAGGCATCATGCACAATTTATGGAATTTGAAAAGAACCAACTGTATGTGGTTTGTTGGAAAAACAGCAGTATTTTCAGCATTTTTTTTTGGCAGTTAAGGGAGCAGTTTTTATGTATAAAAATTATATCACAAATGGAATTTCTAACAGAATTTCGTCTCTTCAAATAACCTCTTTATTACAAGACACTCAGTCTTTGGGAAGTCAGATGCCACTTATGAGCTGTTTTGCTTGTGCTAAAATTACCTGCAGTAGTAGATACTTTGCATTAAAGCTTAGGGTGCATAAAGCTGAATGGGATTTATGTAAATAACTGTATGAATATGTATCCCACCTTTTACCAGTGCTAATTTCAATGAACTGTATTTGAGAGGGAATTATATTAATATATACAACTGATAGGAAATTTGCACATTAATTTTACTGTCAACAAAAATCCTGATGAAAGCAAATTAAACTGACATAGCCATATAGAGAAGCAACAGGAAGAGAAAACCAAAAGGCGAAGCTGGGTACCCACATGGTGCAATGCAAATTTGTGGTTTATTCTTCAGTAACATTCAGTGTTTGCATATGCAGAAAATTCTCCCATTCCTGTGTAAATGCATATGGGGTTATCACTTTCCTTTCCTGAGCATGTCATAAAAGTTTTAATGATATATTAAATGTAGTATTATGAGATACAATACAAAAAAGATCTTATTTAGGTGCTGAGTAGTCGATAAACAGCAGCCAGTGCTCACAGTGAGGTGAGGAATAGCATCTTAATTAATTATTGAATATATTTTCATATTTATAATTAGCAGTAGTACTAAGCAGTCAATCGGTGTTCCTCAAAACAGGAGCATGGTACTAATGTCATTCTTTGACTGCAGTATTTTTAGAAAGGCGTAGCCATACCTTCAATCAGATTCAAATCTATTTGTCAAAAACATTGAGGTCTGTCAAAAGTAAATGATCATTTAATTAAAGAAAAAAAAGGTGGAATATCTTTGATCCCTATACTTAGTGATATTAATTCTCTGTGCTGCAGGTGTTTGTAATATATAACAAATCATTACCGAAGCAGAGGCTTTTATAGGCAGTTTCAGTGAAGGAAAATGACTGTTCTTTACAGCTGCCAGAGTTACACCTGGCAATGTAACACAAGCACAACAAAACGTGAACTAGAGGATGCAAGCCTGGAAACAAATCTGGGTCTCCCTCTCCATGCTCTGCTCATGTCAGCTGAGATGGATTGCAAAGCAGTGCCGCTGTGCAAAGCTGATGGGGAGGGGGGGAGACTCAATTTGCTGCTGTGTTTCGGCTCTCTGACCAGTGATCCATGATGCATCTCTGGTATCTGCTCCAGAGGGAGCCAATCACATAACTTTCACCATTTCAATGGCAATCAGTAACAAGAGGAAAAAATATAATCTTATAAAAAAAAAAAAAAAAAAAAGGAAGCAAGTCCTTGTGTTAAACCACATAACAAAATCAAAGCAAGTATACCAAATCAACTGAGGTTAAAGCACTTCCAGACTGGCATGAGGAACTCATGGGTAGAACCAGACAACAGTATGTAAAGCACTACTAACATTGCTTTGATTAAAGCTACCAACTGAAAA